>CM068368.1:772415434-772775434 GCA_034769895.1 Magicicada septendecula
GTGATCTTGCTTGCTTAAACCAAACAAGAAGAGCAGCCTTTAAGTTTTCGTGGTTTGTCTTACGGAAACGTTTTCTGCCTGGTTCAAACTTCCCCGACTCATACAGTTCTAAAGTTTTATCTCTATTTTTTATAATCGTGGATAACGTCGAGTTTGGTATACCGAATGTGTTACAGATTTCTGTTTTAGTTCGAATACCCTCATTAACAGCTTGGAGGAGTTCAACTTTTTTTTTCTAAAGAGAGGGCACTTTGTTTACGCACTTTCTTCTCCATTTTACTTCCGGACTGCAAAAACGAAATTTACGAAAGCGTAACTTCACTTAACACGTATACGTCACACGCTTAACGTCACTTAACTGGCTGTAAAAGACTAAGAAGTTTGTACAGTAAAAAAGTAAACAGATAATCCTCACAACTGAGTAAATTTTTACAATAAAATGTTATCGGTCCGTACCGCAAACTTTACCACCGCTGTACACGCACAGAATACAACTGAACTGAACTCACCACACCCTATAGAGTAGGTAGTTAATGTAAGCGATAACGGTTTATTTGCGGTCAATGAACAACACATTTGGTGCTGAAGGAGAGGTATGGTTTCTCGTAAACAACGGTACACTGTATACAGTACGTACTGTAAATAGAACTTGGTACTGAAGACAAAACAAAACAGGTAGACAAAACAATCTATGGTCACTACCTGCTCTTTCTCTTTTAGAGATGAAGAATGGATTCCTTTACATCGAAAACAAGCTTTTGGGCGTACTTGTGTGGCTTTATTTTGTATGCAGTTACTTAAAAGCCAGCCAAAAAAAAATTATTTTTAACAAAAATTTTTCGTGTTAACCGATATTTTTCAGGTAAACCTTTCATGTTAACCGTACAAATAATACACTGTACATAACAAACGGCGATCGGTACCCGAGTGGTATTTCGTGTTAACCGATATTTTGTGGTAACCGTTTTCGCGTTAAAACGATTTCCACTGTATCTTAAAATTTAGGTACAGCTAAAAAAAATAAAATAAAATAGATTTTGGTAGTCTCTGGTTGACAATGCCAGATAGTGTGTGTAAGGTGACAATTTGGTTTAAAAACTTTAGTTTTGCATTCTGTATCATTAATTTGATATTTTGGTGAGCAGTGAATACACAAACAGCACCACTTTAACTGGCCAAAATACAATGCCTTGGTCTCAGTTCTGCAAGTTTTGATAAACCGACTTTCAAATCAGGAAATTTATCTTTAAACGATCTCTGAGCCTTCTGTAAATTATATAAAATAAGTCTTTTGGAAACTCTTGCATTGTACCAGTTATCTTCTTTAACAGTAATACAGTCTTTCATGCCAAGAATGACTACTTATTTTGTCATTTTCATAGAATAAGCAGACAGCTTGGACAATGTCTTCAGAGAGACTTTTTCCTGGTTTTTTATCTGGACTTTCTAATATTCCTTTTTATGTACAATAATTTTTCCTTGATGCACCATATAGTTGAGAGCATTAAACTAATCTTCCTTACTCTCCAAGATTCAGGTAAACAAGTAATATAACTTTCTTTTTCCTAGAAGTACAGCTGGAGAAGATAATTTTAAGATTCTGTATAACTGACTCTTCAAGTACACTAAAAAATCGTTTATCTGAAAATCCGGTTTATCTGAAACAATTTTTAGTAAATTTTAAAAATACACAAGCATTTTCCTGTCACTATAATCTGTATTCAATAGCGTAGACAAGCGATTCCACGTGATATAAAGTAGAAAATCAATAATCAGAACTAATTGGGATAAGGGGTACTCCGAACAAGGAGTACTGTTCAACTGAACAACTCCGTACAGTACTGTACGAACAAGCAATAGGACTGTTCCAGTACTATAGAAACTATAATTTACAGTGTGGTGCCGTTTTATAGTTTGTGTCGCATTCACTTTTTAAATTGTGACTGTATTGTGTGACTTTTAAATTATTATTATTAAAGAATCTTACTGTACTTACGCATGTATTTTTTTTTAAATAGAAGTTTCGGTTTATCCGAAACTGTCGTGGTCCCATCAAATTCGGATAAACGAGTTTTTAGTGTACTGATACCCCAGTAATCATTGTCTGAGGAATCTTCGGCATTAACAAACAATTTATGTTTCATGGCAGTACTAATTTTCTTAACTTTATTTGTAGAGTATTGTTTGGAGGATTTCATTTTTTTGTTAACAGGAGATTCTCCTAATTCAAGAAGTGAATTATTGAGGGTTTCTAAAACTTTCGAAGCAGCAGAAAATGTAGGGTCTGGATCAGAATCTGAACTAAAATCCTGCCTAGTATCATGAGGTTTTTGGTCTGCTGATTATTTTTGACTTCTAAAACTGCAAGTTCTTTTCTACATTTATCACAGATTTTAGCAAAATTTGGGATCTCAGGAACAAAAGAACACATCCCCTGAGTAACATTTCTTAACTTCTTTTTGTCCTTTACAGAACGTTTAATTTTACTGAAAGGATTATAACACTGTAATGTTGAATACCTTTTCTCCATATTTACATTATATCAAGCCTAATTTTTAATTTATTTGAACAAAATTGTTTTTGAGAGTAATTGTGACAAGAAAAGAAAATTAGATAACTGTTGCCCACTATAACTTTCTATAATACATAAATGTAAACCTAGACTAATGTATTTTTCACTTCACCAAATATTCACAGCTTCATAAAACACCACACATACACATACATACATATATATATATATATATATATATATATATACATATATATATTAATCACACATGTTATTACATGCCACTGCTAGAAGACTGAATGCAAGGCAGAGGTGGGCCGATATACCTGTAACAGGTATTTTGGAACGATATTTTTGTGGAACGGATGTAACAGTGACTGAAAAGTTGAAATACCTGTTATTCGCAGCGATGCTGTTCCAAGTCAAGACACGCCACCCTCACTGTTCCAAGTCGAGGCACGCCCCCTACGCTCCTATACACACACACACACACAAAGTACGCAAGTATCACGTAAACGAATACGCCAAGGCCAAATACTAGGCGTACAAAAATATCGCTGGTACGCAAGGAACAACCAGTATTTCAAATACTAGTGGTATCACCGATACACAAAATACTAAGCGTATCAGAGGAACAGTAGTATTTTTGGAACACCTAGTATTTTAGGAACAGGTAGTATCAAAGGTATATCGATACTTCATTCTGCGCAAAGAGACGAAGCTGTTTTTAATAAAGGAAAAAAATTCATCCTGATGTTACATTTATTCTCGTGTGATATGCAGATATATAATACAGATTATATGTTAATAAATTATATATTATACTAGTCACCAACTTGTAACTAAAACCGGTTCAGGTTGTAAGGTAAAACTTTGTTTTTACTCATAAAAAACTTTGTGTTCTGAGTAGTTAGTGAAATAGTTGTATTTAATTATATTGCTTTATAATCTATAGAGTGGCTGATGTTGAAAAGCTATGTTATACTTTTTATTAATGGGATTTTAATTTCCCGGAATTTTAATTTAATGGGATTTCGTTCCTTAAATATCTGAACGAAGAACACGAACACGATTATCATCAAGGAAAATGCAACAGTTGATATTTTTGAATGCAAATTTAAAATAGTGTTTGAATAACTGAAATCTCAGTATTTTAAAAACAATTCAGTTGTTTAATTTTATGTATAATGTGTTAAGTGAAGCAGATTGTAATGTAAAAGGTGTGACATTTCATAACTTGTATATTCTGTGTACATTAGTGAATGAATCTGAAGATTATTGAGGTATGTAATGCATTTAATTTACTTTTGTTGTTGCTTATTATTTATAAGTTTTTATTTATTTATATTTATTTTATTACAGTTGTTTTTATTATTTTTATTTGTAAAATTTTGTTTATTCTCATTCACTCTTGTGGCTTACTGTTATGTTTTTATTATATGTTTCTGATGTTTTTATCACATTATTTGTTGTGGTATTACGTGTACTCTAAATTATTTCATTGCCTCGAGTTTTGCAACTGATTTATCTAAAGTCTAACCAATGTTAGTTTTACTCCTAGTGAAAACTTAAATTGGTATTCCCAAAGGGAGATAGGCCTATAAATTCTCTTGTTTCTTATTTTCTTTTAAATAGTAATAGTTTAATAAAGTCACAGTGTAAAGTAACACTGTTAATACTTTTAGTTTCAATTTATTTCTTATAACAAATTATATAGTATAGGTTATATAATATCTTCAAATAAATATACTGCAAGTAGGTTTATTAATATATTAATAGGTTTATCGAGGTGAAAATAAACCTACTTGCAGTGTATTTATTTGAAGATATTACATAGGAGACCTGCAGGAAACTCAAAACGAGTTACTTACAAAGGATAATATAGGTTATGTATATATAGTATATAATAACAGGTATTTGTACCTGTTATTTTTTTGGAACGGTATTTTCATACCTAGTATTTTAAAATAACAGTTTAGCCCACCTCTATGCAAGGACAACGCAAGAGTGAAGGAAGCAGTTGAATCTGTATTGACATGTACAAACCTGTTTTAAACATGAACATTTTCAGATTCAAGTTGCTAATTATACTGAAACGAAGAGATTATAAATTCTGGCTATTTAATGTAGCGACAAAGACATGTTTTATTTGTGTAATAAAAAAATAATGATAATAGTAAGATTAAGTGTAGTAGTTTTCAGTTAATATTGTCAGATTAACCACTGTCTTATACTTAGTTTTAGGCTGATTTTATAAATCATGAACCCATTACCAGACACAGTATTGCGACAGTGGGAAAGAAAGTGCAGAGGTATGGGAATTCCAATAGATGGAACCCATATTTTCACATTACAATTTGCGGATGACCAGGTCTTAGTAGCACAAGACAAAGAGGACTTGGCGTATATGACTTGGAAGATAAAGACGAATACGAAAGCTGGGGACTGTCAATAAATCTAGAAAAGACCAAGTATTTATGCGTGGGAGGTACTGAAACCAACTTGCAATTGGAAAATAATGAAGAAATTGAAAATTGCCAGGCATATAAGTATTTAGGAGTACAGATAAAGCAGGACGGCAGAGATACAGATGAAATAAAGGAGAGAGTAGGCATGGGACGGAGGGCTATGAAAAGGCTAAATAGTATATGGAGGCATGACCAGATAACTAGAGGAAGGAAAGTATTTTAAAATAACAGTTTAGCCCACCTCTATGCAAGGACAACGATAGATGTCCAATAGATATACAATACTATCGTAAAAATATTCTGTTGTATAGTGCTGAAAGCTGGAGAGTGACAGAAGAGGACAGAAGGAAAATACTAGCAGTAGAGATGGATGCACTAAGGAGATCATGCAGAGTATCCAGGCGAGAGAAAATAAATGAACAGATTAGAGAAATGATAAATGTGAAACATGCAGTAGTAGACAAAATAGAAAGAAGACTGTTAATTTTGTTTGGACATGTTAAACGGATGGGAGGAGAAATGTTGCCAAAAAAGATAATGGAATGGTTACCCCCGTAGAAGAGGAAGAGCGGAAGACCCAGACGATCATAGGGAGAGAGTATCCAGAAAGCTCAAAGTGCGAGGAATCTGACAGAAGAACATTGTCAGGACAAAAATATTGGAGAGAAAGTCTGGAAATCGGACAGTGACGACAGACGATATAAATCGATGTTATATATATGAACCCATTACCACCACACTTTTAAACTTGGGGTATAAAAGCCGTACAAAATATTACCCAATTTTTTTTTCAAAAACTTTGAAACCGCTTTATGAAAAATTTAAAATAAAAATTTTGATTTTGGATTTGAAAAAAACAACTTTTCCTCTTATGCTCTATTGTGTTGTATATCAGGAAAAAGGTCATGAAAATATTTAAAAATCAGACTTACACTTCTTTGTCTTCATTAGGTAAGCTGCAATCTCAATTTTAAAATTTGTCATCACAATTTTTGAAAACTTTACATACAGTACATATAAGCGATGTTACATAAATATATTATACAGTGCACGCCGCTTATTGTGATCACTTTAGGACATAGCTAGCCTGATAACATTAACCGATTGATAACAATGAACGAAAGAACCAAGTAGAACTTTGGAAATTTGTTTATTCACTTGCTAGTACACTACATACAGTATAATGAAACGTGGTACAGTACAACAAAAACTTACATGTAGGCCAACTGTATCGGCATCAATTCAAAAAGTCTTTTATTGTTGTTTGCCTCTGGTTTTCTCTCAATAGATCATTAATAAAGCGTTCATACTCATAATGTTTCTGAAAAGCTACTGACCTGTGCTGGACACCGCATCGTAACACTTTTAACGCCTCTCTCATTTCAGCGTTTGTTGGAGGTTCAGTAGCATCATCATCTGCTTCAGCCTCTTCTCCCACTTGTGAGTCTGAGGATGTGGCAGCTTCACACATGTCGTCTTCTGTCGGTCTAGCAGCAACAATTGTGTCTTCGTCGATCTCCATCCGTTCTTGAAATTCGTCTACAGTCATTGTAATGTGTCAAAATGGGGGGTTTTATTTTTTTTATTAAATTTATTAAAATGTCTTTAATATCATCATTGCAAGTCCCATGTGAAATAGCGTTGTATTCAAACAATGAACGGTAACATAACTTTTTGGGCTGTGTTGTCAGAGAACACGATACTTGGTTGTGAAACGAGTATTTGTCACGTGCGGCGGGTGCATGGACGCGCCTGGGCGCAGCTTCTACGCATAACAAGGTGAAACCGACGCGACAAAAATGGCTAAGGAGAAAGAGTATATGCCATGTGCTTTGGAGATGGAGGAAATCAACGAAGAGGCTCCACCCATCTCAGCCTCCTATATCGTCTCCGTTTAACAACACTAGCCCATGTGGCACATAGTCTGTGTACGGTGATAAAAAAAATCGCAGCCTGGAGGCAGTGCCTTCCCGTTCAGCAACAAACAACAGTGGGGAGTCTGGTTGGCACCTCAGCTTAGTCACAAACCCGGCCGGGTGGCATTAGACTCGACTTAATAAAAACCGAGTCTAATTTTAGTAAAAAATGTGTTAAATTTCATCCAATAAAAGAATAACGTTGCTGAAGTAATAGTAAAGAACAAAATTTAACCAAATTCGATAAAATAGTGAAAGTGTGTAAACACGCGTGACGCAACCGAGTGGTACCACGTAAGTCTTGAACAAGCAACAGTTTTTTTTTTATTTTACATAAATGGGCAGAAACTAAAAGGAAATAAATGAGATCTCAAATAATTTTGTATGTGAGTTGCGTGTGTAGATAAGAAAATAAAAATAAAGGTATTGGTTCTTTTAGAATAATCGATGTTATATAGTTAAAGCTTTGATATAGATAAAAATGATGATGTATTTCACAGTTTAAAAAGAAAAAGGTTTACATTTTTTTATTTTTTATATCATGCATAGAAGGAAGTGGGAAGAATAAATGTCATATTAGTAGTCAATAAAATGTTATCTGCTATATTACATAATTTGTTAAACAAATCATTTCAAACACCTCATTTCATTTGCTGCACTGATCAGTTCGTCGTATGAATGGGGTTAGTTCAACACTAGAGATCCGGCCAGAACTCATAAGAATTTAAGGTAGGTGGAAGTTTAAAAACTTTTATTATAGCAAATAGAATAATATAGTTACAATGGTGCGGCGTGACCATGATGTAATATAATCATAAATTGTATTATACCGGCCTATTTTGACAGTGCAGGAAGTGAAATACGGTTGTGAAAGCTAAATTTAATTTACGTAAAATTTCCGTAATTATGGTATAAGATTTATTTTATGTATATTATAGTATAATGTTTTGAAGGGAAGATTAACCAATTGTAGTTATAATGTAAGTAAAAATAAGTTATAAATCGGTTAAAAATGTCTGAGCACGCAAAACAAAGTAATTTAACAGACGTAGATATGAGCGAAAGTGGCCTTGAACCACAGTCACTGGATGAAAGTGAAATGGGGACAGCTGGTCCAAGCAGTGACGATAGCGCTGTTACGGAAACAGCTGTTGGCTCATTCCAACCCCAATTGCGACTCAATTACAATTAAACGTTGATTCTGGAATTCAATTAACTCCAGTTTTAACAAATAAAAATAAACAATCCAATGAAAATGATATAATGAGCTTTTTACGAAAACTTGATAGTAACTTTGATAGTAGCTTGAACCAGTTTGAAAGTCGTTTTAATTCTAATGACAATTTATTACGCAAAATGAGTAATGATATTAATGAACAAAGAATAAAATGCGAAAGTAGTTTCAATGAAATTAAGAATAATTTTGATGAAAAGTTCGATAAAATAAATAATCGTTTTGATACAAACGAAAGTAATTTTAATGAAATTAGAAATGAAATAATGCAAGTTAATAGACGTTTTGAGAAGACCAATGAGAAATACGAAAGTAAATTTGATGAATTAGAGAATTCAGTAAAGAATATCGATACTAAAATTAATGAAATAGATAATAGAATGACAGAAAAAATTGACAAACAAATACATGATATAACAGAGAATATTGAAACCAAAATAAATGAGTGTAACGCTAACAATGAGTGTAAAGTTAATTGTGCCATTATTACAATGGAAAATAATAACCGTAAAATAAGTGAAACAGAAAATAGTTGTAAGATTGAATTTAAAACAATACACAATGCAATAAGTGACCTTGAATCTGATAATAACAATAAATTTATAAACGTTGAAAAGAGTATTGTGAATGTAAAAGATGAATTGAGTATGGCCATCAGCCAACAGGTGAACACTGTTACCGAACGAGTAATTATGACTCGCGACGTAAGCAGTGACGTTGAATTAGAGTCGTTTAGTTGTGACAATAAAAGAGTGCATCCTATGCAATTCCTAAATAGAGTGATGGAGTTTAACAAATTTAATACCAGTAGCTGGGAGGTACAATTATTAAAAATCTTAAAATGTTTTAAAGGTAGTTCGGAAATCTGGGCCGAAGTACACCGAACAGAGTGGGGGAATTTTGAGGAGTTTGAAGCTGCATTCAGAGCTAAATATTGGTCTGAAGAAGACCAAGAAGTGTTGTGTAGCAGAATCATGGGAACTGGAAATTTTGGGGGACCCAATAATAATTTAACTGGTTACGTGATGAAAATATTTAGAACCGCCAGTGCCGTTCAGATCTTTTGTTAGACACATAAGTAAACACTTACCAAAGGAAGTACAGATATCATTAATGACGCGGGAGATAGCAAATATTAGTGAATTGGAGAGTATTTTAGATGTGTTTCAGAACATCCATGACCAAGAAATAAGTCGTCACAGCCAACCGAATATGAACAACGGAGTGAACCATGGACTGCAGAGGGGACCGCCACATGGACAGGCATACCCTAGACGAGAACAAAATAATCGAGGCCCAATGTGGAGTTGTCCGGCGTGTTCGCAGGAAAATTATGCCTCACCAAATTTTTGTTTTAGATGTAGGAGAGAGAGAGAGACCTGGTCAGCGACGGGGAACACAACCCGAGCAGAATAATCCCCATGCATACCAGAGAAGGGGAGAGGGCCAAGGAGGAGCGCCGAGAGGTAACGAACATGGAAAACAGGTGAACCGGAGCGAAGGTGGATACAACCCAGGGGTGGCGAGCACATCTGCGGTAAACTAAGAGAGACAATGGAGAACCGGACCCGACCGTTGTCGACGGAGGATTCTGGGGTCCAAGTAAATGATAGCTACCAAAACAACATCATTATAACAGATTTGTCTGAGGAGTTAATGGAGGAAGACGATGTCGAAGCAATTAGACGGGAGACTGGATTAACAGAGGTGAAAATCCACAGTGAAGGTAAGGAAATAAAAACTTTAGTAGATACAGGTAGTGAAGTCTCTGTTATTTCTGAACACATATTAGATGAATTGAAAGAATTAAATAAAAATATTCCATCTTTGCCAGTTGCGGGCGTTAGGAGTAAAAGAGTCACTAAACAAGTACATTTGAATATGATAATTAATGGTGTAGGGTACAATAATACATTTTTAGTCGTACAGGGATTAAATCTTGAGGTCATATTGGGGAATGGTTTTCTGATTAAACATAAGGTGGTGATTGATTTTCAGAAACGGGTACTAGAGTTAAACAATGTAATAGAACCAGTTCGGATTAATTTTGAGCGGGTCGTAGATGCGGTAAGAATTTCGGGTGTAAGGGTGATACATAATCGGGTTAATAAACAAGAAGCGGAAATTAGTATGAATGTATGTAGTGAGAGGGAAATAGAGGGTGATGAAAGTGTAGAGCAAATATGGGCTGAGAGGGCACTTAAATTTTGTAGTGAGGGTGGCGTAGTAGGGAGTTCTCATTGTGAATCGTTGTGGCGGGTAGTAGAGGAGTGTTTGCCGATGCACCAGGGAGGGCAAGAAACTATGAATGTGAATTAAAGGTTGTTATATTACTTTTTATTGCTGATAATAAAATACAATGTCTTTACACTTTACACTTAGCCAATAATTTCAGAGGTCGGGCGCCATCTTGATATGCAAGAAACGTAAATCTAAACCTGAATTTTTCTTACCTTTAAGGGCAGGAATTCGTTTAAGTGAACTTCTTGAGTAGCGGAAAGTGTTATGTGAAATAATGATACTTTGTTAAATTGTTTACCAAATGATATTACCCTGTTTATTTATGAAATTTAATTACATCTATTCTCCACCAGGTGGCGACAAAATTACGTTAAATTTCCCTTTTACAAGCCCTCCAAAATACCTACACAGTTATTTATATTTTTAAACATTTTAATATGTGTTTTATATATATACATTTACTTGCACAACCCAGCACTTTTTAAATATTATTTTGTTATTCACGCTCTCTCTCTCTCTCTCTCTCTCTCTCTCTCATTCTCTGGTACAATTTTTAATTTTATGAGCTCATTTTTTATTTAATGAATAATTTTTTATTGAAATGAATCTACTGAATTGGTCATTTTTCTATTTTCTTTTATATGTAAGGGTTGTAGCTGATACTTAGCTTCCAGTTTTGAGTCGATGTCATCGCACTACTCGAATCCTTGCACGTGCAAAATCGGATCGTTTATATCGTCTTAGGGCACACACTCCCGAATTGTAGTGTCCCCCCTCGGATCACACTTTGGCCGATTTTATGGCTACACGTAGAAGTCCGGACCGTTCCCAGATTCTTCACGGTTTCACTTGGCCGATGACACCCACTCAAGCCCAGTTACAGCACCAACATTACCATTATTTCATTAATAGTTATTAAACCACTTTTGGTGGTGTAAAATTTATACAAACACACTTAGTGAATACACCGGCCGCGTGAAGTGCCGACCGGCCCAATTCACGGTCCAGGCGAAAATGACAAAGTTTCATCAGTCAACATTGCTGAGGTGGGGCAGAACTACGTCATGAGTTCTTTGTTCAGAAACCCAGCCCAGTCGAATACAAAGCGTCTTACATTCCTTGCGTCTGACGTAATCGTGGGCTTGGTTGTTTACTGCTTATCTGTGACAAATAGTTTTTTGTGACATTTGTAGCTTTTCAGCGAATTCGACCGAAATCCTGTTAACTCCAAAGTGCGTTGTTTAAAATATTCTATAGTTTATTCACCAGAACTTTATAGGGATTATGAAATAAAATTATTATTATTACAAAATAAATGGTTAGGGAATAAAAATACAATAATTATGGTTTTTGGAGACCATAGGTTTACAAAATTATTATCGTACCAGAATTGTACCGTCACAAGGTAAGGGAACACGCGCCCTACGTACAAAGAAGTTATCCGGTGCCGTATCGAAGAGAAGAGCAGTTCAGATTGAATTAGATAAAATGTTAGAGGGGGATATAATTGAGCGATCCGTATCACCATATTCTAACCCTTTGGTAGTAGTGATCAAAAAAGATGGTAGAGTCAGGCTATGTTTAGATGCCCGCAAAATTAATCAAATAATTATTCCAGACCGGGAGTCACCCGAGGCCATTAAGGAAATTTTTCAGAAATTTAGTGGTGTAAAATATATGACCTCATTAGACCTAACCGCAGGATATTGGCAAGTTCAGTTAGCAGCGAATAGTAGAAAATATACAGCTTTCTTGTTCAACGGAAAAAATTATCAATTCAAACGGTTACCGTCGGACTTAACACCAGCATTGCCAGTTTCATTAAATGTTTAGATGAGATATTGCAACCCAAAAATTTAGATTTTTTAACTGTTTATGTAGACGATATTTTAATAGCATCAAGAACTTTTGAAGAACATATAGAGCACATAGAATATGTCTTAAATAAATTGTATCTAGGTGGGTTGACGGTGAATTGGGAGAAGTCAAATTTTTTGCAGAAAGAAATACATTTTTTGGGGTTTATTATTACACCTGAGGGCATTCAAGCCAATCCAGATAAGATAGGGTCTATTTTGAAGTTCCCAGAACCAAGAAATATTAAACAATTACAGAGTTTTTTAGGTTTATGTAATTTTTATCGAAAATTTCAGCGTAATTACGCACACAAAACTGCAAAGTTGAGTAGAGTATTACAGAAAAATAAACAATGGAAATGGAGTGAAACTGAGAGGGATGCTTTTAACGAGATAAAGGAGAAGTTTGTAAGTATGGTGATGATGAATCATCCTAATTTTGAACGTAAATTTTACTTGCAGACCGACGCTAGTAACATCGCATTGGGTGCAGAGCTGTACCAGGAGGACGACGAAAAGGAGCATCACACCATCGCTTTCGCCAGTCATACCTTATTAGCAGCTGAAAGGAATTATACTACAACAGAAAAGGAGCTGCTCAGAATAGTCTTCGCGGTCAAGAAATTCAGAACATACCGGCTGGGAAACACCACAATCATCAGGACTGACCACAAGGCATTGTCTTTCCTAAACACCTGTAAACTCACGCACAGCAGACTAACAAGGTGGGTACTAGCTCTACAAGAATATAATTTCTCTTGGGAGTATATAAAAGGGGTACAGAATAGGGTACCTGACACATTATCACGGGTAGATACAGAGGGGAATAGAACGGGTAGAGACATAAAAGAAATTGAAATTTACCGGTTATCAAGGGAGGATAGACTGTTTGGGGAGGAACTAAAAGATATAAATATAATGCTGAGGGCAGATGCTAAATTAAATAAGATAATAACTAGTGTAGAGTCAGATTTAGATGCGTTAGGTTATAGGCAGTATTTTCAGGTTTTCAAAGGGAGTTTGTTTAAAAAAGTAGAGGGAAGAGAAAGGGATTGGAGGTTAGTTATACCTGAAGGGTTGATAGATAAAATAGTATGGGACTGTCATTATAGATATGGCCATTTCGGAGCGAAGAAATGTGTGAGTGTGTTGAGAGAGTCTTGTTTATTTAAGAATATGGAGAGAAGAGTAAAAAAAATATTGAAAAGTTGTGAACTGTGTCAGAAATCTAAAGTAGTAAATTATCGATTAGAAAGGGAATTAAATTATATTAAAGTAGAAAAACCATTTGACTTAGTAGCAGTAGATCTGTATGGCCCTTTGCCAAAGGGTAGGGGAGGAGTAATGTATATTTTTGTAGCGCTAGATACATTTTCCAAATATGTAAAGCTACATAGTGTGAAGTGAGCGACGAGTAAGGTGCTGAGCGAAAAGATCACACGCGACTACATGATCAATGTGGGAAAGCCGAAGGTGGTACTATCCGACCATGGACCGCAGTTCATCAGTGTGAAGTGGCGCCAGACTCTTGGATGGGAAGGAATCATCCCAAAGTACACCGCCGTCTATCATCCACAATCCAACCAGGCGGAGAGAGTCATGAGAGAAATAGGCCGGATCTTAAGGGCATACTGTCACGCAAAACACAGCGAGTGGCCACTATATGTTCAGAAGATTGAAGACTGGCTAAACTGCACCACCCACGAGTCGACAGGGTTCACACCTTACGAGTTAATACGAGGGACGCGTCCACTGAGGATTTTGGAGCAACTATTTGTGTATCCACCAGAAACCAATATTATTGATCGTGATGTAAAACTTAGGCTGGCGAATGAAAGTTTATTAACGAAGGGAGAGAAGCGAAAACGGAGGCATGATATGAAAGGTAAGTGGATGAAGTACGAGATAGGACAGCTGGTATTAGTACGGCGACATGATTTGTCGAGTGCGCAGGATAAGGAAATCAAGAAATTTTTCTTATTATATGAAGGGCTGCATCAAGTAATTGAAATAAAAATGAACAATGCGTACGTGCTACAAAATCAAGTAACGCGGGAGATAATGGGTACACAAAATGCAACGAATTTGAAACCATATTGGTCAACATAAATCCGAATTGTTTAATTCTGAAGATATATATGTTTTTTATGTTTACAGCAGGGACTCTTCCCCATTTTCGGGCGATCACAGATTCACCACCTCTGATAGTGGTTTTTGGCATTCTGGAGGCGGGCCATGGTTGACGGTAGCCCCACAAAGGGTGAAATCAACGATGGTCCTAATCCACAAATTGGTGTAAACCAGAAATTTAACACTGTCATTTAACGGGGAGGGGGACCCCTAAGGTTCGTGGGTAGTTGCACGGAAAGTAGTGCATCATTTGGCATACCTCACGGACCAAAGATTGCCTGATTCCAAAATTAAAATTCATAGGGCAATCTTCAATTATAATTTGTTCCAGTGTCAGTTTAGTTTAAGGTCTCGTTTAAAGTTAAATAGTATTAATTAGAATAAGAAAAGGCTACACTTGACTGAGTCGATAAGGATCAGAGTTTGCGGTCCGTTATATCACGCCTTCGAGACTGCTAGAGGTACGCTCAACTCCAGATCACTCTCATACGGGATCTGGCCGTCCTTGACTCCGTCACCATGAATCAATATTTTGTTTAAGCAAGTTAATACTGTTATGTAGTAGTGTATTTCAATTTAGCCTTATTTTCAATAATGACGAGACTTAATTTAGTGTTGTATCTATTATCTGTTGTCGTTAGCGATAAGCATGTTACGGTTAGAAAGCGAGTGGAAAAAAAAACCTTATTATTATGCAATATTAAGGTGTAACTTTGGGGGGTTGTTTGGTGTATTTAGAAGAGAAAATCAATTGTGGAATGTAGTTAGTAAATGCAGAAGGACTTAAGTTTAGCTATTAGTTATGCTATTGCAGTGGCGGCATGTGCCACTGCAGATAGCGATGAGTGTTGGTGGTAACGTCAAGGCACGTTACCATCATCGGAGGCCGAAACTGGCGTATATACACTGCACAACCGCTTATATAATTTTATATTATATGTTAATTGATACCGTGCAGTGTTAGTATTGACGAAGTAAAACATGCGAATGAGAGAAGATTTCCCCGCCTTTTTGGGTGATTACTGTCTTACCAGCACTAATCGTGGTTTTGGACGACAACCAGCTGTGGGCAGCAATTGTAAAACTGACCATGGTTGGTTGTCCTTGAAATTGGTGAAAATTTAAATTAACGGGGGGCCACTTAGGGGAAATCCCCGGAACTATGGAACAGCGGCTATCACCTTGTTCGAGTAGGAACAGCAAAACAGGTGATAGACCCGTTTTAAGGTTATAAATATAAAATTCAGATATTATAATATCTGGCAATTAAAAAATGTAAGGCCGAAGCAAGGACAGGAGATGCCAAAATTGCTCCAAAACTTCAGTCCTTGTGGAAGCAGCTGGACGCCACAGTTCAGGGGGGGTCATAGTGTGTGTGGAAGGGATGTTACTCAGGGGAGTAACGAATTAAAACCATATAATCATATAAGTATAATAATAAACTGAAGTATGTTGATGAGTTGAGAGATGACTAAATGATTATTGTGCTCATAGCAATGAACACCACAGATACTGTTCAGTCGGTATTGTTGTCCCAAATTATATTGATGGTCTGATTATTGCTATAATTGCTTATGGCGTACATTATATTTACTTACCAGAAATAACTAATTTCATGACTTAGAGATTATAAAAGTAGAATATTTTAAATGTAGTAATGTGTATGCATTTGTTTTTATGTACTTGGCCATTTCAAGTAATTAATATGTTATGTAACTTGTTTTTATGTACCTAGTATTTTTAGTAATTCATATTTCATGATGACGTTTTCTTTTTTATTCAGAGTAGGCATTGTATGATATGCTCATGCAATGGGGAATTGATATGTAATTATTTTGAAATGTAATGTATGTTATATTTAAGTTGTATTTTTGTGTGTGTATAACATGTACCTACAATTTTGTTTAATTTTGGTGTTTACTTTGAACCAAATGTATAATGATGAATTTATGTATGTACACCATATTTGAAAAGTAGTTTGAAAATTATTTTGATTTACCGTTGATAATGAAATCTGAGATTGAACTTAGTGTAATTTGAGGAGCAGTTAAATAATTTTAGATGAGTTAATGGAAATGGAACTTCTTGAATGACATAATTAATTAAAATTTATACAAATTAAATCAATTAAAAAATAGTTGATGCTTTTCATAATTATTTTGGAAATTTTATTTTTTAAATTTGAAAAAAAAAATTTTGTAATTTGGTAATTGAAGATGATAGTTGACAGGTTGGGATTGAATTTTTTCATTTGCATTGGTAACTGTATTTGATTAATTTTGAAGCAAATCTGAAGATTTTGGAATTGTTTATTTTTTTTAAATCGTTTTGATGTTTCAGATCGGACAGGTCAACATGTATAGTAAGTAACGAATGTTTATATTACTGTTAGGAATATATATGTATGATTAAGTATAAACAAGAACCAGTACTTTGCTTTTAACGAACCAATACAATTATTTACAATTAAAGGGAAACGCATCAGTGGAGGATGTGGAAGAATGAAAGGACCGTTATTAGATATTTTTACTGAATGTTTAAAGGCCAAGTGATACTGTGGGGCGTACCTGTTCTGACCGATGGGTCGGAGCAGCGAAGTCTCGGGTCTGTTTGACTTTGTGGTGTTGGGATTCTCTCGAAGAAAGTCCAGCAAAGTCAGATAGATGTTTCCACAGCCACTTGACTAGGGGGTAGTTAAACCCATAGTGTTTGTGATAAAGGATTAAGGGGGGTTATGGCTCCACATCCGCACTGATCCCTTTAGGTTAGGCAATGAGAGTTTTTATGCTCTTGGGCATAAAACCTCTCATAGGGGGGGGGGGGGTACTGTAATGTGTCAAAATGGGGGTTTTTATTTTTTTTATTAAATTTATTAAAATGTCTTTAATATCATCATTGCAAGTCCCATGTGAAATAGCGTTGTATTCAAACAATGAACGGTAACATAACTTTTTGGGCTGTCTGTTGTCAGAGAACGCGATACTTGGTTGTGAAACGAGTATTTGTCATGTGTGGCGGGCGCATGGACGCGCCCGGGCGCAGCTTCTACGCATTACAAGCTGAAACCGACGCGACAAAAATGGCTAAGGAGAAAGAGTATATGCCATGTGCTTTGGAGATGGAGGAAATCAACGAAGAGGCTCCACCCATTTCAGCCTCCTGTATCGTCTCCGTTTAACAACACTAGCCCATGTGGCACATAGACATGCCATACTCTGTGTACGGTGATAAAAAAAATCGCAGCCTGGAGGCAGTGCCTTCCCGTTCAGCAACAAACAACAGTGGGGAGTCTGGTTGGCACTCTCAGCTTGGTCACAAACCCGGCCGGGTGGCATTAGACTCGACTTAATAAAAACCGAGTCTAATTTTAGTAAAATATGTGTTAAATTTAATCCAATAGAAGAATAACGTTGCTGAAGTAATAGTAAAGAACAAAATTTAACCAAATTCGATAAAATAGTGAAAGTGCGTAAACACGCGTGACGCAACCGAGTGGTACCACGTAAGTCTTGAACAAGCAACAGTTTTTTTTTTATTTTACATAAATGGGCAGAAACTAAAAGGAAATAAACGAGATCTCAAATAATTTTGTACGTGAGTTGCGTGTGTAGATAAGAAAATAAAAATAAAGGTATTGGTTCTTTTAGAATAATCGATGTTATATAGTTAAAGCTTTGATATAGATAAAAATGATGATGATGTATTTCACAGTTTAAAAAGAAAAAGGTTTACATTTTTTTATTTTTTATATCATGCATAGAAGGAAGTGGGAAGAATAAATGTCATATTAGTAGTCAATAAAATGTTATCTGCTATATTACATAATTTGTTAAACAAATTATTTCAAACACCTCATTTCATTTGCTGCACTGATCAGTTCGTCGTACGAATGGGGTTAGTTCAACACTAGAGATCCGGCCAGAACTCATAAGAATTTAAGGTAGGTGGAAGTTTAAAAACTTTTATTATAGCAAATAGAATAATATAGTTACATCATGCCTGCTGTATCTTTAGATTCTGGGGCCTGTTTTTAAAATCCTCCATGCTTGAAGCAGTTCCGAATCGTACTTCCTGAGACATTATTCTATGACATGGCCAGGAGATGCAGGGCCTCAAGAACATTGGTTTGTTTTGCAAGGTCATTTGCACTCAGTTCTTTTGTATTCTCCATGTTTTCTAGGATTCTTGTGTGCATCTCATGGCGATAATATCCCTTTAGGGTTCGAATGATCCCCTGGTCGCATGGTTGTATCAATGAAGTCGTGTTGGCAGGTAAGAACACAAGATTGATGTTCTTTAACTCAGTTTACATTGTGTGCTGTACAATTATCAATCAGCAAGACGATCTTCCTGTTTAACCTACTATCCCATTTTAACAGCCATTCTTTGAATATTAATGCAGTCATCCATGCATTAGAGTTTGAATGATAGTCTACTGGAAATTTCTTCACACCTTTAAAGCATCGTGGGTTCTTGCTTTTGCCAATTACCAGAAGCCTTTCTTTGTCACCATTCATTTTTATGCAGCACAAGACAGTTAACCGTCCCTTGGATGTCTTACACCCTTTAGCACTTTCATTCTTGAACAAATAAGTATGCTCAGGCAATGCGCGATAATACAGTCCGGTCTCGTCTGCATTAAACACAATCCGGAGAATACATGGATATCATTTTTGGCCACTCCTCTTCTATCCATCTTTCAGCACCAGAGAAATCAGCATCCTTCTGTTCACCATGCATTCGTTTGTACACAATATTCTCTCGTTTCTTCCAACGTTGAAACCATCCTTCTGTTGCTACAAAATCAACTTTTTCCATTTTCTTATCAAGTTCTGTTTTTTGTCGCATCAGAGGTCCATCAACACGAGCATCTTGTTCATGAACATTAGTGAACCAAAGTTTTAGAGCTGATTCAACCTCATTGTCTTTTCCCCCACGAAACCTCTTACAATTCAAGTTTTGGTTTTCTTTTCCAGCCCTCACAATACTGTGCCGATTTTTTAACAATTTGCACAGAAGAGGCTGTGAAATCTGTAACTGCACTGCCGCACTGCGTTGACTCATTTTAGGCAATTTGTCATAGCATTCTATGATTGAAAGTTTTTCTTTAAGGTTTAAATCTTTACGTTTATTCTCCACACTAGCCATAATTTCACTGCAATAACGTAATCACAATGTAAAAGCTGTAGCTATACTGAAGGGTTGAACATGGGTTTATTGCTCGAAAGTAAAAGTTGACCGGGTGAATGGCCGACTGCACCCCTTTCTACTTCGTCCTTCAGAACTTGTAAACACTATGACCAGAGGGACAAAGAGTTGCAGACAGTGTAATTCGTTTTGTGAATGCAGTACAGTCACCCCAGATATTCTCAGACAAAAGTTTTACAAAAGCAAAAATGTGATAACATAAACCGAATTACTGATTACAATAAGCGACATTTTTTCAATGTTTTAATATTCGTCTGGATGGGTCTTCATGAAAGTGATCATAATATCCGAATGATAACATTATCCGTGATCACAATAAGCGGCGTGCACTGTATTTTCAAACATTGCTCACCATATTATCATAAAAATTGTTTTTCTTTTTATTTATGGAAACAACCTCTGTATCAAATTTCATCAAAATCCTAGATGGTGAGGTAAAATTGCTGTGTTGAATTGACATGGAATTACCCGAAAGTGTTATTGACGTTTTGTTTAGAGCGTAAACAGTTTCAATTTTTCATTAACACAGTGACAAACTGTAAGTTCTAATAATGTCTTCCTCAAAAACACTCCAAGAAGAATTTCTATATAAGGTCAGTTATGAGAATATGTCTATAATCTGTGGGTGTATTTTGAAGAAGAAAGCCCTAATGGAGGTCCTCCCATATCGATCTTTTATAAAATTGGTGACACAAATTGCAAGAGAAAAATGCCCAGAAGACATTAATGATGCAACCACTATAGTCCTTTCAACACCAGGGAAGTCTATAAACAAGGCATTTACTAAGATCAGTGTCATTGTTTCCAGACAGGCTATTAGATGACACATTTGTTGCTACCACGAATGGTATAAAAAGTTCTCTTGCCACACTGATAAAGAAGAACATTTTTTGAGAGGTGTAGAAGAGAAGTGGTACTGGAAACAATTTTTCAGAATCTTTTTATTAAGAAATGACACTGTTGCTTGGCCATTTATATATTTATGAGAAATTGACACTAAGGAGCTGAGACATTATGCAGTTAAAAGAAACCTGGGTTAACACAGGTTATTCTATGGAATACCAATGGTCTGATGACTCACTGTGATGCATAATAAAAATTCTTATTAGAAAGGACAAATGACTTAACTCTTCTTCATGCTGATACAGAAGAAAGAATTATCCAGAATGCTATTCTGTTGTTTAGGTTGAAAAAATCTGAAGACTACTGTGAAGAAATGATAGCTGTACATAAAAATTTGTATGCGAAGCAACTTCTTCCCAACATAAACACTGGAATACAGTTTAAATGCAATAAAATATTTTTAAATAAGGGAGTTAAGACTGCACCAAAACATTTACATAGTCTGTTTTGGACTACATATGTCCTGATTTAGGACTTGAAAATGGTGGAAACACTGAAAGGCCTTGTCCGGAACATGACAAGTAGCAGTTCAGCAAGTAAACATGACAAAGTTGGAATTACAGAAACTGCTAATTCAAATAACGAGATGAACAAAAAAAGTAATTGGAAAACCAACTAAGGTCTTCAAGGAAGGCTCTTTCTTGTTCCTGAATTAAATGAAGTGCCTGGGGGAATAGTTGCTGAAGAGAACATTATGCAAGAGGTTGTCAATGAGAATCAAACAGACTAGGACCAGTGTATACCATATTCTACTTAATGGGATGTAGGTCATCAGTACATGACACCTCTAGCAAAACTAGTGCTTGGGCGGGAGATTCATCTTCCTGGGGACTCTATGTTCAGATTCCCCGAGACTCAATTTCAAGAGCTGCACAATTATTCTTCACAAGTAGAGAACCAACTGGCTAGACCATCTAGATAACCTGGCCAAGTATTACTGCAGCGATGGGTTGCCAGTTCAGGACCAACAGGGTTAAGGAGGGCCAACAGTGCTACTCCCACATGAAAGACAATTACGTGACACTTAAAATGGCATCAAAGTCCTGGATCGTGTCAAGGTCATGCACTGACTTAGCTACTAGCAAATTCCAAGTGCTTTTGCAACACTTCTCAAACGTCAGCTGGTCCAGATGTATCTGGAACCTCTAAGGGATATATATTGTAACGTATTCGCTCTGTATGTGCTCTATAAAGGTGTATTTCGTGTGTTCGCCTCACACGTTATAGTCGTTACTTTATGTTTACGCTGACGATGTCCGTAGCGATCTCTCGAATTACCAGTACAATACGATTGTGAACCTTACCTGTCCTTTAATAGGTGGTTGTATTTCCTGGGTGGCGCCAAATTGTTTAATCTGAAAACAATTTAAAAAAATAGGACTATCGAGCGTTCGTTCTATGACGGTAGGGTGAATTCAAATTACTCCCGCCACATGCATATTTCTTAATCTCGCTGTTAGTTCGCCGAGTTTCCGACGTAAACGCTTACCGTCACCTTCGCTAGTCGCTAAAATACACAACTCATATAATGCACTTTCCTATGAATTAAAGAACAGTGGTTACAACTCTGTACTAGTTTATTAAATTGTGATTAGTAGTTATTCAGTATTATATAAAATTATATTTTGTTATTAAACAAATTTGCTCCGGCAGTAAAAGACAATTATGTCTCAAGGTTTGACGAAGTCGATTATGAACGAGTTATTTAGACATGGCGTCTACTGAATGTTTATTCTTAATTTCATTCATGAATCTGGATTCTTGTGGTTTACGAAAAAAATATCAATTTGATTACAATAAAGTACACTACCTTACATTACTGGTACTTATATACTATAAGGTGTAATTACAATTTGTTCCTGAAGTGTTAAAAAGTGTATTTCAAAAGTTCATAATTTTTATACAGGTTATTTTCTAGTTTCATATAAGTTTAGCGTTTTATTTTTAATTAATCCTTGAAAGAAATTAGATCATCAGTTTATAGTGAGAGTTAAAAGTGTTGTGAGAAAAAGTTAAAAAGAATTTATTCCATAAAATCGGGTAACTCGGCAATACTTATCAACTCTGTTGACTTAGGGTGAAGCGTTATTCAGTTCGAATTAGGTTGGGTTCTCTTCAGTCATCAATCTTCCTTCATGTATGAATTTAACTACACCTGGCGTCCTTTTCGTATAAGTTGGTCGAAATTATTAATTTTGAATTTAATAAATTGGTCTTTGGACTCAGTAGGATGGACTAGTTCTTCATCGTCTTCTTACTTGTTCAGGTTATTAAATTTGGATTACTTTTTATTGTTTTATATTAAAATTTGAGTCATTTACGGCTTGGCGTCTATTCATCTTGAGCTTCAATAATGGACTAACAGTTTCTAACGGAATAATAATAAATAACGTTTGGTTGTTATGGCAACGGTTTGACTCTCATTGGCTATACTCATCTTAAGCCCATTGTTATGATTTTAGAATCTTTATTCAAAATGACTAAATATCTTCTGATTGCTATTATTCTTCGGTCTTCTTCTCTATGTATGAGATATTATCACAACTGTTCGTATTTTCTTTCAAAGATCATTTTGACATCCCTCAAAGCTGGGTTTGCTTATGTATTAATGTTTTGACAATAACGTTCATATTATGTAATTACATTTCTTTCTTATTTTATGTCCTTAATTTAACTTTTACGTCTTAAATGATCCACTAATTATCATTAACTAGTTACTTGCCTTGGATTTGCTAATATAATAGTTAATTTCTTACAATTTGTTGTTTTTGGTTTTAAACAGTTAGGCATTTCATAGGCCTAGGTAGTAATTGGCTATATTTTCTTATTTTATACAAATTAAATATTATTTTACCCTTAAACATGTTTTGTTTTGTGTCATAAATGATTTGGTTACTTGTTGAATTGATTTGGGTCTGTTTTATAATAATTGTATGTTTTCATTATTTTACAAAATCATGGCTTGTCTATTATTTTCTAATTGCTTTTCCAGTATTATTAGGTTTGTATGAATTTATCTTTTTTCTTATCTATATTGCCATTGTTTATAATTTGTCTATTATTTACTATTATCTATAAATATAACACAACATATAGGCTTATGGTCTGTATACTTCCTTCAGCCATATTCCTTCTCATAAACTTAATTGAACAAATCTTTTAACAGTTATTATGCTACTCTTGTTTATATTTCGTTTATTCTTATTTATTTTTTGGTGACTAACATTATCACACCATTTACTTTATCTAATTAACTATCCCTTTGAACATAGGATGTTTACTGATTTTGCATTTATATTCTTTACTACATTTTTTTCTTTTCTAAACTTTACTAGCTAACCATGGTAACATTATTACTTTGACTCATGGGATTTTTTCCCTGAATACCATTGTATTTCTAATCTACAATTACTCTTAATCCTAATAACAACAATATTCTTATTTACTAGCACTTTTCACCATTAAACAGTAGTGTTTATCACTGGTTTTTAGGTGTCTATACCTATCAATAGGGTTTCTATTTATTTTGTGGGTTTACACTGGCACTTTTTTATAGTATTTAAGTGTTACTAGTGGGTATTCCCTAACATTAAATTCTCTTTTCTCACTTAATCATGTTCACTATCTATCTATCTCTCACTTCATAATGGTTAGTTATACTGTTAACAAGTTTCATGTCATTATAGAGTTATTTATAACATTTAATCTCTATTTCTTTGGTTAGTGTACTTTAGTTTGTCATTACTTTATTTGATTTTAATAATTATTTACATTTATTATTTATTTGATCTTTTTCTTTACTTTATTTGAGTGTAACATTCCTCCTTTTCTGTTCTATATTATTCGTTTGTGTCTTTTCATTTCTTCTCATTTTATTTCATTTATATTTTGTTTGCTTCCTTTTCATTTACCTTCTCATTTGATTTCATTTTATTGAGTCAATCACTTGGGTTGGGTCATAGTCATTTTATTTTCATTAGTTTAAACATTTTACATAGTTGATTCGTTTTCTCCCTGGTATTGGGGTGGCTTGTTTGTGTTGTAACATAATATAAGCGTCACCTTCAACTTATCAGTTTTTACAGTTGGTGATTTATTCAAGTACGGATCCAAGTACTGTGGCGAAGTGATCATTGAATTAATTAGTGCAGAACTGTAATAGTTGACATTTATTATTGTGTTGGACAAATTTATGAGAATTACGTGTGTTGAATTATTGTATGAGAATGTTTTGTTGATTTATAACTGCTGTTTGTGTCTAACTAAAGTTTGTAATTAGTGATTCATTGGTGTGTGATATTCTGTTTCCACTGTACCCACAATGATCCAGTGTGACCATTGTAACAATATTTAAAAATATTCCATCAATCTCCAAGAGAAACTAAATTTTATATTATAGTTACCCTTATAACACACACACTCTATGTAAGTTTAACTTTTTGTTGTTGTGTATATTCTGTATGTGTACAGTGAAGTTGGAGGTCACAATTTAATTTGTACGGCATCTAAAACTCGTTAATCATTTATGATACTGAACTTCTGTAGATATTTTGTAGCGTTTAATCTTTCAGCTAATTTGCACTACACTTAGTTTTAAAGGCAGAAAGTTAATGCATTACAACAATCATGAAGAAATATTAAATATAATAAAAAAGAAATAAACTACCTTTAAATTTTTATTGTATAAAAAATTACTTATGTACAGAAATCACTGAAATAGCGATTTTTTCTTTTGTTAAATACATCGGCCAGCTATCTATCAAGGATAGCAAATGAATGGCACTGCGACATATATGGTCTGTGCACTTATGCACATTAGTGACTTAGATTTCTGCGCTACTGACTGCTGATTTTTTATATATATCTCACAAGTAATATCCTTCTTCTTCTTATTCCAATCCTCTTCTACCACAAGGTGTAGAGATTGAGCAAAGGTCTAAGTAACATACTACAATATGTAATTCCAGGATGTGGTAACAAAGCATATTGACTATGGCATCACAAAAAAACTTAACAGACTTTAGGCAGTTTGTGAAACAGTTGAAAGAACTTTATGAAGCAAAACAAGAAAGAAAATTCAGATGAAAATTTTTATTCAAGATGTGGGTACTATTTAAAAAACTTATAAAAATTTGTATAATCTACAGAGATGAAATCCTTTGAGGATGTCTTAGAAGTACTGAACTGGAAATCATGTACAATGAGCTGAATTAACATGTTCTACTGTAACTGCAAGAAATAATGAAAGCAGACTGATATGTGGTTGTATATATAGATAGATAGATAAAATGCAGCAAAACTGAATGAAGACTGCTGCAGCATGTATGCACAAACTGAGTATAAAGAACCCAAATCGTATACAATGGGGGCTGTATGTACAGTCACAACACATTTACATAACAAAACACGTTAAAGTATAAAAAAGTACTGTATTTACATGTGGTGTATAAATTAATTTTTTTTTTGTATAAAAATACCTTATATTTTTTATAGATTCATTATAAAACAAAAAATGCAGAGATTTTGTTACTTTTAATTTTAAAAAAGTATACAAAGTGCCTAGAGAAGTTCTAATTCCACAGGCGTTTCTTCCAAACTGGGTTTACGTTTACGTAGTGCATTAAATTTCTTCAATCTCCGCAACCACATTTTCCAGTAATATTCACAGACTTTTGGTTTCATGAAAAATGCATCTGCAGGTATACCACTTGTGTAAGCAATCACTACTAGACCATGATTTACCTGAAAAAAGTTATAATTTATAAATTTTTAATTTCTCTGGTATATTTGAACAATACAACAAATTTTCTTAAAGCAGAATTCATGTATTTTTTTTAAGTTTGTAATATGTACTTTCGAATTAACATTTTTATCTAACAAAACTCCCACACATTTTATATTTTCTACCTGCTCAGTTTTTATATACGTTTCACATGAATATTAATTATTTAATAGACATGGTTTATGATGTTATTAAAATTGCTGCTTGCTGGTGGCTGTAAGGCCGTGGTCCAAAGTTCTTCATTGCAGACGTTTCAGCCATGCCTTCAACAGTCATCTTCAGTGCTAAAAAGGCTACACACACTGACACAGCTGTCACAGTCAGTGACCACAGATGGACGCTGGCTGTCAAAGCCTCAGACAAAATTTGATATATGGTTTACATTTAAAATAAATATTTTCAACAATTTCGGGGGTCTATGTCTCAAGGAACGTTATAGAAACTTGGTTTTAACAACTTTCTACAATTATACTTTTATCTCAAATCCACTATTTACTAAGACATAATGGTGAGACACAAGCTTTTGTTCACATTTGTGTAGAAATCAGCTATCTTTGGCATCATCACATAATGCTGATCATGAGGTAGTCTAGAATGGGTGGAAATTGCTCTGTTCCAAGTTAGAGCTACGTGGGGAGTGATTCACTTGTTCTCACCCAAATTACCTGACATTTTGTGTGATAGCTGCACAATGTATACACTTTTGCATGTTCAGTTGAGATCATTGGCTTTATGGAGAGGCTTACAGGTACTACCATGGCTGCAAAAGTCAGCTGGCCTTCTATTAGAAGGAAAATCGATACAAAATGGAAACTTCCACATACATTTTTCCCAAATATAGATTATTATAATAAAAACTACAAGGTCTAAAATGCTAAGGCTGAGCTCAACCAATCATGCAGGACTATGTAACAGTAATTTTATAAAATTGGTAAGAACTTTTAATGATAATGATGACAATTTGTAAGTTCAGGAACTTATTAAAAATAGTCTTATCTACAATCTACTAAAGTTTTATCATGATATGACTGCAAGATTTGATATTTTTTAGAGTTGCAGTTTGTATAAAAAGTTACAGTTGTTACCATCACTAAAGATCCTTGTGTTTCTCTTGTACAGTTTTACGTATATTTCGAAGATTTATTATAGACTCAATTTTAGCATTACCAAAAAACATAACACTGCTGTTAAATTAATAAAAAATATACTTAAAAACAGTACAAGAAATAATAAATTCCAATTTATTTTACACTCCAAACTTATTTTAAAATTTTTATGAGAGCTGGGAAGCTACATTTTGGTTATTACTTTATTTATTGGCAATGGATTACTTTTTATGAATTGAATTCACATTTTTTACAACTCAGTTGTAGATGTAAATTCAAAGGAACTGTCACACACATAGTTCCATTAAGTTTAACTAAGTTGTACAAACTGTTTTTTGTACCGACCTATAGCATTGCGCTTGTTTCTGACTGGCTGATGGTGGTTTTCAGGTGACATCATGCAACTCTAAAAGTTTATATAAGACAGTCCTTTTTGGGACCACTTAGCCTTTGCCACAGTACTGTGGTTTTACTGATGCACACCTTGTCAGTCGTTTCAAAACTGTTTCACTAAAGATGGCTTCCAGAGGTGAGGCAGAAACATCTGATTATAACAACCATCAGCATCATATCATAACAGACCATGGGATTACACACCGGATATCAATTTTAATAATTATGATGCTGGCTGTGAAAGCCTAAGAAATAGGTTGTAAAGTACTAATTAATTTAATACTTACACATTTAATAATTTGAAATTAATGCCAAAAAAATGCTTTCTTAACTATAGCATTTTATTTTTTAATTTAAATTTTTTCTTGGTCCACTAAACCATAATCAAATACTCTTTAACATTTACAGAACATCATACATACCTGGAACTTAAAATTTAGATCATAGTTCACAGCTCCTAAATAAGCTGAAAGCTGAACTGGTGCATCATAAGTATCTTGGAGGTGAGGTTTCAATTTGTCTGACAGCTTCCATTCTATTAAAACGGGAATTCCCCTACATAAATGGAGAATCATGTAAGAATAACAAAAGTATTATATATATATATATATAAAGAGATATTACATGTATATATAAAATTTACGTTTTTTTACTTTCAGTAGCATGAGTTCTTCAAATGATATTATAGATGATATAACAGGTGTTCTAATTGCCATGTGGAGTTTAGTAAAAGAACAGAATTCTCTGAAGACATAATTTGGAAACAATACTTGAATGTAAACACTGAAATTTATACTTCTGACCCCTACCAATCACAAAATTGTAAATAATGTTCTGCAACTTTAATATTTACATTACATCTTTCTATTAAATTACGTCGTAATATTCTTTATTACTACAAAGTCATAAGACCACAAGTGTGAAGTTTTCCCCCCAATATTATTTAATTTATACATTCATGATCTCACTATGAGCTGCAAAATTTAAGATGACTTTAGCGATACAAATTAATAGTTATACATGTCTGAATACTATTTTGTACAGAAGTGTCTTGTCATTTTGTAAATAATAACAGATGATACTACAAATGAACAAGTAGACCATTCCCTATCTTTGGAATACAACATCATCTATGAGACTGATAGTGCCATAGTCGCTAAAATTGCCAAGTTAACTCAGTTTGTGATACAGAATTTATGTAGAAAGGCAGCTCATATTATGTTTTATAGAATCATACAGGGCTGATCTGAGAATAGGATAACAATTGGAATTGGGTTAATTGGATGCAAGCTTCTGAGAAGGGATATACATGAGAGGTCGGAACACAACAAGGATATATACAGGCAACTAAAAATTTTCTCAATAAATTATAAGGTTGGCGAATCAAAAGAGATGGCTGAAAATCAGAAAGAATGGCAACTCACAGATTGCCCAGATAAAAGTCTTTTAAGTCAACAGGGATGCAACCCCTCTGGGAAGAGATGGCTTGCTGACCAGATCATGTAATATCACCTAATCCTTAAAGTAAGACTAAGAAGGAGACAACAACAATGTTCTTGTTAAGTTTATTGGTTTATTCAGTTAATCACCATATTTAGGATGACACAGCTGTGAACTGTTAAGCACAGACTGGTGTTCAAAATAGGCTACATAGTATCTGTGTGGAAACATACAGATGATGAATTGCCATTAGCGAAACAATCTTAGGTGCTAAAAAATTACATAAGTGTTAGGAAATATGGAATCAACGATATCAGGAATAGCGATGAAATCAGTAACAGCAGTTAAAACTTTTATTTTGTAAGATCACACAATGTGTTGGTTGTAATGTTGAGAGGATGTTAAATATTATGCAAACAAATAATCATCTTACACAAAGACATCCATAAGTATACATGGTACCAGAACACAAGAGGTCTAAGATCTATAATAGATTATGTAATATTGAGACAAAGATCTGGTTTGAGAGTGCGGGATGTGAGAGTGCACAGGGGAGCTGAATGTGGGTCAGATCATAGATTGGTCTTTGCTAAACTGTATATTCCCTTCATAGGAGCTCATGTAGAAAGAGCAGAAAATGTTGGCCCGAAAACTGAAGACGCAAAATATAATTTGAAGAGCTTTCAGCACGATAGTACAAGAATGCTGTATTCGTGGAGATTAGAACAAAAGTTAATGACAGCAACCAGATCCACTTTAGAAGAATAAGAGCATATAAAGAAATGTATTAGAGAAGCGGGTGAGGAAGCCCTAGGAAGACAGGATCGGAAATCAAATAAACCATTCTGGTGGGATAGTGAAATAGAAGAGAAAATCAAAAAGAAAAAGGAAACATATTTGAAACTACTACAAACTAAAGATGAAGAGACTAAAGAAGAAAATAAAAGAATGAATAGAGAAGTTAAACAAGTAGTGAAGAAGAAAAATAATGCTTGGGAGAAAAGATGTGAATGCATAGATAATCAGCTGGGAGGTACACAAAGTTCAGAAGCTTGGAAGACAAAGCCATTAAAACTACAAACCGGACACAGATATTTTTGAACAACATACCTGAAACAAAATGGATACAACATTTTATGGAGCTATTGGTTGAAACAAGGAATAAATTCATTCCTAATGACCATGAAATAAAAGTATCTGGAGAAATTGCACTAAGTATTGAAGAAGTTCAAGAGGCAATAAAAGGTGCAAAATTGAGGAAATCCCCAGGTCCGGGAGGAATAAACCCAGAAAATTAGTTAGATATGGGCCCCTCAAGGTGTTTGAAATGCTCAGAAAATTATTCGAAAGATGTCTAAATGGAGAAGAAGTGGCAGTGGAGTGGCGAACATCGTATATCTCACCAGTCCATAAGAAGGGTTCAAAGTTGGACCCTAGAAATTACAGAGGAATTGCTGTGATCCCGACCATCGGGAGAATATATTCAAGGATTTTGAAAAACTTAATTGAAGAAGACATCAAGACCAAGCAGCCCGAAGAACAATCAGGTTTTAGAACGGGGCGATCCACGATAGACAACATCTTTACAATCAAAATAGCAGTTGAAAAGAGAGTACAGCATAATAGAGAAACGCATATAGCTTTAATAGATTTAGAAAAGGCATACGATAGCGTCCCAATCTCACAGTTATGGAAGGAGATGGAGCATTTGAACATAAATGTAAATTTGATTGCAGCCACCAGAAGATACTATCAACAAAATATCACCAGGGTCAAACTGGGAAACAAACTCACTCTCCCATTCGAAACTACAAAAGGCGTAAGACAAGGATGCTGCTTGTCCCCTACCCTCTTTAAAATATACTTACACAGATCTCTAGTAAGATGGACAAAGAAGTGTAAAAGCATGGGCCTGAGAGTAGGAGATGACAATCTGTTCACTCTATATTTTGCCGATGATCAGATTGTGGTAGCAGAGGATGACGAAGACCTCGAGTATATGGACAGAAAGTTAAAAGAGGAATATGACGCAGCTGGTTTGACGATGAACATGGCAAAATGTGAGTACCTGATAGTGGGCAACGAAGAAGTTAAGGACTTAAAATTGGATGTGGACAGGATAAGAGGTGTTGAAAAAAGTAAATACTTGGGCGTTATTTTCAACAAACAGGGAAGCAGCAAAGATGAAATTCAAGAACGTGTTAACAAGGGGCGAACCGTTATAAGAACGCTGAATTCACTTCTATGGGAAAGGAGTATAACCAGAAATACAAAGAAACATATATATAATAGCATGGTGCGAAGTGTAATCCTTTATGGAGCAGAAGTTTGGAATGTTTCAAACGTAGATAAGAAAAAACTGATGGCAGCGGAAATGGACTTCTTCAGGAGGAGTTGTAGAAGATCAAATTAGACAGGGTTAGAAATAAGACTATTAGAGCCGAGATGAATATTGACAGGACAATAATAGATGAAATAGAAAGGAGACAATTGACTTGGTTTGGGCATGTGAAGAGATTGGAAGATGACAGATGGCCCCGCAAAATATTGGAATGGATACCACCGGTGAGGAGGAAAAGAGGACGTCCACGGAGGAGTTGGCGAGATGACGTAGCGGAAGCAATGGTTGCAAGAAATTTAGAAGAACTTACATGCTACGATAGGTTACAATGGAAGTTGGGGACGGAGAAACGGCGACAGCTGTAAAGATCCGTTATATATATATAAATAATCATCTGATATTATTATTATTATTTCTATTTCATAAGAAGAAAAAAATACAGTAGAGCGTCAATAATTCGGACGTCAAAAATCCGGACCGTCGATAATCCGGATTCGATTCTGGCAAAAAAAAAAATCGCATGAAGTGAATACTGTATTTGTTTAAAAGCGTCGACACAACTGTTAAACTCGCCGTGCCCTACAGAGTGGAGCACGAATTGCGTGTTGTTTTTGTGTAGGGAGGGGCAGTGAAAGCGGGAGAGTCAAGGTCGCACAGTCACATGTAGACTTGCTACCCTGCCCCTGTCAGTCGCGTCAGGCCACTGACCTCGAGTATTGTTCTCTGTGCGTGCACTAAGTTTTTGTTTACCAAATCGATCGTTTGTGTACAGTAGAGTGTTTTTGTGTGTGTCAGTCTGTCTGTGTGTTTTTTTTTTAACACATTACAGTACTGTTCTGTACCCGTGATGGCGTCTCGAGTTCGAAGAAAAAGCACACTTTTTTAATCGTTGAAACCAAGTTAAAAATTTTAGAAAAGTTAGGAAAAGGTGAAAGTGGGGTATCACTTGCAAAGATTTATGGGGTAGGAACTTCCACAATAAGTGATATTAAGGCGAAAAGAGCCCAGGTGGAACAATTTGCGTTAAAACTGAACTCTGAAGAAGGGATGCTGAAAAGAAAAACTGCACGTTCAGCAAACAACAAAGCTTTAGAAGACGCAATGTACGTGTGGTTCACTCAAAGGAGAAGCTTAGGATAGCCAATTTCAGGCCCATTTATTTGTGAAAAAGCCTTACAATTTAATGAACAGCTTAATGGACCGAAAGATTTCAAAGCCAGTTCTGGCTGGCTTAAGAACTTCAAATCTAGGCACGGGATTAGAGAGTTAGACATCGAAGGAGAAAACCTTTCCTCAGATTTAGCGGCTGGAAGAGTTTTTAAAGAGAAGTTTATTAAGGAAGCACTTGAAAAAGGTTATTCTAGGGATGACGTATACAACGCCGATGATACCGGGATAAACTGACGAGCCCTTCCACGCAAGTCGCTGGCATCAAGACGCGAACAATCCGCTCCCGGGTTTAAAGTAAGCAAAGAGAGAATAACGGCTATGGTATGTGCTAATGCCAGTGGGGAGCACAAGGTAAAATTGTTAGTGATTGGGAAGAGCAAAAAACCACGTTGCTTTAAAAATGTGCACACCCTTCCTGTTTCGTACACGTCTCAGAAAAGTGCTTGGATGACTTCAGTCATTTTTCTTGATTGGTTTAAAAATGATTTTATCCCTAGTGTTACAAAATTCCGTGAGGAGAAAAAGAAAAGTGGGAAAGTTCTTATCATTGATAACGCACCCACACATCCCCCACTCGAAGTATTAAACGAAATCGATCAGAATTTTGAAGTGCAATTTCTCCCACCTAACGTTACTGCAACTCTGCAGCCAATGGACCAGGGACTGATCGAGAAAATTAAGAGGATCTATAGAAAGCAGCTCCTGCGTCGCCTTTTATTGGCATAAAAGGACGAAGAGAGTGTAGTTCAGTTTATAACAAAGTTGAACGTTAAAGATAGCATTTACATGCTTGCCGATGCTTGGGAAGCTCTCACCAAAAGTAATTTGCAAAGAGCCTGGAGAAAATTATGGCCTGATGAAGAAAGCAGGATTGAAGAAAATGCAAATGAAAATGAAGATTGCGTTGTAAACGAGGTGACAGAAATCTGCAGCACGATCCCGGGATTTCAACAGTGTGACGAAAATGATCCCAGTGAGTGGTTGGCTGTTGATGACAACGATCCTGGGTACCAGATTTTGAGCGACCAAGAAATAGCTGACATGGTGTCTGAAGGTATGTAGCACTGCTTAAATATACAGTAGGCCTACTATAACTTTTTTTTATTTTAGCCAAACAAGCTGTATGCATTATCTGACGCTGTACTGTTAGTCGTTTTAAATTCACTGTTCTATTTTAAAAATATTTCGCCAACTTTGCGCTTGTTCATTTTTTCTATAAAATTAGAAAAAGGAAACATTTGTTTCGTTTGTTTATTTAGGCGTACTTTTTCATTTTAAGGGGACGCAGAAACAGTAGAATCTGATGGGGACGAGAATGAAAATGACATTGAAGAAGCAGGGCCGACACATTCCGAAGCGTTTATGGCAGCAGGACACTGACGTCATGGCTTGAAACACAGACTGAGAGCACACCAACCCAGCTCATTCTCTTAAAACGAATCAAGGACTTAGCTGCAAAAAAACGAACCACTACTGCTGTTCAAAAGTCCATAAAAGATTTTTTTAAAAGCTCAAATACTGTATGATTTACTGTAGGTATTTTTATTACTGTACTTTACTGTATTTTGTTGTAGGTCTAGATTTACTGTACATAAAATAAGACAGTCTGTAAATGCAATACTGTACATACAGTATTTTTTTCTGTAATTGAAAAACGTAAAAATTTAACTAAATTTAATGGTTTTATTCATCCGCTCCACTTCTGTAACCATCAGAGTGAATTATGAATGATTTTAGCAAGTGTTTTTACGTTGAAGACGTCTACCGGCGCTTTTATTGGTTCATTTTGAAAATCCGGACAATTTGATAATCCGGAAGGGGTCTGGTCCCAATTAATCCGAATTATTGACGCTCTACTGTAAATAAATTTCAGTATAAAATTTATCAGCTGTGACAAAAAATTATTTAGTTTGTAAAAGTGCGGGGTAGTAAATGTTAACAAGTATCATCAGTAGATATAAAGACATACACTCAGGTAGAATGTCTTTTTTTGGTTTTTCTAATGGGAACCATATAATATTATATAAGTATACTCTATTATGTGAGACGTATCATAATAAGCTTCGAGGCCACTACGGTATTGCCAGTGTTTGCAACAGACCTCCCCTCCCCGCCTTTGCCTACGTATAACCAAGTGTAATGTGCGACAATGCTGGAGGGCAAGGGGCAGGGAAGAGCTGTTACTATTGTGCAACCTCGAAGCTTATTATGGTAAGTCCCGTACTATAATAATGGTAAATTCTGTTTATTTCGAAAGCCTACAGAAAACCTCAGTATTGATAATTCTGTCAACAGCCATATTTGAAAGGCTTCTACTTTTTCACTATTGCCTCATAGCTTCTATGCCACTCAGAAAGAGTGATAATAAATAGGTATATTAACATGCAAATTTTAGAATGATCCTCAAAATTCTACTGCTGAATTGTTATTGTTATTAATTAAGGTCTCTAAATATTTATTTAATTAATAAATTTGTGTTAGTGGTTATAATCACAAACAGAAATAACACTGTTGCACACCATTATAGAAAACATTCTACATTAGTGTTTTTAAGCTTCACAGGATCTAAATCTGCGCGCGCGCGTGCGCGCGCACACACACACACACACACACACACAATGTACTAGAAAGAAATGTAAAAATACCGACATGGGTGACTGAACCTGCCAGTAAGTGAACAGCCAGAAGGTAAGGGTGTTTACCTCAAGGCATGTTTGTGAAAATGTGTATGCGCTGTAGGGCAAGTAGAGGTATAAAGGCATTGTCTCGTTCCATTATTGTGTATTTCCAATCTGACGATGAGCTGTGAAGCTTGAAAGCGCTAACAGGGAATTTTTTCTATAGTGGTGTGGGACAGTGTTATTTCTGTTTGTAAACATTCATTGTTCACAAGTAAATGCAAACTGTATGTACACAATACTTCATATATGACTACATGCTTAAATCTCAAGTACTATACCTGAATACACAAACACAGTCGGCTATTCCTTTGTACCCTAACCTTGGATGAACTGTATTACTTTCTATTGCCACCACAGAACTAATAAGAGGCCAAATATGCTCAAGACTCTTTATACTTGTTGCGACAACGTCACTTGCATTATTTTTTAGTCCTTGGCCTAATAATAGCCTGTGAATATTTTCATGAAATTCTATTCCTCGGTTCAGCTGACCTATGTTAAAAAAAAAATCGTTTTATGTATTTTCACTAATCCCTACAGGAGTAATGTTATTAAATGAACTTTATTCCATATTTAAAAACTATGGTCTGAAAAATATCTACTCAATTTTGTAATACCGGTAGTTTAAGTTTGAAATGTCTGACCTCCAGTACTTCAAGTTTTCCTATAACCACTTAACCACTTATTTTGTTTTTCTGGCTATACCCTTTAAGGCCAAACAAGTGCATTACAAAAAATTATTAGTTGTTTTCAAATTATATACAAACTTGCATATCATAAGAAGCAATATTTGTGACAGCAAATAGTTTCTATACTAATGTTTTTAACAGAAGTGTGTGCCAAAAAACTATTCTCAACTAACTTAGAATTGGCTAAATGTTTTAATACAAGATGCAGATGTATAATTACTTCCATGTTCCTTAAGGAAATGGAAGTATGGTGATGGCAAAAAAAATCGTGTTCGAGATTATTGCAGATTCTGATTGTACTACACTCAAAACATGAAAAAAAGTCGTTTTTCAAAAAGTGTCTGTGTGTGTGTCTGTCTGTCTTATATTTTTTTTCTATGGCAAACGATAACAGCCGCAAATTCAAACAGAATCAAATAATTTTTTGCATACAGCCCTGATTTGTAGAGTACACACGACCTATTGTTTTTGGTGAAGATCGGTTGAGGGAAAGGGGTAGTTTACCTGCAACGGTTTTTTTTTATCAAGGTAATTTTTTTTTTTGGCAAACGATAACAGCTGCAAATTCAAACAGAATCAAATAATGTTTCGCATACAGCCCTGAATTGTAGAGTTCTCAAGACCTATTGTTTTTGGTGAAGATCGGTTAAGGGAAAGGGGTAGTTTACCTGCAACATTTTATGTTTTAACAAGGGTATTTTCTATGGCAAACGATAACAGCCGCAAATTCAAACAGAATCAAAAGATTATTTACATACAGCCCTAAATTGTAGAGTTCTCAAGACCTATTGTTTTTGGTGAAGATCGGTTACGGGAAAGGGGTAGTTTACCTGCAACGTTTTGTTTTAACAAGGGTATTTTCTATGGCAAACGCTAACAGTCGCAAATTCAAACAGAATCAAATAATTTTTTGCATACAGCCCTGATTTGTAGAGTACTCAAGACCTATTGTTTTTGGTGAAGATCGGTTAAGGGGATAGGGTAGTTTACCTGAGGGGAAGGGGTAGTTTACCTGCAACGTTTTTTATCAAGGGTAATTTTCTATGGCAAACGATAACAGCCGCAAATTCAAACAGAATCAAATAATATTTTGCATACGTCCCTGAACTGTAGAGATCTTTGATTTTGGTGAAGATCGGTTAAGGGGAAGGGGTAGTTTACCTGCAACCTTTTACGTTTTAACAACAGTAAAGTACTTGAAAATTCATTTAAACGTTTTCAAACAATGGTAATTGTTAAAAATAAAATAATTTTGTTGCCAGGCAATAAAATTATAATTTTTTCATTTTAGTGTAAATCATGTATGAGTGAAAATATATCGTTCGTGGCAGGCAAGCATATCTCAATTATGTAATGTTTACGTTTCCATTTTATTATTATGATTACTGCAATAAAAAGGCAGGGAACACACACACAAAATTTGCGTTATTTCTGGCCTCACTCATGTTTATTTTCTTACATTTGCACGCTTTTTAAATGGAAAGTGCCGAAACCCACACCAACATAACGCGTGCAAGCCGAAAAAGTGTCCAGCGTGGATAGCGATTTGCTTCCTGTGGATCGCTGGGCAGTGTAACTGCATGTTTTTACAGAGGAACGATTCATAGACAGAATTTTCGTCTTTAGGGAATGAACCCTCTGCAAGATGCTGAGGGTCCATGAGCGACTTCCGAGCGCTCCTTCTTTTCCGCGTGTTTGTTCTGTGAAACGTACACTGTAGATTCGCAGCTTTACTCTAAGCAACGCTCAATAGGAAATGTTGAAAATTTTTGTCCACGGTGTACCCTCATACACACTAAACCTGCTCTGATGTTTTAATTACGGACATCATAATATTAAAACTTTGGAAACTTGAGCACTACTTAATGGAGATCAATCATTAACTTATACAAGCCATTAATTTTATGCATATTTTATATATATATATATGTGTACTACGTTATCGGCAACAAAGAAATAGTTTTTGTTAAAATTCCTTCCCGGGATGTTTGGCCGTAGTCCAATGTTTTCTACAAAACCAGACGTTTCAGCAATGCCATCAACTTCCATCATCAGTGAAAATCGAATGCGATAACATGAGGTGGTATACGTTAGTGACCACAGTACTGTGGTTAAGGCTGAAGCAGTAAGTAAAAAGTAGTTTCTATGGTAATATTTCATTTCAAAAATGATTTTAAATATAAATCTTAGAACATGGAAGTCATGTATGGTTCTCCATACCGATATTTTTAATTTGTTGTCTTATGAAATATAATACTGTGTGATATATACATTATTCCTCAAAATAACTTTTTTTAATGTAGCTGTTCAATAATTTCAACCATTAACTTATCTGAAAAGAGCTGACACTGATTATGCCAGTTAAATTGCCAGTATTAGGAAACTGCTTGTCCTTACATTTCTTACAATGATTAATACATTAACTGCTGAGAACAAAACAGAGCAAACAAAAACATTTCACATACCACGGGTACTCGGAAGTGAGTGGTGGTCTTGTTGGGAGACCCTAGCTACACGGATCTGAGTAGCTAGCAAAATGTGTTAAAGAATAATATTTCCTTTGTGACTGAATTGCTCTGTCTGTCTGTCTCACACACACACACACACATGCGCGCGCGCACACACACACACACACACACACACACACACACACACACACACACACACACACACACACACACACACACACACACACACACACACACACACACACACACACACACACACACACACACACACACACACACACACTATACCTAGATTTAAGTGTGTACAAATTCTAATATCAACAAGTGGTTTCTTACACTTTACCTTCTTCCCAAACATTTCTTTAGCATTATTACCAGCATCTAACATTGTCTTTGCAATACACAATGTAGTCAGATTTGCTTTTAATGGATGGTAGATTTTTTCAAATTGGGAAATGGAACCTGTGTGTACAGTAAAGGGCTGAATATTAAAAACCTATTATGTTTTTAACTACACAACATTTCTGATTAAATGAGTATATAAATACGGGTTCTTACATCGTGCAATGTCATTTCTGAACTTCTACTTAAATGTTTACACAAATTCCTGTAATTAACATACCAACAATTTTCAGTTTTTATGTTGATAAAAACATTTACGTATTCTACATTATGCATTAGAAAAATAATATCAGTAGGCGTACTATCAAAATACTTGACAATTTTGATATAATATTAAGATTTGCTACATCAAGAATGGCAGGCCTACATGTCTGAAGTTATATGTGCTCCAGGTATGTGGCAGTATCCCTTCAACATTGTCTTAAATCCTATGGCACCGATGAATACTAACAGTTTCAATTATATGACTCAAAGACCTTTAACTGTAAATTGTAAGACATATTTGTGTTCCACAGGAATTAAATTGAAGCTGCACTTCACATCTTGCAAAACATGTATCTTACTGCAAATGTTTTTAGTTACATACAATGTTTTATGTCACTTTGTTATATATTTTGCTGCAATCGCAGGTACCGCAGCAATCCATTAAAAAAATCCTGTTTTTATTTAGTTACTCACTTCCTCAGTGAAGAAAAAGTGGCAAGTTGTATTTTTGCCAAAGAAAGCCAATACACTATGTTCTACCACTTGAAATCAAAATTGAATTTTATGTCCTACATACTTCTATCACATGTTTTCACACAACAGGGTTGCCAGTATGCAAACCAAAATTTCATATTATGGATGATAAGTATAAATTAGGTGATATAAAGAAAAGTAATGTCCAGCTGGTGAGAAAAAAATCTGTTCACAGCTTAGCTAAAAGCCTGGATGTAGCATTTAGCAAACTGATTTATAAAACCAAACTGATAGATGCATACTGTCTTGTCAGATGATCAAGGAAATAATGTGTAAATTTTTTCTGCAGTTGGAGAAATTACAAGATAAATATATAAAACATATCAACACAAGTTTTCCAGTTTTAAAAGCTTAACGTATGTCCAAAATTTAAACAATCAGGCTTATAATGGTTATATCAGTAGGCCTGAATGGTTATTCCACATGATTACCCACCAAAAAACTAATGTCCATTTTCTACGTAATAAGAGGTACTCAGGCCAAAAAGAGCATAACTCAAAACTTTTCAAATGATAATCATGAATTTGCTATGTTAAGAAAATGTACAGAATTTATTTATATGGACATGACAGTTTTTTCTTTTAACCAAATAGCATGCTTACATTAAATATTCAAAAAACTTACCTTCCTTCATTAATGCAAATTTCTCTTGGCCAAGTGCTTTTATCATTCTCTCTTTCCATCTTTCAAGGGCTTTTAGTGAAGAGTTTGACATAGTATCAGTAATAATTTTGGTCACTGTAGGATATGCAGAATAAAACTGTACGCACGGACTGTCTCTTGCCACTGAAATGATTCCAGTTTCCGGCATCTCAAAAGAAAGATTTGCCCTAGCTTCATTGGTGAGTGGAAACGTTGTTATTTCATCATGCTTTACAATTTTTGGAAAAATACTTTCACAGTTAAAGAATTCTTCGCTTGTGGTCAGGCCTGCGGATGTGGTCAGGTCTTGTATAGTTTTATTTCTTCTTACTTTTTTTGTTATTGGTTCTTCAGGAGTACTGGAATTGGAAGCTACAGATAAAACCTGTAATCAGTCATGTGTAATGGTTATACACTTGGTGCTTTTGGTAAATCTACTTTTAAATTAATAAACTGAATGTATTTATACCTGTCATAAAATCCACATGTTTGTGGAGTACATTAAGCCTACACCTTAAATATTTTCCCTTATTAATAGGCCTATATACCTACATGTGTTTGGTTATTTTTTCAAATACTCTGTACACCAGTTCTTAGGAAATACAGTAATTCTAGCAATTACAGTAGTTTGAGCAACAGAATATAATGCTTAAAATACTTATGAGTATTGAATAAAATTCTCAATAAGTTTCGAAACCCGTGGTTTTCAACATATTTATTTCACCACAAAACTAGTTTTTAACATTTAAGTTGCATACACGAGAAAATGTTTTAAACATACCAGGAATGACAAAACGGTGTTAAAAATGGTACCTAACCTACAAATTACCATTAATTTATCCAACCTGCTGTTTAAAATATTCAGTACATTTATAACTCCGAAAACATGAATTAACTGTAGTATTACACTTAACTGTTACCTCTTTTTGTTTGTTTCTCTGTCTACGCTGCTTCTGATTCTCAATCAAATTTCCAAATAATTCTTTATTGTCTTTATTTAACTGAATAATATTTATAGCATTGTCAGTGCATTTTGTAGATTTGTGAGCTGTGAAATAACCATTATCCAAAGAAAACCATTTTAATTTCAAACGTCTTAGTCCTACCGCACTCATTTTTCAAAACTTGCATCCTATAAACAAAATTAAATCAAAATTGTTTTCCTTTCTCGATCAGCTGATTACACCAGAGACCAGTGTACACCGGCACGTGGGTTAATGAAAACTTCAACTAAAGTGGAAATTGTAAGTAACTTAAACTTTATGCAGATTATTTTGCAAAACTAAAATTCAGTTTTTATAATGTAGTTTTTAAAATTCAGTATAAAATTAATTTTTATACACTACAATCTTTCAATCAGATTTTGTCAAAGTAAACGTTAGTAACGAGTATCACTGGCGACATTAAATTTTGAAACAATGCCGGGAAGCCAAGAATCTAAGAGCTAAGATTCTTGGATTTCGTTGTCCATGACGTGTCCGTTACTTAACTAAATACAACTATTTCACTAACGACTAGGAACACAACGTTTTTTATGAGTAAAAACAAAGTTTTACCTTACAACCTGAACCGGTTTTCACTTTTAAAAAGCTTCTTCAGAAGTTGCCGCTGGTAGCGCTGTCCGTCTTGTTGTGGGCGACGGAATCGATTTTCGAAAGATCGATGTTGTGTGTGTGGGGTGAGATATGTTCGAATAATGCGTGTGATTTGAATTGTGGCTGTTCGTTTAGGATGTCGTTTTTATTTGTTTTCGTGTGTTTGTATATTTCCAATTGTTCTAGAGTGTATAGTTTTCGGCCTTTTGTGTGTACGTGTAGAATGTTCATGTTATTGTCGATGTTTTTGTATGTGCGGTTTGCTTCAATGAGGTGGTTTGTAAAGGTGGATTCTGTAGTGGAGTGGAGTGCCTTTGTGTGTTCAATGTATCTTTGTTTGAAGCTACGTCCTGTCTGGCCTACGTAGAATTTGTTGCAATTTGAGCAATTTAGTTTGTAAACACCAGGAAGATCGAATTTGTTTTGTGCTTTGTGTGTGTGTGTTTTGATAGTGTGTGTTCTGTTTTGTTAGTAATTTTGTAAGCGATTCTGTATCCTGCTTTTTTGAATTTGTGGGCTATTTTTTCAGTTTGTTTGTTGATGTATGTTAGTGTTATGAATTTGTTGTTTTCTGTCTTTGTCTGTTGTTTGTTTTGTGTAGGAGTTTATTGACTATTGTTCTGTCGTATCCATTAGATTCTGCTAGATATTTTATCGTGTTTAGTTCGTCTTTGTAGTATTTTTCATCTAGGGGGATGTTGTTAAGTCTATGTATCATGGTTCTGAAGGCAGCTAGTTTGTGTTTTATTGGGTGATTGGAGGAGTTGTGTATTAGTGTGTCAGTTGTAGTCGGTTTTCTGTATATACTGAATTTGTGCCTGTGTTCAAGTTTTGTGATGGAGAAGTCTAAGAAGTTTATGGTATTGTTGTGTTCGTATTCGGCAGTAAAGGTTATGTTTTTATGTATTTTGTTTATGTGCGTTAGTAACTGTTCAAATTGTCTTTTGTTTCCCCTGTATAGTATTAGAATGTCATCAACGTATCTGTGCCAATATAGTATTTTATGTGAGTGTCTGTCATTGTTTGTGAGGATATTTGTTTTTTCTAAGTGTTGGAGGAAGACTTCTGCTAGAATGCTGGATATGGGGGAGCCCATGGGTAGACCATCATTCTGTGTGTAAAATTTATTGTTAGATGTAAAGTAGTTTTGTTTTGTGATAATGTTCAGAGTTTCTGTTATTTCGTTGATAAGTTCGTCTGGTGTGTTGTTCTGTTTGAGTTTGTTTTGTAGGATGGTGATTGTTTCAGAGATGGGGATGTTTGTGTACAGGTTTTTAATGTCAAAGGAGGCTAATGTGGCATTATGGGGGAGGTGTATGTCTTTTATTTTTGTTACTAGGTCTGTGTTGTTTTTTACTGCAATGTTGTTGTCTAGTTGTGTGTGTTGTCTGATAATTTTGTCTAGATGTTTTGCGAGTTTGTATGCAGGGGCAATATGGTAATTGATAATGGGGCGGATCGGAATTTCTTCTTTATGGATTTTGGGAAGCGCTTGGAGGATAGGGGCTGATGGCAGTGGCGGCTTCAGGGGGGGATGGGGGCCATGCCCCCCCCCGAGAACCTGAGACTTTTCCTAACTCATTATTTAGACGATCCAAATGGGTAAAAATATTAGTGGATATGACAAAAGTTATTGCGGTTAAAACTATATGTCCGTAGTGGGCGTGGTATTGGTATGCGTAATATTTCTAATACGTAGGGTAGAGACCACAGCGAAGGCCACCTCTATAGTGAATGCCACCTGTGAGTATTTCGTTAATTCAAAAAATATCGAATAACGCTAGAGACTTGAAAATTTCAGAAGCTTATTCTGCTACCTATTTGCTCGCATTACGCGAAAATTTTTTTTGAGATATTCTTATTTTAAAAGAATTAAAATTTTTTTTAGTAACAAAAAGCTCTGAAACCTGCATTTTCTTATTTTGGATACTAAGGAAACCTGGTAAGTGTAGTAAGTAATTTGTGAAATTTATTGAAATAAGCAGTGCTATGATAGTAAAAAGATTTTCAGCGTGTTCAACATAAAATAAACTTTAAGTTAATAATACTTCTGCATGTACTATTCCTTTATATTTTTGTAAAAATTGGTGGCCATAACTGTGTCATCGAATAGACTAATGTATCAGTCCTCGCCATATGTACAACAGGAAAAACTTAACCTTACTTTTTAGGTGGTTTTTTAATTAAAGTTTGTTGTATAAGAATTGAACTTGTTAATGTCGTTATTTAACATTTTTATATAAAATAAAACTAATTACATATTATATATGTATTTCTTAACACATGAAATTAGTATACATATTACATATGTATTTCTTAACACATGAAACATATGGCGAGAACCGTGTTCTTTGATGGCGATGACTGGGGGTAATGGTGTCAATAACCGTGGAAAATCGATTTTTTAACTTTAACATCTATTTTAAAATTGTTTTTTAGTTTTTGCTCTAAAAAAAAATATTTTCAGCATTAAAATATTCCAAATAATGTATGAAAGCAATTTGATTGATAATTTTCCTTACAGAATTAAAGAAATAAAGATAAAAGTAGCTAAAAATCTTAAAGGTGGCCTTCACTGTGGTCTCTACCCTATTTCATAATTTATAAAGCACATTTTTGTACTATGAAGCCAGAAGAGTGAGCGTGAGGAGTATTGTACTTAGTTTTGCCTGATCTGGTGCCGTAAACGAGCAGGTTTGCGACGCCGTAAATACCGTTCTAGACACCTACAAAACCTCGCCACTCGAACAGCCTTAGAGGTTATTTACTGGGGGACATGCTTATTATCCATAAGGATAGATTGTATGTGTAAAGGCGGAAATAACAAAAAATTACTGGGGGAAGTTGTCAGCACTGATTTCCCACCAGGGTTGACTCCACCTCCTCCACAAACACTATTGTGTTGACGCCATTTGTAACAAGTGTGCTAGGTTTTCTGATCATAAATAGCTTTACGTTTAAGAACACAGACATTTATTTACAGTTTACAGTACAGTTGGGTACAGTTTAGTTTTGTTGTGCTCAACAAAGGCCGATAAACTAAAAAATGGTGAGTACAGCCAGTGTACAGTACTAAATATTGATCAGTCATCTAGCGAACAGGGTTATGTCTTACTTTCCTATTTTTTATTATACGTAGGCCTACTAGAATTAATGTTTTGTAACTGTGAAAATGTTCTGCCTGTGTCTGTCCGAAGTAGTGTAAACTAAACTACTGGACTGATTTTTAGTAAAATTGGACATGCAGTTGTTATTTGTGAATATCTTAGAGGCTTTTAGCGAATTTCCTTTAAAAATTCAGTTATTACCTTATGTGGCGGTGTCATGGCAATACAGTACACTTTCGCTAATCCGAACTAATAAAAACCGGGAGGGTTCGGATTAGCGAAAAGTTTGCATTACCGAATGATCAAATATAATACCGTATTAATATTGTTGGAGTTCATCGAAGGCTAATAAATATTCTTACATTTTTGTGTAAGAAATTACACATTTTTTAATTTTGTCATCGCCATCAAAGAACACGGTTCTCGCCATATGTTTCATGTGTTAAGAAATACATATGTAATAAAGAAAAAAATATCTTTCTTATAGATAATAAACTTTATTTAGGATATATATTTAACATTTTACTGTACATAAATACTATGATTAAGCAACGTATTTACATTTTAAGAAAAACGATTTGATATATAATATATGATTATAATAAAATTATTTTACAGATTTTTATTTCCTTCCAAATAATTATAAAAATCTTAAATAACTTAAATTAACAAGTTCAATTTTTATACAACAAACTTTAATTAAAGAACCACCTAAAAAGTAAGGTTAACTTTTTGCTATTGTCGTACCTATGGCCAGAACTGAATAATTGGTCTATTCGATAACACAGTTATGGCCACCAATTTTTACAAAAATATAAAGGAATAGTACATGCAGAATTATTATTAACTTAAAGTCTATTTTATGTTGAACACGCTGAAAATCTTTTTACTATCATAGCACTGCTTATTTCAATAAATTTCACAAATTACTTACCAGGTTTCCTTAGTACCCAAAATAAGAAAATGCAGGTTTCAGAGCTGTTTGTTACTAAAAAAAATTTTATTTCTTTTAAAATAAGAATATCTGTTACAAACTTTCTGCGAAATACGAGCAAATAGATAACAGAACATACTTATGAAACTTTCGAGTTTCTAACACTATTCGATATTTTTTTAATTAACGAAATACTCCCAGGTGGCATTCACTATAGAGGTGGCATTCACTGTGGTCTCTACCCTACCGACATTCGGATTTACTAAAGTGTACTGTAGTTAAGCTGCCTACACTGTGCGTTCACAGTTCCACACACTGTCAGTCTTATTTCCATTAATCAATCCGTCTTATTTTTTATTGCTATCATTTCATTTTAAAATTTTTTATATGTTTTTTTTAATTACGAAGGATACAATTAGGTATAAATAAGGATTATGCTAGGTGGCTTTTTTATATTTTCGGAATATATCTACAGGAGTTAAGAAACGGAGATGCACAAGACCTATTGACTCCTTCTTTGGAAAGTTGTCAAAGCTATCAACTCAGACTGGTGTGGTTGGTGCTCCACCGATGCCTAGTACGTCTTCAGCTATGGACGTCTTCAGCAATAGAGAAAACTATTTGACTACCAAAAGTGTCTCGCCAGTTGGAACTGAAGCTGGTAGTAGCCATCCTGTTCTGAAAGGAGTAGCTCATACCAAAATCAAAGATATTACTTCTAACCTAGCAGGCAAATTAGTAACTCACGATTACAACATAGGACTCTACGTTGGAAAATCTGTGGATAAGTTTACGAAATTTGGTCTTTTACAACACCATTGGGAGCCCCCCAAAGACTACAGTTTTCCTTTTTCAGTCCACAATAAAAATGGGAAATTTGTCAAGCGTTTTTTAGGGAGAAATAATTTAGAAAGCAAACATTGGCTTGTGTTTTCTGATATACAGAAGGGTCTCTACTGTAAATACTGCGTACTTTTTGCGCATGAGTAGTGTGGCCATAATAAAGGAGCGCACTTGCAATCTCTTATGACTAAGTCTGTGACCTCATTTGCGAAATTACTTGGTAAAGATGGCTGCCTGGAGACACACGAGAAAAATGCGTACCACAGAGAGAGTGTGGAAGCTGGGAAAAACTTCATTAAAACTTATACATCTCCAGAAGAAGCTGTTGTTAATAAAGTGATTACTCAGCGCTTACAGCAAGTTCAAGAAAACCGTGAGCGGTTGCGTCCCATAATTGAAAGTATTATCTTTTTGGGACGACAAAATATCCCCCTTCGTGGACATCGAGACGATGGTAACCTTCACCTCCAAGAAGATCCAAGTCCCGTAAATGAGGGAAACTTCAGGGAGCTCTTAAGGTTTCGTATTTCATCAGGTGACCACATACTGAAAAAACACCTTGATAACTCATCTGCACGGGCAACATACATTGGGAAAACACCCAAAATAGCCTGATTGAATGTTGTGGAAAGGAAATCATACGTGTCATATTAAATAGAGTGCGACAGTCTGGCTGTTTTAGCATACTATTTGATGAAACCACAGACATATCCCACACTGAACAACTGTCTCTTACTTTGAGGTATGTTTATAATGGTTGTATTCGTGAAGACTTCATCACATTTATTGATGCATATGATGCCATCCAAGATAAGGAGGGAAATGAAAATGGCGTACAACTTGAACGCAAACTAACAGGAGAGGTACTTCGAAAAATTGTTGTAAATATCGTCAAAGAGTTGCTCCTTGACGTCAACAACTGTGTAGGCATTGGGACAGATAGTTGCAGTGTAACGTCATCTGAGCTTGTTGGCGCTGTCTGTGAAATACGTCGTGAAGCAACGCATGCATGCTGGTGCCCTTGCTTAAATCACGCATTGAATAACTCGCTGTCTACATCAAACAACGTAGCAAGTGTCCGAAACTCGATCGGCATAATGAAATCAGTAACATCATTTTTCAATATGTCTACAAAGAGAAATGGCGTTTTACGTAAGTTTTTGGAAAAGAGAAACGATGATTTAGGTATGTTTTTGGGGAAACAGCTACCGGGGCTTTGTGAAACACGTTGGGTGGAGAGGCATGATACTGTGCTCAAGTTTCGTGAAGCTCTTCCTTATCTGATTGAAGCTCTGGAATCAATTTCTGGCTGGACGGATTTGACTACTTCCTCCAACGCAACTGCACTGATCACCTCCCTGTGTGATGTACAGTTCATTTCGGCAATGATTTCTTTGATCGATGTATTGAAACATACACTTCCACTGAGCAGAAGGCTCCAGACTCCGTCCCTTGATTTAAGAAAAGCTTCTGACGCTATTCAGGATACACTTTCTGTACTGAAAAAGAAAAGGCAAAAGTGTGACGAGACATTTTCTGAGGTGTTTTGTGAAGTCAAGGAATTGTGCTCTCAACTCGGAGTTGAAATAAAACTTCCTCGCGTAACAGCACGGCAACAACATAGACCAAATTATACATCAAACACGCCAGAAGAATATTACAAGAAATCTACATACATTCCCCTACTTGACAATGTGATTGCAGATCTCATTTCAAGATTTCCCAAAGACTCATTGGATTGTTTTGGACTTCATGTATTGATTCCAACTGTTGTTGTTAAGGACAATCCCAAGGACGGTGCCAGTGATGTACACAAAGACCTGGACGAAGAAACTATGCAGCTCCAAAACTTGATCGACAAATTCGCACCCATACTTGGGCTAAGGAAAAGCGATGGGTATCTGGTAAATAGTGAATTCGAACTTTGGCGCGAAAAATGGGAAACGGAAAACAGATGTAAGGGTAAACTTCCTGCAACCGCTATTGAAGCGATGGACGCTTGTGATAAGGACATGTTTCCATCGATTTACTCCTTGTTAAAAATCCTGGCAACTCTTCCCGTTAGCGTGGCGTCTGCTGAGAGAACTTTCTCCACCTTGCATCGTTTGAAGACGTAGCAGAGGGCAAGGATGGGTGAAGAAAGATTGTCCGGACTATGCTTGTTACACACTCACAGAGACATTGAAATTGATGTAGACTCAGTGATTGAACGATTTGCAAACAGTGGAAATAGGAGGAGAATAGATTTTGTTGTTTAGGTTTAAGCTTTTAACAAACTTTTATTAAGGTGTTACTATGTATTGTTATTCTCGTGTTTGAAATAAATAAATAGTATTATAAACATGTATTTCAAGTTTAATTCCTATATCCAAGCTTTGGGTTTGACCGTTTATTAGCTTATTTAATTTTGAGGGTTTTAGGGGTAAACTGCCCTTAAAATTAAAATATGTTTTAAATGAAAAAAACGCCTGGACGAATTACAAAACTGATCCAGACTTTTTTACTGGTTATAGCACATCCTATGTATTTATAGGAGAAAGAATTAGGCGAAGTTGTATATAAAAAGTACCAAATTTGCTTATACATATGTTTCATTACATAACAAAATGACGATATATTTCACTGAATTAATAATTTAAAAACACCATCGAATCAGGAAATATTTTCAAAAAGTAACTCTTTTAAATCATATTTGCAGGAGTTAAATGACCTTAAAATGCCACTTCTAAAGTCTAAATTTGCAAAAATTTTGAGGGAGGGCCCCCGCCCCTCCTCTGCTGGGGGTATTCCATACACCCAGGCTTCCCCATAGAAAAGATGGTCTGAAGCCGCCACTGGCTGATGGTCGGATTTGTCTCATGTAGGGCTTTTGTTTGTGTGTCATTATGTGTTTGGCTTTGTTGATTAGTTGTTTTACTGTGTTTTGGTATCTGTCGGTGGGGTCATGTTTTAGTTCTGTGATGTTGTTCTGTTCCATGAAGTTTTGTACTTTGTTGTGTAGGTCGTCTGTGGAGATGATTACAGTCGTGTTTCCTGTGTCTGCTTTTACAAATGTGATATTGTGTTTGTGTGCCTTTTTCCTCAGTTTGATGGCTGTGTGTATTTCTGAGTTGTAGTTCTTGTTGTCTGGTGTCTTATGTGCTCCTATTATATTGTTTACGTTATGTCTTAGTGTGTCAGCACCAGAATATCAAGATGCACTTGTCTGTACATGCAGGTCTGTTATTAGTATTGGAAGAAGTTATTTTATCAAATTTGTTCTTTAAAAAACTTTAAATACAGGTATATCTAATATTAAACGATACTCATCATCATCATCATTTAGCGATTTTGTTAAGACCCCTTGATGCTTGTCGCATCCTAGCTTCCATGGATACTGTTCCAATCAGTCTTCTTGTGTGACGTCTCTTACACTCACGTCGTCTTCAACATACTTTCTCCAGGAACGTCTAGGCCAGTAGCTTGGATTCAACCGATGTTTTGAAAATTAAAAAAAAAATACTACTGAGCTTTCCGAACAAATTAACTATTATCCTCTCAGCACGGTTGCGGAGTAACCTTTTGGTACGTTTTTAAAAGGGTCTTTTTCTTTATTCCCTCCTCATCCCTATTTTACTGCTGTACTGAGAATCCCAATCCGCGTTAGTCAGGAGTATCTTTGTATTCATCGCATTATACGATTTTACAAAATATTTTATATTAATATAGCAGAGCAACAATAGGTGCATTATTATAAATTTAAAGTGGCCTGTAACCACGGAAATAATGGTAACATTTTAAAAATATATTTCGGAAAGCCGGCAGCAAAAATTTGTAGTCTTCGAAAATTCTTCCAAAGTTTTTCCCACTAAGTCAAGTAACGTAAGACGTTTCTACACGAATATCAATGGCTGAGTGATACAAGAATACTCTGCTATGGCGATACAAAATAACCCGGCTGTGACAATCTTTTCTGGCGCCGCCTGAGAGAGGGACGTTTGAACTTAGGCACCCCAAGAGGGTCTTGAAGTATTGCGGTTTTGAGGGCCGCTAAGACGGAGGAACGTGGGCACCTACGGAAGACTTTCAGCGGAATCTCTTCGTCAAAATCCGGCTGAGAGGGACGCCTCGACGTAATGCGAGGAGATATCAACACCAGAACACCGGCCTTGACAATCTGACACCGCTTCGGCCGAGTATCAATGCCTGAGTGATACAAAATACCCTGCTATGACGATAAAAAATAACCCGGCTGTGACAATCTTTTCTGGCGCCGCCTGAGAGAGGGACGTTTGAACCCAGGCACCCCCAGAGGGTCCTTAAAGCATTGCGGCTTTAGGGGCCGATAAGACGGAGGAACCTGGGCGCCTACGGAAGACTTTCAGCGGAATCTCTTCGTCAAAATCTGGCTGAGAGGGATGCCGTCGACGTAACGCGAGGGGATACCTACACTAGAACAACCCGGCAGTGACAATATTTTTTCTGGCGCCGCCTGAGAGGGGGACGTTTGAACCCAGGCGCCCCCAGAGGGTCCTTAAAGCATTGCGGCTTTAGGTGCTGCTAAGACGGAGGAACCTGGGCGCCTACGAAAGGCTCTCAACGGAATCTCTTCGTCGAAATCCGGCTCAGAGTGACCCCGTCGACGTAACGCGAGGGGGTATCAACACCAGAACACCGGCCTTGACAATTTGACACCGCTTCGCCCACTTCCCATGTGGCTGTGGGAAGTGGTACCAAAGTCGACAAGAGTAGCTGTATCAGATTTGGATTTGAGACAATACAGGAACAACCTTACTATCTTATGAGACGAATATCAATTAATCTGTTAATTCTCTTTTGTTATGTTATGCATTACTCTGAAGAAACAAAATTAATATACAAAATTTTTAGTAATTCTCTTGTATTACTTTTATTTTTAGAACATTAGTATTCATTGTATCCATCCCCCCCACACACACCTTTTTCATAGATTTATTCCTCATTGCCCATTACAAGTTGATTTTCTAAAATATTTTTGCCTCTTTTATGTTCTCCTGCACCTCGAGACTTAATTCCCCAAATAAGAACGAAATACGAATGTAAGGCTCTCTTACGATCGTAACGCATCTACGCTTGCACGGGAGAGATCTGCGACATGCAGGATTTGTGAGTTGCTAATTTTCGTCCTCTGAAACGTTGCGAATTATTTAAAAAAGTTCGAGAAGTTTAAAGGGATACGCAAAGCCAAACACACTGCGTGAAATTGGACTCTGCATGATCCAACCAAATCACAATCTTGACCTTGTCGTTAATGAGAAATATGAGACGATTCCCTGCCCATGAAGATGTTATGTGGAGAAGCCCGACATCTACGATATATTAGCTCCGCCTCATGTAGAGAACGTGACATGGTTGTATTTATTTCATATAATCAGAAAACTGGCGGCTTGTCCATAAGGCTCAATGGTTCAGTGAACCCTCTAAATAATTTAAATATGCTTATTTGAGATAAGGATTTAAATATAAGGATTTATTGAGATAATGGTTTCATATTTAAATAAGATTTGCAGGATTAATCTTGTTGACTGAACAGTAATGGATTCGCGTATCAGGCGAATTGCTCGCTACTATTGCTTGAGGTGCAAAACAGCTCTCAGCACCTCCTGGACTGTGTAGATATCTTTGGAGGTGGAAATCAGTATACGCAAAGTTACATTCAACAGTCGCTAATCCCGAGTCTTAGCGATAGAGACGAATAGTTCCGACGAGGGCCGAACCGCACTGACCGGGAATTTTAACATTTTCATAATACCGCCATTCGCCATTATTATGATTTTTACCACATGATTTGTCCGTTTACCATAAGTTTTATGTCAGATTTCTCTATTTCATTTAGAATGCAATGAAAATGTATTCAGCAAAGTCCTAAAATAAAATAAAATAGTGAACTAATTGTATTCCGAAAATAGTGTTTAATGTAGTAATTAAATAATGGTATTAATGTTAAACTGATCGAAGCGTGTTTGGTGGAATTTTTGTGTGTTAAGTGTTCAGGTATTTCTTATTTTTGTGTTCAGTTCATTGATTTGGTAAAATTAATAGTGTTCAATCTATTTTAAAAACAAATTTTGCTTCTCTCTCTCTCTCTCTCTCTCTCTCTCTCTCTCTCTCTCTCTCTCTCTCTCTCTCTCTCTCTCTCTCTCTATTAAAGATAAAGATAAATGCAAATTTAAGGACCTCGGTAGGCCACTTCCCGTTTTAAATATTAAACAGAAATATTTAACTGTTTTTATTTTAACTATATATTTTTAGAATTATTCACAAACAGCATAAACACAACTTAATATTAGGCCTACTAAAAGTTGTCAATAGTTATGTCTTCGTGTTGAGAAGACACCCCGTATGTTATTTGGAATGGGATAATTGCTCTTATCTTAGTAGAAACATTCAGACATTGAACCCCCAACTGTCAGAACCACGAGCCGCCACTGAATCAGAACTGAAAGAGCAAGTTTATAACACGGACATTCATGGTGTAAGGAAGCGACTTTTAAACCGATGTTATTATTAGGAGGGGGGACAGCAATTATTATTATTTCTTCCAGCGGGACAGCACTGGAACAAAGCGCCATTTCTAAATACCTGGGAGTACAATTGGATAGGCGCTTAACGTGGAAACCTCATGTGGACCAAAGCGCGGAAAGGGCTTTAAAAAGAACACGACTACTAAAGAGATTGACAGCCACTAAGTGGGGAGCTAACCAAGATGTCCTAAAGACTACCTATAAAGCATACACGTATTAGACCCATGCTAGAATATGGAAGCGAAGTCACCGTCACGGCAAGCGCCAGCGTACAAAACAAACTCGATCTCGCACAAAATACAGCCCTAAGAGTAATAAGCGGCGCTGCAAAATCCACCCCCATCGAGGCCATGGAAGCGCAAACCCAGATAGAACCATTACAGTCATATAGAGAAAGGTCAGCACTGCGATTCTGGGAGCGCTCCAGGCGTGTCTACAAGCATCTATGGAACGACTACCGACAACCTACTCCCAGGCTAAAGACACAAATAACCCCATTAACCATGTACAAAAACATCGCCGAAAAATACGATATTGCCCTCACAGAAACAGCGCCGCTGAATACCCATCAGGACTTCTTCAGTCTCTTGCCCCAAGCCAGCTACCATCTTAAGAACCACTCAGCACCTAAACATGCATCCACAGATTTAGAACTAAAGCAATCAGCTTTGCAAACCATCCACGAAGATTATCCCGAGCAAGAGTGGATCCATATCTACACTGACGGCTCATCAATTCCAGGCAATGGAAAAACAGGAGCTGGGTACTATAGCCGCCTTTTCCAAGGACACTTAGCCGTGGGCAGCTCCCTTAGTAACTACGATGGGGAAATCGAAGCAGTTCACGCTGCCGTTGATGAACTGGAAAAAATCACTCCCCCTTCAAAAGCCGTGCTCCTAGTCGACTCGCAGGCCGCAATACGCAATCTATCACTCAACTCTCAAACCGACTGCCAAAGGACTATCGACTGTAGAAGGAAACTGGAGACCCTGGCGAGCTAGGGTGGATCCTAAACTCGCAGTCATGTCAAAATCTGGGGCAACGAGGAGGCCGATAAACTGGCCAAGCAAGGCACAACCCTACCCCAGCCTACCCGCCCGCAGTCCCTACAATCTTCCAAAGCTCAAATAAACTCCGCCGTCAGCATACGGAATAAGCAAAGACTCTCTGAGGCGGCCGCCGGTAAAAAATGGGAAAGCCTCGTCACCGACGGTCCAATCAACCCCAACCTCCCTCGTGCAGTGTGTGTCGCCAACTTCCGACTAAAAACCGGACACGACTATCTCGCTTCACATCTGCACCGCCTCCGCGCGCTGCCAACCCCTGAGTGCTAGCTGTGCGACCACGCGACGATGGACGCCGACCATCTGAGAGACTGCCCGGCCTTAGACCACACCCCGTCCAACGAGGACACCGAGATCGCCGAAGCCCGACGCTACTGGTCTGCGCGTCGCCTAATAGCTCAACAACCAAGGGTGGGCGTTGGCTAGTAAAGTAAAGTAAAGTATTATTAGGAACTCTTCAGAAATCTGTACTCTTCTTAGTCGGAGTGATAGAAACAGTTGAAATGACATTTTTGTTTAAATTATACAGACCACGTCAGAGAACGTTTTGTATCATCGCACTGATGTTCCAACGAACTAAGCAGTAATAACCATGTACGCATTAGCGATAAAACATCTTTCCTCAGGTTCTAGACCGTTCCTTACACTGCTGCGGACTTCCTGTGCTTCATGAAAATCCCAGTTCATATCCCGTAGTGTTCTACTTAATTTTAAAATTAGTTTGGGTTTCACAATTCGAAATAGCCTACAATCATGTTCCATTGTGTTTTCTCATGCTGAAAATGTTTTCTCGCAAACGGTACATTTTTCATTGTAAAAGTCAGTTCTGTATCAAGTGGGTAGTGGGGTTAGACCTCAGCTTCACTGAGATTCTACTTGGCTTTTTGCAGTCTACGAATGTTTACGAATAGTCTTGAAATAATAAAGGAACACAGAAGAACTTAAAAAGGCATTACAAAAATCTACGCGAATTATAAAATTCCGTTCTGTTTTTATCTCTAATTATATGTATTGTAGGTTGTAGGTGGTTGTTGTTTCTTGTGATGGTTATGTATAAATATGTATAAATAGTTGATTTTGTTATGTTTTTCTTTTTCTTCTGTGAATTGTATTTTTGGATGTATGTTATTAATTTGTTTTAATATGTTATCTGCATTTGTGTTTTTGTTATTTGATACATATTACAATATGCAATATACAGAAAACCAACTTCTACTAACATCATTATACCTAACCATTTTCACCACCCACCACAACATAAAATGGCAGCATACTATTCACTATTTAACAGAATGTACAAAATACCCCTAAACAAACAAGAAACAGACAAAGAAAGAAATATAATATACCAAATTGCTTATGAAAATGGTTACAATAAAAATACTGTAAACAAAATAGAAAATAAAATCAAATATAAAATAAAAACTGAACAATTAAGAATTAATCAAAATGAACAACACATAAATAATAACAACAACAAAAAAAGGGCCACATTCACATACATAAATAATAAAATGGCAAAGCTAACAAAACCATTTAAAAACACAGACATTAAAATAGGATACAAAACTAACAAAAATAATTTACAAAAACTAAATAACACACACAACAAAGATAATACAACAACCAATGGTATATAAAAAATTGAATGCCAAGATTGCAATAAATGTTACATAGGACAAACAAAAAACAGCTGAAAAAATGTTATTTTGAACATCTTAACCCATACAAAAAGAAACAGAAATATATAAATATAATTTAGCCACACATGCAATAAACACTGGATATGAATTCTCAGACATAACCAACATGACACTAATAAAACACATTCCACATAAAGGCACCATAATGAACATTTGGGAAAGTTTACAAATATACAAACATAAAACGCAAAACAAACTAATACCTGAACAAATACAAATCATGACACAATTTTCAAAGCACTCAACATAGAAAATACACAAAATACCAACATACACACCACAATCACACACAATAATAACAATTTAAAGTACCAGAGGCCAACAGGAAACCACAACAACAACCAACCAACACACAAATACTTCACAAGACTCAAAATCAGGAAGGCTGAAAGATGGGAACACAAGGCTTCCCGAAACATGTCCAAATAAGGAGAAAATATCTTGAGGTAAAGTGATTATAAATATTAAATATCCTATTAAATACTGCAACAGTACAAATGTATAGGGTACTGTGCATTGTCCAATTAATTGAGATAATTAATAAAATTAAATAAATAATTCATATTGTTAGTAATAATAATTCAGCTTTCAATCTGAACTGTAAATGGAACAACCAAATTTCATGTTTGGACAGGTTGATCACGCCACACAGCTGTGTCTGTGTGTACACATGTATTTTACGCGCGCGCGCGTGTGATACCAGTTAATTCCTGTAAAGCATCACCCCTAAATGAACGCTATTAATTATATGAATTATTTAAATTGTAAAGAGTGTGTGCATAATATCGCAAAACCAAATACACCACAGTGTGTATAAAATAAAGACGCACGTGTGTATGAAAAATAGTGCGAAAATAATAAAAAGTGCGGATATAGTGAAAATAAATATAAATAAAACTTATATTAATTAAGATAGGGAAAAACGGTTTATACACAGTGAACACATAAAAATTACTGACAAGATGAATATCGGGTAATTTGGAAAAGACTTCGCATGTTGCGAAGACAAGCGAAATAAGTGTGAAAATAATCGTGTTTAGAAAGGGACGCCAACGACAGACTGAGACGTGCAGAAGATTGTCGAAACATGATTTTTGCGCCCTAGGGTATAAATACTCTACCGACCACCAACTTATTTCTCTTTCTCGTACAACTACTGTGGCAGCCGGAGGCTCTGCCCAACGATAACAACTCTTTTTCGATCAACCACAGCGGCAGCTGGAGGCTCTCCACGACTACTCATCACTTTCGTGAGAGCACCTGCAGCCAGAGTCTATGACGGAATACGAGGGAGCAGCCAAGTACATGGAATAGAGTCCAGCATACGGAACGAGGCAACGGACTATGGAGAGGATCTGAAGGACGAGGATCAAGGACTCCAGGACTGCACGACTACAGAGGAGCATCCAGGACCAAGGACCTAGGACCGAAAAGGATACGCTGAGATTACCACGACAAATAAGGTGAAACAAAAAGATGTATTTGTAAAAAACAAAAAGACTCAAGTAAAGACAATTAACTATGTAAAAATAAAGACAATATAATTCAAAGTGGAATTAATAATTTTTGAAAATGTAAGTGCATTTGCATAGTAGTTTAGAGTACTGTTTAAACATATGAAAGTATAATTTTGAATAAATAATTTAGTCAATGATATTTAAATTCATATGAAAGTAAAGAGTAAATTTTACAATTTTGAATAAATAATTTAATCAATTATATTTGAATTAATCTGAAAGTAAATAATAAATTTTGTTTAAAAACAAAGAAATGCATATGCAATATAATAAAAAGAAAATAGATTATTAAAAAGAGATCAGATAATTTAATAGTTATCAAAGTAATGAGCAAGTCGAGAGCAATATTATATAATAACAAATGTTTATTGTAGTATAAGAGTGTATATTATGTTCTATGTATAATACGAGGTATTACTTATATGTTAATAACAATAGGTGTACTACAGCTACACACAGGCGAATAATAATGATAGTTTAAATCGCAATATTATTGCAAATTTTTAATTAATAAATTTTTAAATGGTTCTAAACAATTTTATGTTGTGTTATTATTATTACGATTACACCTGTCACAATTTTATAGCGTAAGTAATGTTGCTAATAAACGGCATTAACGTTGCAAAATAAATGGCTCACAAGAACGTGGCGTTCACAAATATACTTAACGTTATAAAAGAAATGTCGCCCAAGGACGTAGTGCGCGACCATACCATTTAACTATTTTAAAAATTTAAAAGTTAAATGTATGTTCTAAAAATGTGTGTTAAATAAAAAAATGTATTATGTGTAATAACTAATATTATATTAAATATTATTTGAATGTTATTTCAATTGTTGTGTATTATGATAGCACAACTGGTGCTCAACAGGTAATTATTATTGTAAATGAAAAGTGTAATCATAATAGTAAATTACTAATAAGAATGATAAAAACAAAATAATAAATAAAGAATAGTATAAATCACCAATAATAATTATTTTAAAAACATAATATAAATAAAAATAATTCAACATGGCAGAACCAGGTAGTTTCAGTCTGGAGGCACTTCAAAATATGATGCGAGCCATGATGGATGAATTAAATATAAAACAAAGAGAAGAATTAAAACAAGAGAATATAAAAGAAACAGAAAATTTAAAAGAAGAATTAAAACAAGATAATTTAAAACTGAGAGACGAGTTAAAACAAGAGAATTTAAAACTTGCAGAAAAGTTAAATGCATTAAAACAAGATAATGTACAATTAAAAGTAGAATTAAAACAAGATATAATAGATAGTACTACACAGTTAGCAGATAAAAGTATAGACACGAATACGCGCATAGATGCACTAGAAAATAAAGTTAAACAAGCCCTGCATGAACAATCTGTTAGGTTAGAGAACAAGCATGAAGAGTTATGCATAGAATGGAGGAAAGATTTAAAGGACATTCATAAACAAATAAATAAAAGTGTAAATGGGAAACTAAATACAATAAAGCATGAACAGGACAGTAAAATACAGGATGTTCATGATCTGCTTCAAGCGACCACTAGTAAAACGAGTGAGATAGAAACACGCACAATGGTAATAGAGAATAAGCTACAAGAAACATCCAAGACTGCGAAAGATTATTCTGGAGAGATGTCCAATATGAAGGAAGAGGTGAAGATTGAAATGGACCAAGTTCGAGATGAGCCACGTAGACGTTCAGAGCAGATGATGATGTATCCAGCACCAGTAGAAGAACGGGTCATTTGCAGGAAATAAATGGGAAAACAGCATGGAATTTTTGACTAATTGTGAAAAAGAAATGGAAAAAATTGGTAGTACCATTGACGATAATGAAAAAATAAATTTTGTTACTCGCCATTTCAAAGATTCAGCAGCACAGTGGCATACTATAATATGTGATAATGTCACAAATTATCAACAATTCCGTGACTCGTTCGAAAATAGGTATTGGAATATCCATACGCAACGTCAGTTACGTGATCAGCTAGAATATGGTAAATTTAATATTCATGGTCGTCAGAGTATTGAACAGTATACAATAGCACAAATTGAAAGAGTGAAACATCTTAAACCTAAATTTTCAGAATATGAAATAATATCTAAACTGTCTTACCATTTTCAGAAAAATATCCACCTCGCTGTTTACACACAAGGTATTAAAACAATTGAGGAATTTTTAATACTTGTAACACAATCTGAGAACATCACTCGCAGTGAGAATACACAACACAATTATCAACCACATGGTAATCACAATTATAACCATAATCACAGCAGTAATAACTACAAACAACAAATACAACACACAAAATAGATCAGCTGGTAACATCGCGCACAAGCCAACGACTCAACGCGTGGAATGCGGTCATCAAGAGAAGGAGAGAAGCAGCGATCAGAGAGAGAGAGAGAGAGAGAGAGAGAGAGAGAGAGAGAGAGAGTAGATGAGAGAAGGGGGCTACGTCTGGCCAACTTCAAACAAAAGATTTCCGAAGCCCTACGAGCGAGCAGTTAACACGGTAAAAACAAACATAGCTCAAAGAGGGAATGCACAAGGGAAGCGGCGAGTACACCATCGACGTCTAAACAATGACTGCAGAAGCGTAAGCGGCAGTACACAATAAATAATATATATCCTGTCGACATACGAAACGAATTGCTTAGTACAGATGAAGGTGTAAACCAAGTGGAACACACACACATATTTTTCCCTACTGTTAATGTTCGTATCAACAATTGTCTAATTAAAATGTTGGTGGACACAAGTAGTCAACTGTCAGTTTTAAACGCTCCCTGGGTGCAACGAAATAAAAATTATTTTAAAAATACAGCGATATTACCTGTGAACAATATGAACATTACAACCGCTACTAATAAGCGAGAAAAAGTTAAAAAAACAAGCCTATGTAACAATGACATATGAAAATTTAGAATTAGAATGTCCAATGATTATTATGAATAAGTTGATACATGATGGTATTATAGGAATTGATTTATTGAATGTGATAGATGCTAAGATTGATATCATTAATAATAAGATAACATGTAATTATAAGGGTGTCCAACATAGGATAAGTATGAATGAAGAAGAAAAGCAGTATAAGGTAAGTGAGACACCTATTGTCTTAACTAAACCCAAGGTTCAATATGTACCAACTCGATGTACAAGTCAGATAACCGACAAGATTTCTAAACAGGAAGAAAAGGGGCTTCAAGAATTAATAAATGAATATGAAGATGTATTCAATGAAACACCGACGCAGACGACAGTCTACAAACATACTATAACTGTAACAGACCCAACCAAATTCGTCAGGAGGACATACCCTATTCCAATGCGATACGAGTAAGAAGTAGAAACGGAAATATGTCGCATGCTGGATAATAACGTGTTAGAACGGTCCAACAGCAACTTTTTAAATCCTCTGGTAGTAGTAAAGAAGAAAAGCGGGGATATTCGTCTATGCCTGGACATGCGGGAGCTGAACAATATTATAATGAAAGAGTATGACTGTGCACCTAATGCGGACGAGCTGTTTACAAAGTGTGAAGGAGCACACTACTTGACTAAACTAGATCTACGTTCAAGTTTTTGGCAGATTCCAATCCGAGAAGAGGATAGAAAATGTACTGCATTCCTGTACAAGAACAAGTGTTACCAACATAAGGTAGTAACATTTGGATTAAGCACGAGTTTGGCAGCTGTTGTAAAATGTTTGGAAAGAACATTAGGCCCAGAGGTGGAACCTTATACGATGATCTTCGTAGATGATATTCTAGTGATATCTAAGACATTCGATGAACACATAAAAAATCTACGAACAATATTCCATAAGTTTAGGTAAGCAAACATGTCCCTAAACCTAGACAAATGTGAATTCATAAAAACTTCCATCCAATTCCTAGGACACATCATCTCATCCTCAGGTATACAACCAGATCCTGCCAAGATAACCAGTATAACCAACTTTCCTATACCCAGGAATCTTAAAGGTTTACGTGCATTTTTGAGTTTAACTGGATATTACAGGAGGTTTACACCATTGTATGCCGAAAGAACTCAACCTTTGTTACAGTTGACAAAGAAAGGACGAAAATGGAAATGGGAGAAGAAGCATCAAGAAGCCTTCGACCAAGTGAAGACGTGATTCGTAGAAAACATCATGCTACATCATCCTCAACGAGAAGGAAAGTTTGTGATTTATTCTGATGATAGTGATTACGCCGTGGGAAGTGTACTATACCAGAAGGATTCCGAAGGAAAACTAAGGGTCATCTTCTACGCGAGCAGAGTTTTCAAAGGAGCAGAGCGGCACTACTCAACATCAGAGAAGGAGATACTTGCGATTGTCTACGCTCTTAAACAATTTTGATATTACATTTATGGTACTCATTTTGAAATGCGCACTGACCATCAAGCATTGTCATTTATACTGAAATGTAAAGTAATGAACTCTCGTTACTGAAATGGATTTTAGCCAGAAGAATGTGAGGAGATCTACAATAAGGAAAGTAATGAAGTACGTCTATTACCTATACGATTTGAAGCTAGCAACGAAGTAAGAAGAATGCTACAAAATCTAGCGGAAGAACAAGACCAAGACTTACGTTACGAAATTTAAAACGTCAATCTCACCTACCAGCTCAATATAAGCTACATAACAACATTCTTTTCAAATTAATAAGACATGATTGGAAAGTTGTGTTGACGAACGAGATGTTATTTAAACTGATAACACCAACTCATGAGAGCTTAGCTCATGCCTTGGCATTAAAATGTTATTTATCCCTTACAGAAGATTTTACTATCAACAACATGTTTAGAAAAATTAAAAAATGAATTGAAGAAATGTTATGATTGCCAGACTGCTAAGCAACCTAATCTTCACACATATATGGAAATGCAAATTATACGGAAGGAGGCGAAAGGGGAGTTAGTTGCAGTGGACTTCTTAGAGCCATTACCACGATCAAGTTGGGGGGTTAAATACATACTAGTCTGTATAGACGTGTTTTCTAAGGCAGTTCATCTGTATCCTACTATGCAACGAAAGCTGTCCTAAAAGTTCTGTTACAAAAATATATTCCAATACATGGTAAGATGAACAGGATTCTTAGTGATCAAGGAGTGCAATTTCAAAGTGAAGTATGGAATAGAATATTAAGAGAAAATGGAATCCAACCCATACTCACATCCATCAGACATCCACAAGGAAATTTAGCCGAGAGAGTGAATAAAGAACTGGGTAAGTACCTATGTATTTGCTGCCATAACCAACACAATAAATGGGCAGAGTATTTACCATTCTTTGAAAAAGCCATTAATGAGAATTATAGCGAAGCAACGAGCTACACACCGACAGAGATTAAACAAGATCGTCAGCCCGACCGATTTTGGAAGAGGTATGTTCACAAACCTGCAAATCAGAACTTACCGATACCGTTAAGCATTAAGATTGAACATGCTAAAAGAAGAATAATGGAAAAAGGTATTAAGAGAATAGAACGATTCAACAGAACTCACAAGTTGCAGAAATTTAATGTTGGAGAGAAAATATTACTCAAAACAAATCCAGTTGGAAAACGTATTGCCAATACTGCTAAAAAATTCTTCAGTTGTATGATGGACCTTATACTTTGCTAAGATAAATTGGCAAACAAACTTTCATTGTATATGATGACACAAGACAGAAAGAATTGGGCAAGTACCATGCCGGCTCTTTAAGGAAGTTCTATGAATGAATAACTAGGTCACTGTGACAATTAAAGGAGAACACTTTAAAGCGGATACTGCGAAGCGAGCACCAAGTCAACATGTATGGGAGGGGAATAATTTTGTTCAGCCCACCACACATAAGGGTAAATTAAATAATAGTTTATTCCTTATTATAAGCATAATGTAAATAAATATTGTAGTGTAAAAATGTACTGTACTATTTTGTCTAATGTAAAAAGGCAAAAATTTAATAAACCAGTTTATTAAATTTTGTTATTTACGCAGGGAAATAATGCAACAATACAAATGGATAGGGTACTGTGCATTGCACAATTAATTAAGATAATTAATAAAATAAAATAAATAACTCATATTGTTAGTAATAATAATTCAGCTTTCAATCTGAACTGTAAATGGAACAACCAAATTTCATGCTTGGACAGGTTGATCACGCTGTGTCTGTGTGTACACATGTATTTTACATGTGTGTATGAGACCAGTTGATTCCTGTAAAGCGTCTCCCCTAAGTGAACGCTATTAATTATATGAATTATTTAAATTGTAAAGAGTGTGTGCATAATATCGCAAAACCAAATACACCACAGTGTGTATAAAATAAAGACGCACGTGTGTATACAAAATAGTGCGAATATAGTGAAAATAAATATAAATAAAACTTATATTAATTAAGATAGGGAAAAACGGTTTATACACAGTGAACACATAAAAATTACTGACAAGATGAATATCAGGTAATTTGCAAAAGACTTCGCATATTGCGAAGACAAGCGAAATAAGTGTGAAAATAATCGTGTTTAGAAAGGGACGCCAACGACAGACTGAGACGTGCAGAAGATTGTCGAAACATGATTTTTGCGCCCTAGGGTATAAATACTCGAGACGCACCAACTTATTTCTCTTTCTCGTACAACTACTGTGGCAGCCGGAGGCTCTGCCCAACGATAACAACTCTTTTTCGATCAACCACAGCGGCTCTGCACGACTACTCATCACTTTCGTGAGAGCACCTGCAGCCAGAGGCTATGACGGAATACGAGGGAGCAGCCAAGTACATGGAATAGAGTCCAGCATACGGAACGAGGCAACGGACTATGGAGAGGATCTGAAGGACGAGGATCAAGGACTCCAGGACTGCACGACTACAGAGGAGCATCCAGGACCAAGGACCTAGGACCGAAGAGGATATGCTGAATATTACCACAACAAATAAGGTGAAACAAAACCATGTATTTGTAAAAAACAAAAAGACTCAAGTAAAGACAATTAACTACGTAAAAAGAAAGACAATATAATTCAAACTGGAATTAATAATTTTTGAAAATGTAAATGTTTATTTGTATAGTAGTTTAGAGTAATGTTTAAACATATGAAAGTATAATTTTGAGTAAATAATTTAGTCAATGATATTTAAATTCACATGAAAGTAAACAGTAAATTTTATAATTTTGAATAAATAATTTAATCAATGATATTTGAATTAATCTGAAAGTAAATAATAAATTTTCTTTAAAAACAAAGAAATGCATATGCAATATAATAAAAAGAAAATAGATTATTAAAAAGAGATCAGATAATTTAATAGTTATCAAAGTAATGAGCAAGTCGAGAGCAATATTATATAATAACAAATGTTTATTGTAGTATAAGAGTGTATATTATGTTCTATGTGTAATACGAGGTATTACTTATATGTTAATAACAATAGGTGTACTACGGCTACACACAGGCGAATAATAATGATAGTTTAAATCGCAAAAAGTATTGAAAATTTTTAATTAATAAATTTTTAAATGGTTCTAAACAATTTCATGTTGTGTTATTATTATTACGATTACACCTGTCATAATTTTGTAGCGTAATTAATGTTGCTAATAAACGGCGTTAACGTTGCAAAATAAATGGCTCACAAGAAAGTGGAGTTCAGAAATATACTTTACGTTATAATACATATATACATCAAGAAAGACTGTAGCAAAAAGTGTTTGAATATATATATTACAACGTTATTTTTAGACACTTATTTTTACACATATGCTCTTACTCATTTGTGCGCACTTACCCACGTCTCGGAGGTATACTCTTCTTCTGCAGTATTTACCTTGATGTTCCCCGGCTGGGTCGCAGGCTTTGGTCGTCGATTGAGTGTGGATAAGCACGTGAATAACGTTATAAGTTTTAATTACAAGTAAAGAGTACAGAGGATTTAGTACTGGTTGTGAAATTAGTACGACTGTTTTAATAAAATCATATTCATTTGATTTATTATTTAAAAATTCAAATTATCATGTTATTAATTGTTTAGTGTGGGTTAATTATTATTTGAACCCTTATATTCACTCTGAATATAATGCACTTATAACGTGTTTAAATCTTATTTCTTATATTTCTAAGACATAGTATACACATAAATAAATCTTATATTACCTGAAATATTACACAGACATATTACATATAACACATATAATTATTATAAAACGTGATTATTACGTATAAAATTTAATATTCATCTTGTCTTTGCAAGTGTGGTTTTTTAATATATACCACTTAATAAAACTTTTAATTAATTAAATATTTATTAAAATATTAATAGAGAACATTTATTACTTTAATTGATTCTATTATTTAATGTCTCAATTAATTAACACTCTTCTAATTACGTAAATCTCATATTTGAAATTACTCATCTATCAATTACAAAATATAATAAAAATATGGTTCTTCCTTGACCATTTATTTATGAGATTACTACAGTTATATTCTCTATTCTCAATTATATTTTGAACAGTTATTTATTCATTATGAAAATAAAAAAATATATTACTTTCTTTGTGAACTTGTATATGGAAACTAGAGCTTTTTGCGATAGACCTCAGGGTCATTTATAATATTAAATAAATGTCTGACTTCACCTGCATTTTTCTGCAACCATTTAACTTTGTCATTACCGTCATCTGGACTCTCGAGTTTGTTGATCCTCTTCGGTATCACCTTCTCTGTCTCTGCGTCGTTGGAATTCCTCGCTCCGTCTCCTGGATGCTGAGTTCTGACGTGGACCTCTAGTCGTGATGATGTACGGCTGGATGTAGCTGCATGTGGCTGTTCCTGCGTCCTCTCGTCTTCTTGTTCTAGCTCCTCTCCTCTTCTTTTCTTGTCCCTCGTAGATGTCTAGAAGTTCTATGTAGACTTCTCGAATTTCATCGTAGTTACAACTCTCGTAAATTCATTAATATAGTCTTTTTAAAATCACTCGTGTTCATTAATACTTGCACCGACGTAATGCCGGTTCCATCGCACTTCACGTTATTGAATACTGTTTAAAACATTACTAAAATTTTGTAAAATTTACGGTATCGAGATGGTGGATGTCGCGTACTATCTGAGCTTGATCTGAGTATCATCTGAGTCTGAGAAAGAGTGCGTCGCTCGCTGGGGTTTTATACTGCTGCCGTTGTTGAAATTCCTGTTGGAAACTGTTTGACAACATTGAACAGGTCGGCGCGTCGGTTTAATCGTTACTTTCAACCTACGCGTCTTTCTATGAAGCGCACATTTTTTTATAAATATTACTTCACCAATCGTTCGGTATAATATTAAAATTTGTTTATGAAAATTATGAATGTTACGCTGTGTAAATTATGGCAGTTATGGCAAAATTTCACACGGTGTCTGAACAGTTCCCACGATTAATGACCAGTTAACGCCAAACTGAAGCGCCAGGCGTCAGCTATGTTTTTACATATGTCGCTGATTCGTGTGACTTCTGGTTCACGTTCAGTACTTAAAAAACTGTGTAAAATCTTCCACCCTCGTTTGCATAATTCAACCTGTCTGTCGTTTACACATGTACACATACACACACACACGCATACTGATACACAGGCGGCCGCATGTCGTTCTGACGTCACCTCTGCCGGTCAGCGCGTGTCATTTTCTCCTCTTCGTTACGTTTAAAAACCAACTAAGCTATGTGCTTCCATATGCAGGCTTACTTACAATATTTGATTTATTTATAATTAAATACTACGTTTATTTCTTACATTATTTCTTATACGTAACGTATATTTATTATATTATTTTTATTATTTACATTTTATATATTTCATTCGTGCTTTCTTATGTTATCATACCTCAGTCAGGGGTTGATACATATACTTATGCTAAACGTATCGTTGCATAAATTCCCCTGCTGGGTAAAAATAAAATTTGAATTTTATTCAAATTTTATTTATTTACTCAGAAATTATTTATTTTATTATTTATTACAACTCACAATTATTGGTTATAAGGGTTCTTAAAAATTTTTCACTTTCCCTGGGTGGATTACGTCCCTCCCATGGATTTATGTTTGACTTTTTATTTATTCATCCATAAAATTTACGGAATGCTGATGCATGGTACTTTCTAATAATCTTGCTTTTTGTCGGATCGTAGACGAGAAATGTGTGTCGTCCTTTCCTCCTTTGTAATAAGTAGGGTCCCTCGTACAGTCTGAATAGTTTCTTTGCTGTATTGTCGATTCGTTTTCCCACTGGATTACTTCTTAGTAGCACTCTCTCTCCTTCATGGAATGTGATGAGTTTGTGCGTTCTGTTGAATCTCTCGATCCTCTTTTCTCCATGTTTTTCCATCCTCTTCTTCGCATTGTCGTACTTGTGACTCAATGGAATTTGTAGATTTTGGTTTGGAGGTTTGTCAGTGTTTCTCGACCAGAATCTATTAGGTTTTTTTATTTGTTTCCAGTTCCACCGGTGTATATCCCGTAGCTTCACTGTATGTAGCATTCATAGCTTGTTCAAAAAATGATATGTACTCTGCCCATCGGTTATGTTGTTCATTACAGTAGATGCGTAAATGTTTTCCTAACTCTTTATTTACCCTTTCAGCAAGGTTTCCTTGTGGATGTCGTATTGACGTTAACACTGGTTGTATGCCGTGCTGAGTTAGCGTTTCTGTCCATGCTTTATTTTGAAATTGTTTACCTTGGTCACTCAATATCTTTTTGATTTGACCATACTTCGGTACGTATTTGCGTAGTATGACATTCAGTACACTTTTTGTGGTGGGTCTTCGAATAGCGTAGAGTCGAACTGCCTTGGTGAATACATCTATACATACAAGTATGTGCTTTGTACCCCCGTGAATAGCTCTCGGAAATGGGCCCAGGAAGTCTACTGCTACTAATTCTCCCTTTTCCTGTGTCTTGATATTTTGCATATCTACGTATGTGTGAAGATTCGGATGTCGTGCTGTTTGACATTCGTAGCATCCTCTTAAGATTGCTTTTATTCTTCTAAACATATTATTCAAAATGAAGTCTTCCTTCAAAGCTAAATGACATTTTAAAGCAGACGCATGTGCTAAACTTTGATGACATGGTATAGTTAGTGTTTTTAGCATCTCTGGTGATAGGACTATTTTCCAATCATAATTGACGAGTTTGTACAATATACTATTTTTTATCGTATATCTACTAGATAGTATTGATAACTTCAAGTGACTTATCTGCAGATCTTTATTTTGTTCATTAGCTACGTTATTTAGCAAATACTTAACTCTATCATCTGTTTGGTATGTAATATTTAATATCTTAACATCGTTACACTTATTTATACCACTTACTGTTCCCCCTTGTGTAGGACAACAGGTGTGAGACAACATTCTTTCCTATTGTGTATTGTTTGTATCATTTAGGGTGGCACGCAGCTCATGTGTGTGCAGGTCGTTTAACAAGCCTGTCCGTACCGGTATTTTGTTTGTTTGCGGGTCGTTTTTAAAACCTGTCTGAGCTGGCGTTTGGCTTCTCTTCTGCAGTCATTCATTTTTCTTCTCAATTGTCGTGCTACGCTCACCCCCTCTCTCGTTGGATGTTGACGGGCGTGTCGATTGTTGCACAATTTTATTTTCATAATTATTTTTACTATTATTATGATTATTATTTGTATTAATATTATGTACATTTGCATTGTACGGTTTTACGTGTTTTTTCGACGTACCTGGATGTGAGTACGCTCCTTTATTGGGAGTTGGATTACCTTTTTCAAAGGGTTGTTTATATTCTTTCCAATTATCTTCTTTCTTCGCGAACTGCGTCGATTTGTGTTGTATTGGATTTTGTGTAGTGTACTGATGCTGCTGCGGCTGGTTATCTCTTCTTTCGTATTCTTTGTTAACAAATTGTGATGATTGCGTTACAAGAATAAGAAGTTCCTCAATGGTTTTAACTCCTTGGGTATATACGGCAAGTCTAATGTGTCTGTCAAAATGATAACTTAGTTTTAATACTAATTCGAGCTCCGTGAAACTTGGTCTAAGATGCTTACACCGTTCGACGAGTTGTATGATGTAGTCTTCCATGGAACGTTTGCTGTTGACGTAATACCGCCCATACTCCAGCTGGTCTCGTACCTCTCTCTGGGTATGTATATTCCAGTATCGATTTTCGAAGGATGCCTTGAACTGTTCATAAGTTTCTGTTTGGTCCCGAACAATCGTATACCATTTGGATGCTGTTTCCTGGAAATGTCGACTTACAAATTCTATACGGTCTCTGTCGTTTAGGTTGCTTCCTATTGTTGCCATTTCTCGTTCACACTTATGTAAAAATTCTATGGGGTTCTCCCATTTATTACCTTTGAAACTGATCTTCTCTCGATCGTCTACCTTTGCAGCACACATCATTATAGCACTGGGTCGTCTCTTGATTTCTGCTCGTAGTTTTTCTACCTCCTCTTGTAGTCCATCTTTCATGTTGTTAATTTCCATGGAGTGGTGCCTAGTTTTTCTCGTGACCTCCTCCACAGCTATTTCTACAGTCGCGGTCCTCACAGTGAGTTCCTTTGTTCTATTAGTGTTGTCCAGGATGCGCTCATTTACGTCTTTGTGTCTGAGGTCTTGCTCCTGCTTAGTAAATTTAAATTTCTCATTCCACTGTTCAGCCAGTTGTCGAATGTGTTCTTTAGTTTCACGTGTTGTATATTCACGCTGTTCTTTAAATTTACTATCAATCTTTACAGCTTGTTCATTAAGTGACTGTTGAACTCGCTGTTCGACTGCTTCAACGCGTGCAGTAAGCTCTGTTTTCAAAGTATTACTGACGAGTTCTATCTTCTCTTCTAATCTCTCATTATTACTATCAATCTTAGCTTCTAATTTTTCATTATTGCTTTCTAACTGAGTTTTCACTTCTTCAATAGTGATTTCTAATCGATTACGACTATCTTCTACTTGAGTTTTTAAACTTCCTAATTGAGTTTTAAGTTCTGCACTACTACTTTCTAATTTACTTTCTAATTTCTCATTATTACTTTCTAACTGAGTTTTTAGTTCTGCACTATTCGTCTTCAACTCTTTTTGAAGTCGTTTAAACATCGTTTCGAAGTCCATTGTTGGTTGCTTCGCCATTTTTGTAGACTACGGTGTCCTAACTGATTCGCTATATGAATTATATTTTTAATTATTGGTCCACCGTGACTCTATATTTCTTTATTTAAATTAATTTTATTTATCAGTATTAATTTCACAATTCTTTTTCTCTCTGTACTTAATTTAACAATTTGTAATATTATTTATTACATAAATTGACTATTAATTCTTTCTACAATATTTTTGTTAATTATTTATTAGACTTTCTTTATTACCAGGGCGCTCATCACTTGTAATCATAATTAACATTTATTTAGCAACACGTTATTTTTTCTACGTGTCGGGCCACACCGTTGGGCACGCCAATTACTTTACAACGTTATTTTTAGACACTTACTTTTACACATATGCTCTTACTCATTTGTGTGCACTTACCCACGTCTCGGAGGTATACTCTTCTTCTGCAGTATTTACCTTGATGTTCCCCGGCTGGGTCGCAGGCTTTGGTCGTTGATTGAGTGTGGATAAGCACGTGAATAACGTTATAAGTTTAATTACAAGTAAAGAGTACAGAGGATTTAGTACTGGTTGTGAAATTAGTACGACTGTTTTAATAAAATCATATTCATTTGATTTATTCTTTAAAAATTCAAATTATCATGTTATTAATTGTTTAGTGTGGGTTAATTATTATTTGAACCCTTATATTCACTCTGAATATAATGCACTTATAACGTGTTTAAATCTTATTTCTTATATTTCTAAGACATAGTATACACACACATAAATCATATATGACCTGAAATATTACACAGACATATAACATAACACATATAGTTATTATAAAACGTGATTAATACGTCTAAAATTTAATATTCATCTTGTCTTTGCAAGTGTGGTTTTTTAATATATACCACTTAATAAAACTTTTAATTAATTAAATATTTATTAAAATATTAATAGAGAACATTTATTACTTTAATTGATTCTATTATTTAATGTCTCAATTAATTAACAATTTTCTAATTACGTAAATCTCATATTTGAAATTACTCATCTAATCAATTACAAAATATAATAAAAATATGGTTCTTCCTTGACCATTTATTTATGAGATTACTACAGTTATATTCTCTATTCTCAATTATATTTTGAACAATTATTTATTCATTATGAAAATTAAAAAATATATTACTTTCTTTGTAAACTTGTATATGGAAACTAGAGCTTTTTGCGATAGACCTCAGGGTCATTTATAATATTAAATAAATGTCTGACTTCACCTGCATTTTTCTGCAACCATTTAACTTTGTCGTTACCGTCATCTGGACTCTCGAGTTTGTTGATCCTCTTCGGTATCACCTTCTCTGTCTCTGCGTCGTTGGAATTCCTCGCTCCGTCTCCTGGATGCTGAGTTCTGACGTGGACCTCTAGTCGTGATGATGTACGGCTGGATGTAGCTGCATGTGGCTGTCCCTGCGTCCTCTCGTCTTCTTGTTCTAGCTCCTCTCCTCTTCTTTTCTTGTCCCTCGTAGATGTCTAGAAGTTCTATGTAGACTTCTCGAATTTCATCGTAGTTACAACTCTCGTAGATTCATTAATATAGTCTTTTTAAAATCACTCGTGTTCATTAATACTTGCACCGACGTAATGCCGGTTCCATCGCACTTCACGTTATTGAATACTGTTTAAAACATTTCTAAAACTTTGTAAAATTTACGGTATCGAGATGGTGGATGTCGCGTACTATCTGAGCTTGATCTGAGTATCATCTGAGTCTGAGAAAGAGTGTGTCGCTCGCTGGGGTTTTATACTGCTGCCGTTGTTGAAATTCCTGTTGGAAACTGTTTTGACAACATTGAACAGGTCGGCGCGTCGGTTTAATCGTTACTTTCAACCTACGCGTCTTTCTATGAAGCGCACACTTTTTAAAAAATATTACTTCACTAATCGTTCGGTATAATATTAAACTTTGTTTATGAAAATTATGAATGTTACGCTGTGTAAATTATGGCAGTTATGGCAAAATTGCACACGGTGTCTGAACAGTTCCCACGATTAATGACCACTTAACGCCAAACTGAAGCGCCAGGCGTCAGCTATGTTTTTACATATGTCGCTGATTCGTGTGACTTCTGGTTCACGTTCAGTACTTAAAAAACTGTGTAAAATCTTCCACCCTCGTTTGCATAATTCAACCTGTCTGTCGTTTACACATGTACACATACACACACACACACGCAGACTGATACACAGGCGGCCGCATGTCGTTCTGACGTCACCTCTGCCGGTCAGCGCGTGTCATTTTCTCCCCTTAGTTACGTTTAAAAACCAACTAAGCTATGTGCTTCCATATGCAGGCTTACTTACAATATTTGATTTATTTAAAATTAAATACTACGTTTATTTCTTACATTATTTCTTATACCTAACGTATATTTATTATATTATTTTTATTATTTTCATTTTATATATTTCATACGTCCTTTCGTATGTTATCATACCTCAGTCAGGGGTTGATACATATACTTATGCTAAACGTATCGTTGCAATATATATAATCGCAACCAAATTTGCAAAATATATGCACAAATTTTAACCAATGGTTTATAAAATGTGTAACCAACAGTGCTAGCTTTGATTACACTCTCCCGTAAACTCAGAATTACGAGAGCTCAAATTTCTCTGAGCCCAAGAAATTTCGCTCCTCCTTCCTAAACTTGATAATTCTTTATTATAACTACTGAATTCTATTATATTTGAAGTATTTACCGGGCTGTTTGGCCGTGGTCCAGGGTTTACAAATAAACCAAACGTTTCAGCAGCACCACTGGCTGCCATCTTCAGTGGAATTCGCTTAGACACCCAACGCGGGTTGTCAAATGTCAGGCCCACAGTACTGTGGTGAAGGCTGACCATCTGCTGCTGCTGCTGAAACGTTTGGTTCGTTTGTAAACCCTGGACCACGGCCAAACAGCCCGGTAAATACTTCAAATATAACTGACACCGGCCGTAAAAGCCTTAGAAGAATACTGAATTCTATATTTACATAGAAAAATTAATGTAAAAAAAAAATCGACTGCTTCTAAAGTGAAATTTTAAAGAGTAATAAATTAAGAACAGGCATGACAAGAATAAGTTATTTATTCAACAGAAGAAAATAATGTAATAATAATTTATAGGAGAAGCTCAGCGCGGGGGGAGGGTTTGAACGATTGAAATGTGCATAGGGGTAAAACAAAAAGGATACGGTATGTCAAACAAATTTTTAATATTCCTGTGGAAGTCGAATTAAATAATCGCATAATTAATTCCATGAGGACGACCTCCATAAATTGCGGTACGCCAAGTAATTTGCTCTCTCTCTCTCTCTCTCTCTCTCTCTCTCTCTCTCTCTCTCTCTCTCTCTCTCTCTCTCTCTATATATATATATATATATATATATATATATATATTGTAATCTAACAGTATGTGATGTGTGTATTCTAATTTTATGTAGTCAATGTGTTGCTTTTAATTCGTTTATCGAGAAAAGTTATTAAGTGAAAGTTGATTCCATTTGTGTAAAAACGGATTTGTTGCCGTAATCGATTCTGTTCTTCTATTAAGTAATCTGGTCCGTTCGCTGCTCACTCTCCTGGTTGCTGCCTGTAATTGTCCTGTAAATTCTCTAATTCTCTACAATGACAACTCTTTACAGTCAAAATAATGATATTTATTTTTATTTAAATTGTTCAGAAAAGGACTTGTGTCGAAACAAAATAATGGTCGGGTCGACTCTACTGCCAGTGGCGTAGCTAGACTCTCGGGGGCCCCGGGGCAGATAGATGGATTGGGGCCCCCTCCATTATTGAAACGAGTACTAAAAAAAATAATTTCCACAATTATATAACCCCCTCTCCATAAGTATATGTTGATGTTAGTCAAATTTTATAAATTTTAAACTATAAATAATCATCATTGTCAAATAAAAACATATCTTCTTAGGCCACAAGGCTTTACCCAAAAAGAGTAGATACAATAGGGAGAAATACAAAAATTAAATGCAGATTAAATTGATATGAAATATATTTTATACTTTTACAGTACTGAATGAAAGAAGACTTACAACTTAAAGCAAGTAAAACATAACAAACAAACTAATTCAAACTTTGACAAATAAAAAACAATTCAATACAAGAAAGCTTGGTCAAGCAAGCTTAGAACTCATTAACTCACTGAAATATTCTGAAAGTTCTCATTTTAAAGGTTTCTTTCTCGACTTAATATCGGCAAAAACATCAATTATTTGTGAAAAGTTCAGTTTTCGTGCTCTATCATTTTCAATGGATAGAAGGGTCAAACCACTTAGGCGCTCCTGACTCGTGCTTCTAAGAAAGGTTTTAATTAGTTTAAGCTTGGAAAACGACCTTTCTGCTTTAGCTACTGTGATAGGCACAGTCAGGTACATAAAACATGCAGTACAGACATCAGGATAGGTTGAAACTAAAGTACTGTTTTCAATAAAGAGAAAATCCACAAGCTCCTTCACATTAGACATTTTCTTGATTTTACTTAGAAAAGCCTTACGCACACTGGAAATCTGTGCAGGAAACGTTTGAGATACATCTTCAGGAAACTTCTGTGCGAATTCTTTTGCCTCGTTAATAAGATTTTCATCAGAAGCACTATTTAGGAAATAAGGTTGTATCTTTGTAGGTGTTGATAACAGATTTCATTCCTTCAAATCTCTTTTCCAACTGCACGCAAAGTATATCTAACATTGGACAAAATACTAATACTTTAAATCTGCTCTCTGGATCACGAAAGCGATGGTCTTCACTCAGTTCGTCAAAATGCCTTTTTACTATACTCCTTCTTTTTTCAGAGAAGGTGCATGGAATTGCCCATTTGGAGCAAATGCTTCTTTTACAAAATCTTTGAACAAATTCCGAATTTCTTTATTCCCGAGAGAGTTTCTTCTAGTAGATCATATGCCGTAACAATGTCCATACTTTCAGATTGCAGACATTTTGATACTATATTGATTTGCTGCAAAACCTTCGTTTGTACAACCAAAAGCAAAACAAAGTCAAATGATTAGAGTTTTTTCTTCAGTCCGATCGCATCATTTCCTCTTTTGCCTTATCACTTGTAACAATCAATTTAGAAAGCTCTTTCATTACATGGCCGAACCTCTCTTTTAGGGCGAAAACTGCTTCGTATCTTCCTGCCCATCTTGTTGGGTTAAGAGTTTTTAATGTTACGTTTGAGCTACTCTCGGATACGTTTTTCAACCCGAGCCAATGGTTTATACTGTGGCCGAAAAAATTATAAATACAGTACTTTGAATATCGTCAAAGAATTGTGATATTTCATGGTTTGCATCTACAGCGTCTTTCAATAGCCTACTAGATTTAAATTGTGACTAGCACAATGCACAAAGTATGCGTGAGGTGCAATTTGTTGTATTTTTTTCTGAACTCCATTGTACATGCCACTCATCACACTAGCTCCATCATAGCTCTGACCTCGACATTTCTTTATATCAAGACCTTTTTCTTCAATAGACTGGATTATTTTACTTTTTAAACCAGATGCACTTTGATCTTTAACTTCAGTGAAAGAAGTGAATGTTTCGCAAATCTTCAATTTTATAGGTTTATTGTTTTCGTCGCTCAGGACTTTAACGTAACGATACACCTCACTTAATTGATCAATTTTAGCGATGTCCTGGGTTGTATCCATTATAATAGAGAAAAAAGGAGCACTGCGAATTTCTGAAATAATTTCTTTCAATACCTCATCAGCCATTAAAGAAATAATTTCATTTTGTATAGTAGGGCTCAAGTAATTAACAATACCAATACCAGTCGGCTTTTGTAAAAGATTTCTTAACACAGAATCATAGTTAGACAGGAGTTCCATGATAGATAAGAAATTTCCCTTGTCAGAGTCTTCTATTTTACTACTTCTGCCACGGAAAGGTAGGTTGCACGTGGCTAAAGTCAATGAAACATTTATAACTCTTTCTAGCACATTTCTCCAAAAATTCCTTTCTTGTCTTAAACTTTTATCCAATGCTTCATCTATTATTTCGTATTTTCTCCACTGTTCATAAGCTATGCAAGAGTCTGTGTGATGCTGCGATTGTTCGTGGGATCGGATACGTTCTGTAATGTTTCCAGTCTCGTACTCCACTGTCACGCCACGGGTTTGAGAATACAAACTCCACTTGTTGAGGGAACAGCCAACAAGGTTGGCAGTAAACACAATCCAATTTTTGTGAATAGCAAAGCCAGCTTCTGTTTAACTTAATACCAGAGTTTGTGATGAAACTAAAAAAACGATTTGAAAATGATCTTCCAGATTGTTTAACATCTTTTGGAAAGGGGCCACAAGGTTGACAAGGGCCTGACGCTATGATCCGCTTCCTTGTTTGTAGGTCGTTTATAACATTTGGAAATTCAATAACATTTGGTACAAGGTGACTGTTATCATCAGATTGAGTAATTTCTGTCAAAGAAGCCTAAAACAAAAACACTTAAACAGCTATATTATTTAGAAGACCAAATACAGCTCCATAGGATCTGTTAAAAATGTTTTAGGACGTAAAAAAATTGGATGATATTCTTAATAACAGCCCAACTTTAAAAAACCAACATTGTAAACTACATTTTAAACTATCTTTATTTTTTAAATAAAATCAATGTAGGCCTAGTTAATAAAACGACGTAGTTTACAATCTTGTTATTTCATATTTTTGCCAGAAAGTGAGATAATAATAATATAATATGTATTTAAGATTTGTATTCTTTAAAACCTTAAAATTTTTAAAGTTTATAATGAGGGCCTTACACAAAAACTATGGCTGTACATTGTCATTGTAAGTTTATCTTCAATTTACAAAAAAGGTCTCATTATTGAATTTTGCTCTTAATGCTAATATCTCTAAGGATAAATTGTTAAAAACTGTATTATAATCTTATTTTTATATTAAAAATTTTATATACTTTTTAAATATTTTTATATACATTAATAAACTGCATTAAAATCAATATATTTATAATACATTAAAAGTAACCCTATTCGTTCTCAATCACAAACAAGATGCCGGAATTTTTTACCGCCACTTAACTGTGTTAGTTCAAACGAAAAAGTTATCTTCTAAACTGACGCTTTACTTAGCTGACAGATAATTTGGATATCAGTTTTGCTGGCTTTTAAAAATAAATTATAAGCTTACAGCTTATTTGATCAAGACTTAATATTGATCAGAATCCGATATATATATCCCGAAAAATAATTTTTTATGCATATTTGTAATTGATGCATATAGGCTATATGTTACTGTGAAAGTTGATAATAGAACGATTATTGATAATCACAAGTGATTATCAATAATCGTCGAATTATCAACTTTTACATTAACATATACAAATACGCGTATATGTGCTATACGCTGAAAAAAATTTAAGCAAAAATTTCTAGGATGTTTTACAATCGAAGTACACGAAATCAAGCCTTACGATAATTAAAAGCCCTTAGTATAAATTTTACTTGGTTAACTGAATAAAAATTACGTATGTACCGAGTAAAATTTTGAGAATTTGGGACGATTTGAGCATAAGTATGTATTTTTATGAGACGCGTTTGCATATATTTGCATAAATATGATGCACATATATGTACATGTGCATAAATTATGAATATGCATAAAAAACTTTTTCACGGGATATATGTACTCACGATGTTTCTATCAGATAGCCGGCCAAGATCCTGAGATGGAGTTACTTCAGCATTGTCTATTTCTTGTTCCTTCTTAGAACAATTCTCTTGAGATAATTTTTCGTTTAATGAATCTGCAGAGAAAGTATATTGTTATTAATCTTGAACAAATATAAACACTCACAATGTAGCTGCATTATAGGTAAAAAAAAACGTGCGAGCATCATAACTCTTAAATAAAATAAGTTACGTTTATACATATACATTCAAATTCATAAATTTTGAGAGAAGTTTATTAGTGAGTATAAGGTATCTAATTGGTTTCAAAAATGTCCTTACTTTCGTTTTCTTCAGTATTTAAGTTGTCTGGTAATGTTGAGGTTAAAGGCTGGTTTAACCAAGCTGATATTAACTCAGAGCATGAACGAGACGTTTCTTCCTTTCGTATTTTCTCTTTTCTCTTTTCTGCACCACTTTTATAACTACGCTTCATTTTCAATTAATCACAAGTTAATGTCTGACTAATGAATAACTAAGACAATCGGATAAGATATGAAAAAATGTTAAATGTTTGCACGAAAACCCCTCGCTTTGTTTTGTTTACTAGGGACAACGAATGTATAGAAGTAACTAGATCAGCTAGTATTTTATATATGATTGAAAGCGTAGTACCAGTGCCGCTGTCAGATGTCGCTACGCTTTGTATTTTTTGAGGTAAATACGAGTGCATATCGGAAATATTTTTATTCTTTCTTAATGGAATTATTACTACCGGAAAGAATTATTACTATTATTTTTTTTCGTTTTGGGGGCCCTCTAACCTCGGGGGCCCTGGGGCACTGCCTCGCTTCGTCCAATGGCAGCTACGCCCCTGTCTACTGCTCAATTCGATTATGACACTAACAACCTTCAGTAAACAAATTAATTGTAATGATTATATTAAATCTCAGGGTTTAAGGGTTCTTTGAGACTGCTATTGAATTCAGAGAATGCACACAAAAATAAAATACATCACAAAAGGTAGGTAAAATTTAAAATCTTAATACTATATTTGCAAACAAGCTTCGTTACTAAGCAACGACTAATGGTTTCGTTGCTGTAGCGGGCTGTGATATGTCCACAAGATGGCCGCTCACAAGTCTAACCTGTATGCGCTGTTAATTTCGAGCTCACCCAAATTATTTTAAAATAAATGTTTTAGTGTTCACAGTTTTAGTTTTTAAGCTTTTCTTTTAATTAATGATCACTAGTGTCTGTTCTGTTAGTGTAGATAGTGTCTACGGTAGTGTTGTGTAGTCGTATCTGTAGTGTGGCTATGAATTTGTTACGTCTTACCCACAGAAGTTCTTTACAAACGTGCGTTCGCTCGAGGTAGCCAGGATTTTCTGAGTGTCTGGATTTAGTTTTAGTTTTAATTCAGTTATTTCTGTTTTCTGGTCTTCCCTAGTGTTTACCGCTTCTGTTGGTAATTATTATTGACTGCCAATGGTCCAAAAAACATTACTTGTATTTAATTAGAATTGGTTTCATCAGAGCACATCTGCCCTCTGCGGTGGTTAACAATACAATACAATTTTTTTGCTTCTTCCTCAACGGTCTTTTGACCATACAATACTGGCCTGTGATTGGTCAAAACTGAGAGTTCATTAGGTCACATGGTCAGTTTACAAAAATCATATGTTCATTTGCCTATAATAAAAATACTCCTTTTTTAGCCTTAAGTTTCCTTAAATTTAAATTACATCATGTTTTTCTTTATATAATTATGAGCATTTTGATACCTTATTTACATAAGTTGGTTATTATATTGGGTGATTTCCCACCTTACAAAATTTCTAACTTTGGGCCTACACTTTACCTTCACATTTGCAATTTTACTTCACAATTCTTTAATTTAGCTTAATATGTGGTATTATTATTAAACAACAAAGTGCATTGTATAAATTTGGTCCCCTTCTGGTTTCCTTACATTTATTTACTAATCTATTTGTTTCTGACATTATTCCTTTTATACTGAATTTGTGGCTTAGGCCATTAGTGGTTTTTCAATACTATTTTATAATTTACATTTATTATTACTTAAACTCTATTTCTGAACCCTTTTTTCCTGATTTTACTATTTACTAAATGAGTCTGGACCCTTAACATTATTTAACAAATGGTTACAATAAAATCCTTTAACATATCATTCAAAATACTGCCTCCATGGCCTAGTTTACAATTATTAATTGACAAATAATATAATTAGTAATGCTCACACATTAAAACTCAACACATTAAAACAACAAAACAAAAATCAAGAACAAAAAAACAAAAATAAACACACATTTTACCCTCGAACCATTAAACTTAGCAATACAGAATTTAACAAAAAAGAAACAGAATATTTAAACAATATGTCAAAAACTAACCTAACTCAAAATGCAAACAAAAATCTAGAAAATTTAATAGTAGAAACAGAATTTGCCATTAACCTAATAAAAGACAATATACAAGAAGAAAAAAAGAACAGAAGCAACACATATAATTAAAAAAATAATCACTAGTGAAATGAAAAACAAATATAAATAAAAGAAAGACAATAAAACAATAAAAGAAATTAAAAATAAAGTAATGAACAATAATATAATATTAACTAAAGCAGACAAAAATCAAGCAACAGTAATCATTGAAAAAGCAGACTACATAAAAAAAACCGAAGACTTCATCAACAATAATAAATGCATGCAACTAAATAAAGATCCAACAGAAAACTATCTTAAACAAACAATAAAACTAATAAAAACAACTAAAAACATTTTCAACAATAAAAACACAGACATATATATAAATAATAATCCAGAACTTCCTAAAATGAATAGCCTAATAAAAATACACAAATTAAACAACCCAATACATCCATTAATCAACTTCAAAAAAGCTCCTACATACAAAATAGCAAAAATAATGGCACAAAAACTAAAAATTAACCATCTAACAAATAACCATCATAACATCATAACATAAAAAATACATACAAATTAATAGACAAACTAAAAATAATAAATACAAATGAAAATACATTTTTCACATCATATGATATCACAAACATGTACACCAACATCCCAGTAGAAGAAACAAGAGACATAATAATAAACAAACATAAAGAACAAAATGAAAACAAACAATATATAACCGAAATAAAAAATAGCCTCCAACTAATACTAAAACAAAATTACTTTGAATTTAATAGCAAAATTTATCAACAGCAAGAAGGTTTAGCAATGGGATCACCATTATCAAGCATAATAGCAGAAATATTCCTACAACACATAGACACCAAAATACAAAATATTATAAAATCATATGATCCAAATGGCATATGGATAAGATATGTAGATGATGGGCTATATGTATTAAATAACAAAAACACAAATGCAGAGAACATACTGAAACAAATCAATAACATACATCCTAAAATACAATTCGCAGAAGAAAAAGAAAAACGTAACAAAATCAACTATTTAGACATAACCATCACAAGATACAACAACCACATACAATATGCAATATATAGAAAAACCAACTTCTACTAACATCATTATACCTAACCATTCTGACCACCCACCACAACATAAAATGGCAGGATTCTATTCGCTGTTTAACAGAATGTACAAAATTCCCCTAAACAAACAAGAAATAGACATAGAAAGAAATATAATATACCAAATTGGTTATGAAAATGGATACAATAAAAATACTGTAAACAAAATAGAAAATAAAATCAAATATAAAATAAAAACTGAACAATTAAGAATTAATCATAATGAACAACACATAAATAATAACAACAACAAAAAATGGGCCACATTCACATACATAAATAATAAAATAACAAAACTATTTAAAAACACAGATATAAAAATAGTAATAAAAATAATTTACAAAAACTAAATAGCCCACACAACAAAGGTAATACAATAACTAACGTTATATACAAAATTGAATGCCAAGATTGCAATAAATGTTACATAGGACAAACAAAAAAACAGCTGAAAAAACGTTATTTTGAACACCTAAACGCATACAAAAAACCAGAAATATATAAATCCAATTTAGCCACACATGCAATAAACACAGGACATGAATTCCCAGACATAACCAATGTGACACTAATAAAACATATACCACACAAAGGCACCATAATGAACATTTGGGAAAATTTACAAATATACAAACATAAAACACAAAACAAACTAATACCTGAACAAATACAGATCAATACAAAACATGACACAATATTCAAAGCATTCAACATCGAAAATACACAAAAAACCAACACATACACCACAATCACACACAATAAAACCAATTTGAAGTACCAGAAGCCAACAGGAAGCCACAATAATAATAGTCAACCAACACATATGTACTTCACCAGATACAAAAACCGAAAAACCGGAAGGCTGAGGATGGGTACAAGATGGTACCCGAAACATGTTCCTAATAAGGAAAAAAAAGGTATATCTTAAGGTAAATTCATTATAAATATTATATGTAATATATATATATATATATATATATATATATATATATATATATATATATATATATATATATTGTTACTAAACCTATGCCAATGTGTTTTGAATTATTTTAATTATTTAAATATCTGAGATATTTGGAGTTGTGGGATATATTGATGTAGTTAATTAATATTAACTTAGCTCTCTAAAAAAAATATCAGTGTTAGTGTACCTGAAACTTAAATAATTAATGCGTTATTCTGTAATTTCGTTCAACCCTATTATACCTTGAAGAGAATTATGTCTAATTTTGTATTTTTACGCTCTCTCTTTGGTGTCAGATAATTCCGCTATAAGCGCTGTAGTATCGGCTCAACGAAACTTATAGGTTATTTCACTGTTTATGTTAACCAATTATTCTATACTTATTCAGTTACTTTTTATTCCCAACTCATTAAATCATACTCCAAATGACAAGATTTTGCAATTATATAAAGGTTCTTTATTTGTTTACTTCTTTAACATTGAATAAGATATGTTCTAACTAACATATGCTTGGGCTATAGATTGCGTGAATCGATTTTTGATTATTCCGATCCTTTATTTAAATTCAGTTATATAGTGTGTTTTAATTTGTAATTAATTTAATTCAGGGTGTGAAGGTTCTTGTAACTGTGGGGAAGATTAAAAATACATAGATAAGAATGCAAGATTTACAAATTTGAAGTGTTGTGTAGTTAGTATGATTAATATAATAATAATTTACCAGACTAGAACGAAGCAAATCGTGTAGGCGGTTGATTGATAAATTTACTGTTCTGGACAATTATGCCGTACGATATTCTTTCTTCGGTTTAATAAAATGGAATTCTTGTCCTGTCCACTTCGGAAATACAGCTCCCTGGATTGATTACAGCCCGATTGATGCTTCTTCTGCAACTCCTGGATCCAGATACGTTCTTCTCTCGGTTGAAGCAATTAGTGATGTTCCGTTTATTTGAAAGGTTATAAATTCTGGTGTAGTGTATATTATTAATTGTGATACTGTTAATTCTTTCTATTTGGTTTAATATATATCATCAATTCCCTTCGGATATGGGACAGTTCAAGTCCTTCCTTGTAGAATCCAGTTATTTATTTTCTATTGTGATTTCATACTATAGTCTTATTTGGTTAAACTGTACTGGTAAGAGTCATAAATATTATCATTAGGATTTTGTGTTTTATAATAGTGTCTGCTAATTTAGAATATTCCGATTAAATAGACATTTCTTGGGTTTTTTAATCTCATCACATTCAGATCATCAAAGCAATTATTGTCAAATCAACAACTTCCTCTTTTCCTGTCGTCCCTAGCAACACATGATTTTTCTTCCTTCCACATGTTTTGGATATAGTGTTTATTTCATATATTTTTTGTCTATTCCTTATCAATTTGCTATCCTATCGGAATGTAACTTTACCGATAGTTGGTTTATTATTTTCTACACATATTCTGCTGGTTTTTTGATATAAGCCTGTTTTTTTTTCTTTTTTATATTTAATACCCTTTCGATATTAAACGTTATTAATCGATATCATGGCATTATGGCATTATCATAATTTGTATAAATTTTATTATATATCATTATTAATTTAATGTTTTTTTCTAGCTCTTCAAATCGTATTCATTAATTATTATTAATTGATGTACCTAACCTTTATGTTATGAGTGGTTATATAGTGGGTTTGGCTGTTAGGCCTTTTATTGTAAACGGATCTACCTGTGTTTATAACTGGTAAACATCTATAGCCCCTTTTACATAAATTCATACATATAATCAAATCTTAACTATTAACATTTACATAAACAATTATTTTTTCCATATCTAATAACAATTTTATCTTGACCTATGGATCACATATAAGAAAATTCAAATCTATTAACGTTAATTAGCTGTTTCACACTTCATTCTACAACAGTCATTGAATAATACATCTTGTTTCATTATCTTTCATTAACTCCACACATATTTGGTATAACATAACATAAACTTTATCATAATATTTGTTGTCACAAAATAATATCTCTTAACTCAAAATTCTTATTTGCTATTACTATAAAGTAAATTATTGTTTCATTTTTTGTTTGCTCTTCACTGAACATATATCATCAACTATTATCTAACTTACAGGTTCGTTTATTCTTGTTAATACTACCTTGTATCCTTATTTACCTTTATCTATAATTATAAATGTAATTATTAGATCTTTGTTCTATCATGGGGTTAGATATTGACTTGTTTATTATTCTGTTAACCTCGTTTTTATGTAACACGGATGCTAGCATTTCTGTTGCGTTACATATGCTCCCCCTCCTAAAAAAGTTTAGTTTACCTGAATGAAGTTTAGGTCAAATAAACTTGTCTTTTTCACATGCCTTTTCTTCATTTCATTGTTAATGGTTGACGATGGGATTCTCAATGTAACTTCATTAGACTAGTATTAATATTTTTTTATTTAATAACATTTCATCATTTTAATTAACATTCTTGATCATTTTTAATTTCTGTAAACATTATTTGTTGATAGTTGGCTACAATATTCAATGATACATTAGTTTCACATCTCTTCTACTTATAATTACTATAATCACTGTATTTCTCAATTATTCTTCTGTCAACTCATTTCTTTCTGTTTTCTTCGTCCTACTCTTTTGGAAACTGAAGTCATTCTTGCAACTATTCTAATATTCCTTAAATATTTAATTTCCCTAACAATCCCTAATACATGCGTTGGTACAGTTCAGAGAGGCACTGTTTGGCTTCATACTCTGCTGCCCACACCACATCTTAATATAGTACTGCTGGAATTCATCTACAGTCAGCTATAAAATATAATAATCTCCTAATAATCTCTTTAGTTATTTAATAATAAATATTTGGGAAAAAATTTTTTTCTTTGTTGCTTTTATATTTCTTCATTATTATCCTTCATATTTTGTGATTTCATTTTAGTTCCTTAAACATTCTTTGATATTAAATTTGACAGTTATCATTTGTAATCATTTTTGTTTTCATTTTTGTTGTGATTGTAATGCTAAGTATCTTCTTCATTTGTTTTTTCTCTGATCTGAATATTTTCTAAATAGTTGTGTGATGATCATTATAACTGTATTTCTGACTAAATACATTCCTTAGCCCAACTATTCTTCTTCTTATCGTATTTCATTATTTTGGCTGTTTATTTTTTCAATGAATTATGTTCATAAATACTCTTTCTTTCTTGTCTTCTTTAACATTACATTGGTTACATTCAATCGTTTACTGAAGTTGTTTCCTTCATTTGGCAATGTGGTATGTATTTTAGGTCATATGATTTTTTCTTTCTTTATTTTGCATAGGTAGATTTGAGGTAAAAACTCTTATCTTGGGGTTTCATTATTTATCATTCACATTATTTCTTTGTAGACGTTTAGTAATAGTTCTCGCTTTCTTCTGTAATCTTGGGATTTCATTATTCATTGTTCACACTATTTCTTTATAAACATTTTATAATAATTCTCGCTTTCTTCTGTAATCTTGGGGTTTGTTATTCATTATTCACACTATTTCTTTATAAACATTTAATAATAATGCTCGCTTTCTTCTGTAATCTTGGGATTTCATTATTCATTGTTCACACTATTTCTTTATAAACATTTAATAATAATTCTCGCTTTCTTCTGTAATCTTGGGGTTTGTTATTCATTATTCACACTATTTCTTTATAAACATTTAATAATAATCCTCGCTTTCTTCTGTAATCTTGGGATTTCATTATTCATTGTTCACACTATTTCTTTATAAACATTTAATAATAATCCTCGCTTTCTTCTGTAATCTTGGGATTTCATTATTCATTGTTCACACTATTTCTTTATAAACATTTAATAATAATTCTCGCTTTCTTCTGTAATCTTGGGGTTTCATTATTCATTGTTCTTAATACCTTCTTCATAACTATATTTTAATTCAGACTTACTTCATTTTGAATGACACATTTTTTTTTCTATTTATTTTATTGTTCAAAAAATTCTCTTTTATTTACAAGTGTTTTTTCTTCAAAATCGATAATAAGTGGTTCTTATTGTATTTTAGAATTTAGTGTTAGTATTCAATTCAAATTCTTTTTAAATTCCAAGTATTTTCTCTTCAAGACTGATAATAAGTTGTTCTTATTATATTTTAGAATTTATTCATTATATTTCTTTATGGACTCTTGGTTGTACGTTCCCTTAATCCTTTTCGTGATAGGGTTCATTATTTCATACGTATTGTTATTATTATTTTTTGTTATCACATATGGCCCAGTATATAATAATAATAATTTTTTAGTTATTCCCTCCAGAGTGCTTGGTAGCTCCCTGTTTCTTATTAATATTTTCTCACCCACTTGGTACTTAATTGGTTTTGGATTATTCTTTTCATATTTTCTTTTCTTCATTTCCGCCTTTTCCATAACTCGATTATAAAATTTAACTGTTTCAAATTGATATTCTGGGTTATTTGGAAAGTTTATAATATCCTGGATTTCTCTAGGTGGAAGCCTTTCAAACAACAGTATAAGGGGTATTTTCAATGGACTGATGGTAAGATATATTTAAGAACTCTTCGGTTAGTGACAAGTATTCGTACCACCTTGTCTGTTGGTCATGACAGTAAGTTCGGAGTATTCTGCCAACTTCCCTCAATACACGTTCTGCCGGATTACTGCTGGGGTGGTATACTGAAGTCTTATATGTTCTAATGTTGTATTTTAAAAGATTATTTCTCCATTTATAGCCCTTGAATTGCGCACCATGATCGGTGATAATAGACCAACCTCTGTTATGTAATGTCCGATGACTATTTCCAGAATTTTCTTGGTCGTGGCTCTGCTAATAGCGTAGAGTTTAGTGTATTTGGAAAAGTGATCAACAATAATTATTATGAATTTATATCTGTGGTTTCCTCCACTGCGTGGGAATGGCCCACATACATCTAGAAATACTTTCTCCAGCTTATATTTGGATGTTATAGGGATCATGACTCCCTCCTTCTTCTCATTATTATGTTTAACCATCTGGCAGATGTGACATGCCTGTATGGATTTTTGTACTTTTCTGGTTATATTTTTTATGTACACTCGTTCTTCCAGGGCTTTGACGATTTTCATGGCTCCCATGTGTCCATATCGTTCATGGTAATCCAATATCAATTTGTTTTCCACAGCGGTGGGAATTACTAGTTTCCAGTTTATTTGTTTAGGGGTGACCTTAATAAATAATCGATCATCATGTATACAGTAATATTTAGTAATAACTTCATCAGCATTTTGTATCTTTTGGCGTATGTTTATTAATTTGGGATCCGATTTTTGGTGTTGATTAATTTCATTTATAATAATCTCCAAATCCCTCCGACTCTTAATGACATGGTACACTTTCGCAATCTCTTCCTTTTCTCCTTCGAACGATTGATCTTGTATGTTTATTCGGGACAAGATATCGGCTGCTATGTTCTTTCTTCCAGGTATATATTCCCAATCAATGCAATACTCTTGCAATGCAAGGACCCATCTAGTTAGCCGGCCATGACTAAGTTTACATCTTTTTAGAAATGAAATTTATTTATGGTCACTTCTTACGGTCACTGGGTATCCGAGTATATAAGTTCTAAATTTATTGCATGCGTACACTACGCTTAGCAGCTCCTTCTCGGTAACGTTATAATTGCGTTCGCAGCTGTTAAGCACCCTGCTGGCGAAGCTGATTACCATATGATGTCCTTCTTTATCTTCTTGATATAGGGTAGCTCCTAAGCTAACATTGCTCGCATCACAATTTAAATAAAAGCGTTTGTTAAAATCAGGGTGGTACAACATAACTGTTTCTAAAAATTTCTTCTTGATTAATTGCAGAATTTTATCTTGTTCTGGTCCCCATGCCCACTTGTCTTTGGATGATAATTGTTTCTGAAACTTGGCAGTTACTTCTGAATAGTTATCTTGGAATTTTCGGTAATAGTTACAAATTCCAAGAAAGGATTGTAGCTGTTTTCTATTTTTTGGAGTAGGGAACAGTTGAATTGCTTCTACTTTTTCTGTTGAAGGTGTGATACCCTCCTCAGACAAATTAAAACCTAAAAACTTTACTTGATTGGCGATAAATTTAGATTTATTCAGCTTGAGTGTTATGTTGTTTTCAGATAATTTTCTCAGTACCTGTTCCACCCGCTCGCAATGTTCATCCCAATGTGAAGAAGTTATAAGTAAATCATCTACATAGACCGTAGTGAACTGCAGTGTTTCTTGTCCCAATACTTGGTCCATACATTTTACAAATATTGCAACCGAATTAATTAGTCCGAAAGGTAGCCTTTTAAATTGATAGTTCCTTCCGTCAAAAAGGAACGCCATGTATTTTCTACTATCTGGGTGTAGTTCGACCTGCCAGTAACCGCATACCGTATCCCAAGTGCTGATGTATTTAATGCCGTAGAATTTCTTTAAAATTTCTTCTATTTCGCCTGGTGAAGTCCTATCATTGATGATCATTTTATTTATTTCCCTAGCGTCCAGGCAAATTCTCACCTTTCCGTTCTTTTTCGGGACTGCCACTATGGGACTGGTATATGGTGATTGACAATATTCTATTATGTCGTCTTGAATCATACGATTAATCTCGTTCCGGACCTCGTTTTTTATGGAATAAGCAACTGGGTATGATTTTCTGCGAAAGTTCACTGGTTCTTTAAAATTTATTATACACTGATATCCTTTTACTTTACCTGGAGCATTGGAGAGTACATGTTTGTATTTATTATATATTTGAATTAAATTTTCGGCCTGTACTTTACTTGTCCATAAGTTTTTTCCCTTTGGAATTCTCGGACCTCTTCTAACTTACTCTGCCAAAGTTCGGGATCCTCGTCCTCATATTGAATGACTTCTGGTATTTTATTTTTCTTACAAAAATAGCTTTTTATGGCTAGACATCTGGTGTTAACCGGAACGGTTCTATTAGTGTCAATTAATTCGGCTGTCCATAATCCTTCTTCGGATGTTAAAGATATTATACCTTTATGCAAGTCAATTACTGCGGAATGCTGGCGCAATACATCGCATCCAATCAATACATTGAACGGTAATCCCGTTGCGACCAAGAATCCTATTGGTAGGGTCATATTATTATTGGTAAGATCGAGCGATACTTGTTTTTTAACTGTTTTATTTTGTCTCCCAGTGGCTCCGATAATTATCACATTATTGACAGGTAATGTCGGTATGGGTAACTGGACTTCTCGCTGGATTTTTTCAAGTTCAATACTGTCTATCAACGATATGTTAGATCCAGTATCTATCATTATGGTAGATTTTACCCCATTTAATTTTGCCGTTACATATATGATTTCGTTATTACTATTACTGTTTACATGTTTCTTATCCTCTTCCAATAAATCTTCCCTGATATTCTTTAAATAGTGGTTATTAATTATGGTTATTGCACGATTACTCTTAATTTTGTTTATAAGTCGCTGTTCCCCAAGATTACGGTTCAGTGAAGGGTATTCATTAATTTTCACTGCTTCTATTAGTTTAAATGATGGCTTACCCCCTCTTCTCTATTTTCATTTTGATTACTGTGTTGATTTTGTACGGTTTCAGTGCGATCCTCCGTATTAGGTTCCGCTATCCTATAATTTCCTTCAGGTGGATAGTTGTCTTCACGCCGGGACTGGTCATAATGGTTGTCATACCGGTGACTCCTTGGGTAATACCGTCGCTGATTACCTTGAGGCCTGGAGTAGATATAATTGACGTTATGCCTATAATTATTGGGTCGTCTGTCCCCATCTCCTCTATTATTGCGACTATTGCGGTAATTATAATTATTATTGCCACGATAATTATAGTTCCTGGAATTATTATTCGCGTGCTCATTTTGTGTTCTATTGGCATTAACGTTCTGCGCAGGTCGATTGTGATCATTATTATGAGAATTGGTTGGTGGCGCGTTATTATTATACTTCTGATATTTATAATTTAACATTCTATTTCTTTGGTATTGGTTCTCGTGCTCATAATTCTCCAAGAATTTGGCCATGGCTGGAATCGTTTTGATTTGACTACACATACGTGCATTTTTTATCCCTTCCTCGTAATGGTAGGATAGTTGTATCACCAAACATTCTTCGGGAATTCTGGGCTCTAAGTTCCGCGCCATACATACCTTTCCTAGAAAGTATGAAGTAGGAGACTGGCCTATGTTTGTTTCGTATCGACCGTTACTCAAATTATTCCTAATCATGTTCTGGGTCGAGTCAGACCAATACTTCTCTTTAAATTGTTTTTTGAACTCAGTCATGTCCAGTATATCCGGGCGCACCGCTGTCCACCAATTATCATAAGTATCTTTAAACGTTTCATCAATCATACTGCGTATAATACTCCAGCGATTTTCTCTATTTCTTGCAATCACCTCTTCCAATCTCTTTAAAAATTCCATCGGATTGCGCTTGTAATTACGAAAATTAATCGATTCCCGGTTCTCGTGGTTATTTGTATGACTATGTTGGCATGTCCTATCCCGCCATGAATCTACTTCTTCTTGTAATTGTAATTCACGTCTACTAATTTCCTCTATTTTATTTTTACTGGTATTAATTTGACCTTCCATACTGTTTAAATTGCCATAGACTCTTTCGAGTCGTTCGCCCATGTCTGTCTGTATTTGCGTAATACCTTCCTTATTCTCTTCCCGTACCTGATGTACTTCGTTTTTAATTTGCTCATATTTTCCGACAGTTTCCTGTTGGATTTCTTCGACCAATGTTTTGCTCTCAATTTTTATGTCATTAATTTTATTTTGTAGTTCTTCACGAACCTGTACTATTGTTTCGTTAGTTTTTTCTAACCCTTCATTTGTTTTGGCTATTTCTAATTTTCTTTCCTCATTATTTTGGTCCACCTTCTGGTTAATTGTCACATGAAGATTTTCAATTTTCTCATTAATTTGCCTTAAATTTTCTTCATGTATTTGTAAGATGTCTTCCTTCATTTGTTTTAAACCCTCATCATTCCTATCTAATCTTTCGTGAATTTGTTTTGAGGTTTCTTTAATTTCCTCATTTGTTTTGTCGAATTTCTCATCCTGTTTCCTAAATTGTTCCCTTAAGTTTTCCTTATTCTCCTCATTTGTTTTTCTAAATTGTTCTGTCATAAATTTCATCATCTCCTGCCAACTTGGTACTTCTCTGGTTCCAGCTTTATCTATTTGGTCCCCTTGGGCATCTTCTCCCATTACTCCCTTTTCCTTGTCCATAATAATTTCAGTTTCCGCTATTTTGTCTGTCTGTTGTTCCATTTCACTATCTGTTATTAGTTCTATTTCATGTTCTTGTTCATCTATTTTCTTCTCCGTTTCTCCTGCCCTAATCCTTGATCTACCTCTGGTATGCATGTTTATTCTCCCACAGTTGCCTGCTCTGGTTAAGTAATATTAATATAGTTATAGTTACTTAACTTAAGCCCTACACAAGTTGAGCGCCAATTTGTTACTAAACCTATGCCAATGTGTTTTGAATTATTTTAATTATTTAAATATCTGAGATATTTGGAGTTGTGGGATATATTGATGTAGTTAATTAATATTAACTTAGCTCTCTAAAAAAAATATCAGTGTTAGTGTACCTGAAACTTAAATAATTAATGCGTTATTCTGTAATTTCGTTCAACCCTATTATACCTTGAAGAGAATTATGTCTAATTTTGTATTTTTACGCTCTCTCTTTGGTGTCAGATAATTCCGCTATAAGCGCTGTAGTATCGGCTCAACGAAACTTATAGGTTATTTCACTGTTTATGTTAACCAATTATTCTATACTTATTCAGTTACTTTTTATTCCCAACTCATTAAATCATACTCCAAATGACAAGATTTTGCAATTATATAAAGGTTCTTTATTTGTTTACTTCTTTAACATTGAATAAGATATGTTCTAACTAACATATGCTTGGGCTATAGATTGCGTGAATCGATTTTTGATTATTCCGATCCTTTATTTAAATTCAGTTATATAGTGTGTTTTAATTTGTAATTAATTTAATTCAGGGTGTGAAGGTTCTTGTAACTGTGGGGAAGATTAAAAATACATAGATAAGAATGCAAGATTTACAAATTTGAAGTGTTGTGTAGTTAGTATGATTAATATAATAATAATTTACCAGACTAGAACGAAGCAAATCGTGTAGGCGGTTGATTGATAAATTTACTGTTCTGGACAATTATGCCGTACGATATTCTTTCTTCGGTTTAATAAAATGGAATTCTTGTCCTGTCCACTTCGGAAATACAGCTCCTTGGATTGATTTACAGCCCGATTGTTGCTTCTTCTGCAACTCCTGGATCCAGATACGTTCTTCTCTCGGTTGAAGCAATTAGTGATGTTCCGTTTATTTGAAAGGTTATAAATTCTGGTGTAGTGTATATTATTAATTGTGATACTGTTAATTCTTTCTATTTGGTTTAATATATATCATCAATTCCCTTCGGATATGGGACAGTTCAAGTCCTTCCTTGTAGAATCCAGTTATTTATTTTCTATTGTGATTTCATACTATAGTCTTATTTGGTTAAACTGTACTGGTAAGAGTCATAAATATTATCATTAGGATTTTGTGTTTTATAATAGTGTCTGCTAATTTAGAATATTCCGATTAAATAGACATTTCTTGGGTTTTTTAATCTCATCACATTCAGATCATCAAAGCAATTATTGTCAAATCAACAACTTCCTCTTTTCCTGTCGTCCCTAGCAACACATGATTTTTCTTCCTTCCACATGTTTTGGATATAGTGTTTATTTCATATATTTTTTGTCTATTCCTTATCAATTTGCTATCCTATCGGAATGTAACTTTACCGATAGTTGGTTTATTATTTTCTACACATATTCTGCTGGTTTTTTGATATAAGCCTGTTTTTTTTTCTTTTTTATATTTAATACCCTTTCGATATTAAACGTTATTAATCGATATCATGGCATTATGGCATTATCATAATTTGTATAAATTTTATTATATATCATTATTAATTTAATGTTTTTTTCTAGCTCTTCAAATCGTATTCATTAATTATTATTAATTGATGTACCTAACCTTTATGTTATGAGTGGTTATATAGTGGGTTTGGCTGTTAGGCCTTTTATTGTAAATGGATCTACCTGTGTTTATAACTGGTAAACATCTATAGCCCCTTTTACATAAATTCATACATATAATCAAATCTTAACTATTAACATTTACATAAACAATTATAATAATACATCTTGTTTCATTATCTTTCATTAACTCCACACATATTTGGTATAACATAACATAAACTTTATCATAATATTTGTTGTCACAAAATAATATCTCTTAACTCAAAATTCTTATTTGCTATTACTATAAAGTAAATTATTGTTTCATTTTTTGTTTGCTCTTCACTGAACATATATCATCAACTATTATCTAACTTACAGGTTCGTTTATTCTTGTTAATACTACCTTGCTTCCTTATTTACCTTTATCTATAATTATAAATGTAATTATTAGATCTTTGTTCTATCATGGGGTTAGATATTGACTTGTTTATTATTCTGTTAACCTCGTTTTTATGTAACACGGATGCTAGCATTTCTGTTGCGTTACATATGTTCTCCCTCCTAAAAAAGTTTAGTTTACCTGAATGAAGTTTAGGTCAAATAAACTTGTCTTTTTCACATGCCTTTTCTTCATTTCATTGTTAATGGTTGACGATGGGATTCTCAATGTAACTTCATTAGACTAGTATTAATATTTTTTTATTTAATAACATTTCATCATTTTAATTAACATTCTTGATCATTTTTAATTTCTGTAAACATTATTTGTTGATAGTTGGCTACAATATTCAATGATACATTAGTTTCACATCTCTTCTACTTATAATTACTATAATCACTGTATTTCTCAATTATTCTTCTGTCAACTCATTTCTTTCTGTTTTCTTCGTCCTACTCTTTTGGAAACTGAAGTCATTCTTGCAACTATTCTAATATTCCTTAAATATTTAATTTCCCTAACAATCCCTAATACATGCGTTGGTACAGTTCAGAGAGGCACTGTTTGGCTTCATACTCTGCTGCCCACACCACATCTTAATATAGTACTGCTGGAATTCATCTACATTCAGCTATAAAATATAATAATCTCCTAATAATCTCTTTAGTTATTTAATAATAAATATTTGGGAAAAAATTTTTTTCTTTGTTGCTTTTATATTTCTTCATTATTATCCTTCATATTTTGTGATTTCATTTTAGTTCCTTAAACATTCTTTGATATTAAATTTGACAGTTATCATTTGTAATCATTTTTGTTTTCATTTTTGTTGTGATTGTAATGCTAAGTATCTTCTTCATTTGTTTTTTCTCTGATCTGAATATTTTCTAAATAGTTGTGTGATGATCATTATAACTGTATTTCTGACTAAATACATTCCTTAGCCCAACTATTCTTCTTCTTATCGTATTTCATTATTTTGGCTGTTTATTTTTTCAATGAATTATGTTCATAAATACTCTTTCTTTCTTGTCTTCTTTAACATTACATTGGTTACATTCAATCGTTTACTGAAGTTGTTTACTTCATTTGGCAATGTGGTATGTATTTTAGGTCATATGATTTTTTCTTTCTTTATTTTGCATAGGTAGATTTGAGGTAAAAACTCTTATCTTGGGGTTTCATTATTTATCATTCACATTATTTCTTTGTAGACGTTTAGTAATAGTTCTCGCTTTCTTCTGTAATCTTGGGATTTCATTATTCATTGCTCACACTATTTCTTTATAAACATTTTATAATAATTCTCGCTTTCTTCTGTAATCTTGGGGTTTGTTATTCATTATTCACACTATTTCTTTATAAACATTTAATAATAATGCTCGCTTTCTTCTGTAATCTTGGGATTTCATTATTCATTGTTCACACTATTTCTTTATAAACATTTAATAATAATTCTCGCTTTCTTCTGTAATCTTGGGGTTTGTTATTCATTATTCACACTATTTCTTTATAAACATTTAATAATAATCCTCGCTTTCTTCTGTAATCTTGGGATTTCGTTATTCATTGTTCACACTATTTCTTTATAAACATTTAATAATAATTCTCGCTTTCTTCTGTAATCTTGGGGTTTCATTATTCATTGTTTTTAGTACCTTCTTCATAACTATATTTTAATTCAGACTTACTTCATTTTGAATGACACATTTTTTTTTCTATTTATTTTATTGTTCAAAAAATTCTCTTTTATTTACAAGTGTTTTTTCTTCAAAATCGATAATAAGTGGTTCTTATTGTATTTTAGAATTTAGTGTTAGTATTCAATTCAAATTCTTTTTAAATTCCAAGTATTTTCTCTTCAAGACTGGTAATAAGTTGTTCTTATTATATTTTAGAATTTATTCATTATATTTCTTTATGGACTCTTGGTTGTACGTTCCCTTAATCCTTTTCGTGATAGGGTTCATTATTTCATACGTATTGTTATTATTATTTTTTGTTATCACATATGGCCCAGTATATAATAATAATAATTTTTTAGTTATTCCCTCCAGAGTGCTTGGTAGCTCCCTGTTTCTTATTAATATTTTCTCACCCACTTGGTACTTAATTGGTTTTGGATTATTCTTTTCATATTTTCTTTTCTTCATTTCCGCCTTTTCCATAACTCGATTATAAAATTTAACTGTTTCAAATTGATATTCTGGGTTATTTGGAAAGTTTATAATATCCTGGATTTCTCTAGGTGGAAGCCTTTCAAACAACAGTATAAGGGGTATTTTCAATGGACTGATGGTAAGATATATTTAAGAACTCTTCGGTTAGTGACAAGTATTCGTACCACCTTCTCTGTTGGTCATGACAGTAAGTTCGGAGTATTCTGCCAACTTCCCTCAATACACGTTCTGCCGGATTACTGCTGGGGTGGTATACTGAAGTCTTATATGTTCTAATGTTGTGTTTTAAAAGATTATTTCTCCATTTATAGCCCTTGAATTGCGTACCATGATCGGTGATAATAGATGACGGTTTACCAACCTCTGTTATATAATGTCCGATGACTATTTCCAGAATTTGTTGATGGCGGTTGGTGGCGCGTTATTATTATACTTCTGATATTTATAATTTAACATTCTATTTCTTTGGTATTGGTTCTCGTGCTCATAATTCTCCAAGAATTTGGCCATGGCTGGAATCGTTTTGATTTGACTACACATACGTGCATTTTTTATCCCTTCCTCATAATGGTAGGATAGTTGTATCACCAAACATTCTTCGGGAATTCTGGGCTCTAAGTTCCGCACCATACATACCTTTCCTAGAAAGTATGAAGTAGGAGACTGGCCTATGTTTGTTTCGTATCGACCGTTACTCAAATTATTCCTAATCATGTTCTGGGTCGATTCAGACCAATACTTCTCTTTAAATTGTTTTTTGAACTCAGTCATGTCCAGTATATCCGGGCGCACCGCTGTCCACCAATTATCATAAGTATCTTTAAACGTTTCATCAATCATACTGCGTATAATACTCCAGCGATTTTCTCTATTTCTTGCAATCACCTCTTCCAATCTCTTTAAAAATTCCATCGGATTGCGCTTGTAATTACGAAAATTAATCGATTCCCGGTTCTCGTGGTTATTTGTATGACTATGTTGGCATGTCCTATCCCGCCATGAATCTACTTCTTCTTGTAATTGTAATTCACGTCTACTAATTTCCTCTATTTTATTTTTACTGGTATTAATTTGACCTTCCATACTGTTTAAATTGCCATAGACTCTTTCGAGTCGTTCGCCCATGTCTGTCTGTATTTGCGTAATACCTTCCTTATTCTCTTCCCGTACCTGATGTACTTCGTTTTTAATTTGCTCATATTTTCCGACAGTTTCCTGTTGGATTTCTTCGACCAATGTTTTGCTCTCAATTTTTATGTCATTAATTTTATTTTGTAGTTCTTCACGAACCTGTACTATTGTTTCGTTAGTTTTTTCTAACCCTTCATTTGTTTTGGCTATTTCTAATTTTCTTTCCTCATTATTTTGGTCCACCTTCTGGTTAATTGTCACATGAAGATTTTCAATTTTCTCATTAATTTGCCTTAAATTTTCTTCATGTATTTGTAAGATGTCTTCCTTCATTTGTTTTAAACCCTCATCATTCCTATCTAATCTTTCGTGAATTTGTTTTGAGGTTTCTTTAATTTCCTCATTTGTTTTGTCGAATTTCTCATCCTGTTTCCTAAATTGTTCCCTTAAGTTTTCCTTATTCTCCTCATTTGTTTTTCTAAATTGTTCTGTCATAAATTTCATCATCTCCTGCCAACTTGGTACTTCTCTGGTTCCAGCTTTATCTATTTGGTCCCCTTGGGCATCTTCTCCCATTACTCCCTTTTCCTTGTCCATAATAATTTCAGTTTCCGCTATTTTGTCTGTCTGTTGTTCCATTTCACTATCTGTTATTAGTTCTATTTCATGTTCTTGTTCATCTATTTCCTTCTCCGTTTCTCCTGCCCTAATCCTTGATCTACCTCTGGTATGCATGTTTATTCTCCCACAGTTGCCTGCTCTGGTTAAGTAATATTAATATAGTTATAGTTACTTAACTTAAGCCCTACACAATTTGAGCGCCAATTTGTTACTAAACCTATGCCAATGTGTTTTGAATTATTTTAATTATTTAAATATCTGAGATATTTGGAGTTGTGGGCAGTGGCGGCTCGTGACTAATGAAATGGGAGGGGCACACAGTGGGGAGGATCTAAGGTGGGCCACCATTCGCGGTAATTAGTACTTAGGTAAAAAAATATAGAATGTCTTACCTGGTATTTCACTTTTTGTATAACAATTCCATTCTCCTGTTTTTAGATGTAGCGAATTCCTCTATCACTTGTTTGTTGAAATCTTGAATTCCATGAATCATTTTTTTTTCTGTGGATAGCATAGCCAATGCATTCAGTCTATCAGTGCCCATGGAATTTCTTAAAAATGTTTTTATTCTTTTCAATGTAGAAAAGCACCTTTCACTTTCAACAGTTGTCATCGGTATGGTAACAATTATCTTTAAAATAGTCACACACTCTGAGAAGGTACGAAACATGTTATTATCAAGGAAAAACTGTAATAAGGGTGTTGCACCAGAAGCAATACGTAAATCTTCACGACTGTATAACACTTCTAGTTCGGTTCTCAGTTTCAGACCATTTATTGTTGGATAAAATTTAATTGTAGTCTGAAAATCATTTTCCGGAAACTCAACACAGTATTGTGGGAACTTTTCAACTAAAAACAATTTGGAAATACATAAATGATCTGAAAATTGAAATCTTTCATTAATATTGTTCACAACCATATCACATACTTCCAAAGCGGCCACACGGTTGCTCCTATTACTTAATTGTTCGACACACTGTCTCTTAGTCACAGGCTCACTTACAGACACTTCACTGTCTTCATAGGTCTTACGAATATTAACCACTGCACTCACAAAATGTTTAACAAATGTTCTCATTTTTATTGCATCAATGTTTCTTTGTTGAATGCAATCAAAGAAAATCGCCACATGAGGCATAATTTTGTGGAAAAAAGTCAACCAGAAAATGAACTGAGGATCCCTCAAAGTTCGTACAAATCCTGCAGCCTGGCTAGAAGCACTTTTGTCAGAAATCTCTATGTCCCTAATGTGTTCAAAACATTTTATTAGATTATCTTTATGTTCAAACACAGTATTAACAGCCCTGTGTTGAAAGTACCATCTTGTAGGAGGCACAGACCCAATTTTTTTTTTACAATTTCTACTAAATAATCCATCCTCTTTGGAGATCTTGAAAAATATGGTCCTATTCCTTGCAGGTCTTGAAAAAATATTCTACTCTGGGAGGCAGACGATGTTGAGTTTTGAAGAATCAGATTCCCTTGATGGGCATAACAATGAATAAAATTTGCATTTGGATACTTCTCTTTAACCAAACACTGGACCCCTCCTTTCTGACCACTCATAACAGATGCACCATCGTAAGTCTGACAAATTAGTTTTTCCGGGGACTTGTATATTCCTATTTCTTCCAACTGTCCTAAAATTGTCGAAGCTAAACTTCGAGCACTTTTATCAAAAGGGACTTCAAAAAAACCCCAAAACCTTTCAATTATTCTCCCTTCAATGAGATATCTCAAAATCAGTGCCATCTGTGTTTTGCACGAACTGTCAGTTGTTTCATCAGCCTGAAGTGATATGAAGTCTATCGTAGAAATTTCAGTCACAATATTTTTTCGACACACTGACAAAATGGCATCTAAAAGTTCGTTCTGAATTGTTTTCGAGGTTCCTTTAAACACTGTTGAATTTTCTAAATGATCTTTCAAAACACTGTCAAGTGCTGCAGTATAATTGATTAGTCCTTTAAAAATCCCTGGGTTGTTGTCTGCTTCTTCCGTTTCATCGTGGCCACGTAAAGCTAATTCAAATTCCCCACAAAATTTAATCGCATCAATTATTCGAGACAAGATGTATCTGTTCTTGTCTACAAGTTCGTTATGTTTACGAACAGAAATTCTGTAACCATCATCGAGTTGCAATCTAATATTTACAATACCTAGCACGGCTAAACTCATTTCATTGTCTAAATGACATTTAGACAGCGAATGCTTCTTACTCTTTTCTGGTAAATGTTTCAGATCTTTAACGCCCGACTTAGTCCACGTGTCTTCACCGCCAAACAGAAGACAAGCAAAGCAAAATAAAGCATTGATTGTGGGGCATCCGCACATCCATTCCCATTTTTCGTACACTGTGGTATTGAAAGTTCTATTATAGGTTCTGTTTTTGTCCTTAAACACTTGGTTGATAGACAACTGCGGTCTTGGTGGACCCAATTGTTTTGCTATTAACCTATCTTCATAGCTCAAAGTTTTACTCTGTAAATACTTGACATCATTCATTTTGTCTCAGATATTTACACAAGCACACAAAATACCGACACTTGAATATTTTCAACACCGTTATTTACACGCGTGCGTAACACTGATTACTGAAAACCACTTGTAAACTTGTAACACTACAATTTATACAATTACTATAAGCACTGCCACCACAACTATCGTGTAGCACATAACATAACCGCTCTAGGTACACGTTCTATTTTAATATTTCCTTCAATGAGAATATAATTTAAAATTATATAAAATCGCAAAAATTATTATAATCATATTCACGATAGAAACATTATAATAACATTATTTCGTAACAATATACACTAAGAAAGTAACAGTAATTATTAGTATTATAGAACAGCTCAGATGGCGGTAAAATGTAATAGTCTACTAAATAGCTCCGATTCATATCCGTTAGTTGCAGTAATGTGGCGCACCTACAGGATTCAGAGTTTACTACTTGAAGACTGTAAATGTTTGGTCAATGGTCACATAGTCTAGTGTGACCGAGTGCTATGGGATTTTAGCATTACGCTCTCCCACCACAAGAGAGTAGTGAAGAGGAAGGGAGTAGTAATATTGGGTCACAACGTCTCTGTGACCGTCGCTATGTTGCCACATTTGTTTTCGCGTTGCCACATTTCTCCAGACTTCGCACTGTTACAAACTATTGCTATCATTTTTAAAACGAGGACGTTTCTACAATATTTATTTATTTATTTCGTGTTTTTTTGGTGGGGCACGTGACCATGTGCCCTTATGAGTGAGCCGCCTCTGGTTGTGGGATATATTGATGTAGTTAATTAATATTAACTTAGCTCTCTAAAAAAAATATCAGTGTTAGTGTACCTGAAACTTAAATAATTAATGCGTTATTCTGTAATTTCGTTCAACCCTATTATACCTTGAAGAGAATTATGTCTAATTTTGTATTTTTACGCTCTCTCTTTGGTGTCAGATAATTCCGCTATAAGCGCTGTAGTATCGGCTCAACGAAACTTATAGGTTATTTCACTGTTTATGTTAACCAATTATTCTATACTTATTCAGTTACTTTTTATTCCCAACTCATTAAATCATACTCCAAATGACAAGATTTTGCAATTATATAAAGGTTCTTTATTTGTTTACTTCTTTAACATTGAATAAGATATGTTCTAACTAACATATGCTTGGGCTATAGATTGCGTGAATCGATTTTTGATTATTCCGATCCTTTATTTAAATTCAGTTATATAGTGTGTTTTAATTTGTAATTAATTTAATTCAGGGTGTGAAGGTTCTTGTAACTGTGGGGAAGATTAAAAATACATAGATAAGAATGCAAGATTTACAAATTTGAAGTGTTGTGTAGTTAGTATGATTAATATAATAATAATTTACCAGACTAGAACGAAGCAAATCGTGTAGGCGGTTGATTGATAAATTTACTGTTCTGGACAATTATGCCGTACGATATTCTTTCTTCGGTTTAATAAAATGGAATTCTTGTCCTGTCCACTTCGGAAATACAGCTCCTTGGATTGATTTACAGCCCGATTGATGCTTCTTCTGCAACTCCTGGATCCAGATACGTTCTTCTCTCGGTTGAAGCAATTAGTGATGTTCCGTTTATTTGAAAGGTTATAAATTCTGGTGTAGTGTATATTATTAATTGTGATACTGTTAATTCTTTCTATTTGGTTTAATATATATCATCAATTCCCTTCGGATATGGGACAGTTCAAGTCCTTCCTTGTAGAATCCAGTTATTTATTTTCTATTGTGATTTCATATTATAGTCTTATTTGGTTAAACTGTACTGGTAAGAGTCATAAATATTATCATTAGGATTTTGTGTTTTATAATAGTGTCTGCTAATTTAGAATATTCCGATTAAATAGACATTTCTTGGGTTTTTTAATCTCATCACATTCAGATCATCAAAGCAATTATTGTCAAATCAACAACTTCCTCTTTTCCTGTCGTCCCTAGCAACACATGATTTTTCTTCCTTCCACATGTTTTGGATATAGTGTTTATTTCATATATTTTTTGTCTATTCCTTATCAATTTGCTATCCTATCGGAATGTAACTTTACCGATAGTTGGTTTATTATTTTCTACACATATTCTGCTGGTTTTTTGATATAAGCCTGTTTTTTTTTCTTTTTTATATTTAATACCCTTTCGATATTAAACGTTATTAACCGATATCATGGCATTATGGCATTATCATAATTTGTATAAATTTTATTATATATCATTATTAATTTAATGTTTTTTTCTAGCTCTTCAAATCGTATTCATTAATTATTATTAATTGATGTACCTAACCTTTATGTTATGAGTGGTTATATGGTGGGTTTGGCTGTTAGGCCTTTTATTGTAAACGGATCTACCTGTGTTTATAACTGGTAAACATCTATAGCCCCTTTTACATAAATTCATACATATAATCAAATCTTAACTATTAACATTTACATAAACAATTATTTTTTCCATATCTAATAACAATTTTATCTTGACCTATGGATCACATATAAGAAAATTCAAATCTATTAACGTTAATTAGCTGTTTCACACTTCATTCTACAACAGTCATTGAATAATACATCTTGTTTCATTATCTTTCATTAACTCCACACATATTTGGTATAACATAACATAAACTTTATCATAATATTTGTTGTCACAAAATAATATCTCTTAACTCAAAATTCTTATTTGCTATTACTATAAAGTAAATTATTGTTTCATTTTTTGTTTGCTCTTCACTGAACATATATCATCAACTATTATCTAACTTACAGGTTCGTTTATTCTTGTTAATACTACCTTGTATCCTTATTTACCTTTATCTATAATTATAAATGTAATTATTAGATCTTTGTTCTATCATGGGGTTAGATATTGACTTGTTTATTATTCTGTTAACCTCGTTTTTATGTAACACGGATGCTAGCATTTCTGTTGCGTTACATATGCTCCCCCTCCTAAAAAAGTTTAGTTTACCTGAATGAAGTTTAGGTCAAATAAACTTGTCTTTTTCACATGCCTTTTCTTCATTTCATTGTTAATGGTTGACGATGGGATTCTCAATGTAACTTCATTAGACTAGTATTAATATTTTTTTATTTAATAACATTTCATCATTTTAATTAACATTCTTGATCATTTTTAATTTCTGTAAACATTATTTGTTGATAGTTGGCTACAATATTCAATGATACATTAGTTTCACATCTCTTCTACTTATAATTACTATAATCACTGTATTTCTCAATTATTCTTCTGTCAACTCATTTCTTTCTGTTTTCTTCGTCCTACTCTTTTGGAAACTGAAGTCATTCTTGCAACTATTCTAATATTCCTTAAATATTTAATTTCCCTAACAATCCCTAATACATGCGTTGGTACAGTTCAGAGAGGCACTGTTTGGCTTCATACTCTGCTGCCCACACCACATCTTAATATAGTACTGCTGGAATTCATCTACAGTCAGCTATAAAATATAATAATCTCCTAATAATCTCTTTAGTTATTTAATAATAAATATTTGGGAAAAAATTTTTTTCTTTGTTGCTTTTATATTTCTTCATTATTATCCTTCATATTTTGTGATTTCATTTTAGTTCCTTAAACATTCTTTGATATTAAATTTGACAGTTATCATTTGTAATCATTTTTGTTTTCATTTTTGTTGTGATTGTAATGCTAAGTATCTTCTTCATTTGTTTTTTCTCTGATCTGAATATTTTCTAAATAGTTGTGTGATGATCATTATAACTGTATTTCTGACTAAATACATTCCTTAGCCCAACTATTCTTCTTCTTATCGTATTTCATTATTTTGGCTGTTTATTTTTTCAATGAATTATGTTCATAAATACTCTTTCTTTCTTGTCTTCTTTAACATTACATTGGTTACATTCAATCGTTTACTGAAGTTGTTTCCTTCATTTGGCAATGTGGTATGTATTTTAGGTCATATGATTTTTTCTTTCTTTATTTTGCATAGGTAGATTTGAGGTAAAAACTCTTATCTTGGGGTTTCATTATTTATCATTCACATTATTTCTTTGTAGACGTTTAGTAATAGTTCTCGCTTTCTTCTGTAATCTTGGGATTTCATTATTCATTGTTCACACTATTTCTTTATAAACATTTTATAATAATTCTCGCTTTCTTCTGTAATCTTGGGGTTTGTTTTTCATTATTCACACTATTTCTTTATAAACATTTAATAATAATGCTCGCTTTCTTCTGTAATCTTGGGATTTCATTATTCATTGTTCACACTATTTCTTTATAAACATTTAATAATAATTCTCGCTTTCTTCTGTAATCTTGGGGTTTGTTATTCATTATTCACACTATTTCTTTATAAACATTTAATAATAATCCTCGCTTTCTTCTGTAATCTTGGGATTTCATTATTCATTGTTCACACTATTTCTTTATAAACATTTAATAATAATTCTCGCTTTCTTCTGTAATCTTGGGATTTGTTATTCATTATTCACACTATTTCTTTATAAACATTTAATAATAATTCTCGCTTTCTTCTGTAATCTTGGGGTTTCATTATTCATTGTTCTTAATACCTTCTTCATAACTATATTTTAATTCAGACTTACTTCATTTTGAATGACACATTTTTTTTTCTATTTATTTTATTGTTCAAAAAATTCTCTTTTATTTACAAGTGTTTTTTCTTCAAAATCGATAATAAGTGGTTCTTATTGTATTTTAGAATTTAGTGTTAGTATTCAATTCAAATTCTTTTTAAATTCCAAGTATTTTCTCTTCAAGACTGGTAATAAGTTGTTCTTATTATATTTTAGAATTTATTCATTATATTTCTTTATGGACTCTTGGTTGTACGTTCCCTTAATCCTTTTCGTGATAGGGTTCATTATTTCATACGTGTTGTTATTATTATTTTTTGTTATCACATATGGCCCAGTATATAATAATAATAATTTTTTAGTTATTCCCTCCAGAGTGCTTGGTAGCTCCCTGTTTCTTATTAATATTTTCTCACCCACTTGGTACTTAATTGGTTTTGGATTATTCTTTTCATATTTTCTTTTCTTCATTTCCGCCTTTTCCATAACTCGATTATAAAATTTAACTGTTTCAAATTGATATTCTGGGTTATTTGGAAAGTTTATAATATCCTGGATTTCTCTAGGTGGAAGCCTTTCAAACAACAGTATAAGGGGTATTTTCAATGGACTGATGGTAAGATATATTTAAGAACTCTTCGGTTAGTGACAAGTATTCGTACCACCTTGTCTGTTGGTCATGACAGTAAGTTCGGAGTATTCTGCCAACTTCCCTCAATACACGTTCTGCCGGATTACTGCTGGGGTGGTATACTGAAGTCTTATATGTTCTAATGTTGTGTTTTAAAAGATTATTTCTCCATTTATAGCCCTTGAATTGCGCACCATGATCGGTGATAATAGACCAACCTCTGTTATGTAATGTCCGATGACTATTTCCAGAATTTTCTTGGTCGTGGCTCTGCTAATAGCGTAGAGTTTAGTGTATTTGGAAAAGTGATCAACAATAATTATTATGAATTTATATCTGTGGTTTCCTCCACTGCGTGGGAATGGCCCACATACATCTAGAAATACTTTCTCCAGCTTATATTTGGATGTTATAGGGATCATGACTCCCTCCTTCTTCTCATTATTATGTTTAACCATCTGGCAGATGTGACATGCCTGTATGGATTTTTGTACTTTTCTGGTTATATTTTTTATGTACACTTGTTCTTCCAGGGCTTTGACGATTTTCATGGCTCCCATGTGTCCATATCGTTCATGGTAATCCAATATCAATTTGTTTTCCACAGCGGTGGGAATTACTAGTTTCCAGTTTATTTGTTTAGGGGTGACCTTAATAAATAATCGATCATCATGTATACAGTAATATTTAGTAATAACTTCATCAGCATTTTGTATCTTTTGGCGTATGTTTATTAATTTGGGATCCGATTTTTGGTGTTGATTAATTTCATTTATAATAATCTCCAAATCCCTCCGACTCTTAATGACATGGTACACTTTCGCAATCTCTTCCTTTTCTCCTTCGAACGATTGATCTTGTATGTTTATTCGGGACAAGATATCGGCTGCTATGTTCTTTCTTCCAGGTATATATTCCCAATCAATGCAATACTCTTGCAATGCAAGGACCCATCTAGTTAGCCGGCCATGACTAAGTTTACATCTTTTTAGAAATGAAATTGATTTATGGTCACTTCTTACGGTCACTGGGTATCCGAGTATATAAGTTCTAAATTTATTGCATGCGTACACTACGCTTAGCAGCTCCTTCTCGGTAACGTTATAATTGCGTTCGCAGCTGTTAAGCACCCTGCTGGCGAAGCTGATTACCATATGATGTCCTTCTTTATCTTCTTGATATAGGGTAGCTCCTAAGCTAACATTGCTCGCATCACAATTTAAATAAAAGCGTTTGTTAAAATCAGGGTGGTACAACATAACTGTTTCTAAAAATTTCTTCTTGATTAATTGCAGAATTTTATCTTGTTCTGGTCCCCATGCCCACTTGTCTTTGGATGATAATTGTTTCTGAAACTTGGCAGTTACTTCTGAATAGTTATCTTGGAATTTTCGGTAATAGTTACAAATTCCAAGAAAGGATTGTAGCTGTTTTCTATTTTTTGGAGTAGGGAACAGTTGAATTGCTTCTACTTTTTCTGTTGAAGGTGTGATACCCTCCTCAGACAAATTAAAACCTAAAAACTTTACTTGATTGGCGATAAATTTAGATTTATTCAGCTTGAGTGTTATGTTGTTTTCAGATAATTTTCTCAGTACCTGTTTCACCCGCTCGCAATGTTCATCCCAATGTGAAGAAGTTATAAGTAAATCATCTACATAGACCGTAGTGAACTGCAGTGTTTCTTGTCCCAATACTTGGTCCATACATTTTACAAATATTGCAACCGAATTAATTAGTCCGAAAGGTAGCCTTTTAAATTGATAGTTCCTTCCGTCAAAAAGGAACGCCATGTATTTTCTACTATCTGGGTGTAGTTCGACCTGCCAGTAACCGCATACCGTATCCCAAGTGCTGATGTATTTAATGCCGTAGAATTTCTTTAAAATTTCTTCTATTTCGCCTGGTGAAGTCCTATCATTGATGATCATTTTATTTATTTCCCTAGCGTCCAGGCAAATTCTCACCTTTCCGTTCTTTTTCGGGACTGCCACTATGGGACTGGTATATGGTGATTGACAATATTCTATTATGTCGTCTTGAATCATACGATTAATCTCGTTCCGGACCTCGTTTTTTATGGAATAAGCAATTGGGTAGGATTTTCTGCGAAAGTTCACTGGTTCTTTAAAATTTATTACACACTGATATCCTTTTACTTTACCTGGAGCATTGGAGAGTACATGTTTGTATTTATTATATATTTGAATTAAATTTTCGGCCTGTACTTTACTTGTCCATAAGTTTTTTCCCTTTGGAATTCTCGGACCTCTTCTAACTTACTCTGCCAAAGTTCGGGATCCTCGTCCTCATATTGAATGACTTCTGGTATTTTATTTTTCTTACAAAAATAGCTTTTTATGGCTAGACATCTGGTGTTAACCGGAACGGTTCTATTAGTGTCAATTAATTCGGCTGTCCATAATCCTTCTTCGGATGTTAAAGATATTATACCTTTATGCAAGTCAATTACTGCGGAATGCTGGCGCAATACATCGCATCCAATCAATACATTGAACGGTAATCCCGTTGCGACCAAGAATCCTATTGGTAGGGTCATATTATTATTGGTAAGATCGAGCGATACTTGTTTTTTAACTGTTTTATTTTGTCTCCCAGTGGCTCCGATAATTATCACATTATTGACAGGTAATGTCGGTATGGGTAACTGGACTTCTCGCTGGATTTTTTCAAGTTCAATACTGTCTATCAACGATATGTTAGATCCAGTATCTATCATTATGGTAGATTTTACCCCATTTAATTTTGCCGTTACATATATGATTTCGTTATTACTATTACTGTTTACATGTTTCTTATCCTCTTCCAATAAATCTTCCCTGATATTCTTTAAATAGTGGTTATTAATTATGGTTATTGCACGATTACTCTTAATTTTGTTTATAAGTCGCTGTTCCCCAAGATTACGGTTCAGTGAAGGGTATTCATTAATTTTCACTGCCTCTATTAGTTTAAATGATGGCTTAACCCCTCTTCTCTATTTTCATTTTGATTACTGTGTTGATTTTGTATGGTTTCAGTGCGATCCTCCGTATTAGGTTCCGCTATCCTATAATTTCCTTCAGGTGGATAGTTGTCTTCACGCCGGGACTGGTCATAATGGTTGTCATACCGGTGACTCCTTGGGTAATACCGTCGCTGATTACCTTGAGGCCTGGAGTAGATATAATTGACGTTATGCCTATAATTATTGGGTCGTCTGTCCCCATCTCCTCTATTATTGCGACTATTGCGGTAATTATAATTATTATTGCCACGATAATTATAGTTCCTGGAATTATTATTCGCGTGCTCATTTTGTGTTCTATTGGCATTAACGTTCTGCGCAGGTCGATTGTGATCATTATTATGAGAATTGGTTGGTGGCGCGTTATTATTATACTTCTGATATTTATAATTTAACATTCTATTTCTTTGGTATTTGTTCTCGTGCTCATAATTCTCCAAGAATTTGGCCATGGCTGGAATCGTTTTGATTTGACTACACATACGTGCATTTTTTATCCCTTCCTCGTAATGGTAGGATAGTTGTATCACCAAACATTCTTCGGGAATTCTGGGCTCTAAGTTCCGCGCCATACATACCTTTCCTAGAAAGTATGAAGTAGGAGACTGGCCTATGTTTGTTTCGTATCGACCGTTACTCAAATTATTCCTAATCATGTTCTGGGTCGATTCAGACCAATACTTCTCTTTAAATTGTTTTTTGAACTCAGTCATGTCCAGTATATCCGGGCGCACCGCTGTCCACCAATTATCATAAGTATCTTTAAACGTTTCATCAATCATACTGCGTATAATACTCCAGCGATTTTCTCTATTTCTTGCAATCACCTCTTCCAATCTCTTTAAAAATTCCATCGGATTGCGCTTGTAATTACGAAAATTAATCGATTCCCGGTTCTCGTGGTTATTTGTATGACTATGTTGGCATGTCCTATCCCGCCATGAATCTACTTCTTCTTGTAATTGTAATTCACGTCTACTAATTTCCTCTATTTTATTTTTACTGGTATTAATTTGACCTTCCATACTGTTTAAATTGCCATAGACTCTTTCGAGTCGTTCGCCCATGTCTGTCTGTATTTGCGTAATACCTTCCTTATTCTCTTCCCGTACCTGATGTACTTCGTTTTTAATTTGCTCATATTTTCCGACAGTTTCCTGTTGGATTTCTTCGACCAATGTTTTGCTCTCAATTTTTATGTCATTAATTTTATTTTGTAGTTCTTCACGAACCTGTACTATTGTTTCGTTAGTTTTTTCTAACCCTTCATTTGTTTTGGCTATTTCTAATTTTCTTTCCTCATTATTTTGGTCCACCTTCTGGTTAATTGTCACATGAAGATTTTCAATTTTCTCATTAATTTGCCTTAAATTTTCTTCATGTATTTGTAAGATGTCTTCCTTCATTTGTTTTAAACCCTCGTCATTCCTATCTAATCTTTCGTGAATTTGTTTTGAGGTTTCTTTAATTTCCTCATTTGTTTTGTCGAATTTCTCATCCTGTTTCCTAAATTGTTCCCTTAAGTTTTCCTTATTCTCCTCATTTGTTTTTCTAAATTGTTCTGTCATAAATTTCATCATCTCCTGCCAACTTGGTACTTCTCTGGTTCCAGCTTTATCTATTTGGTCCCCTTGGGCATCTTCTCCCATTACTCCCTTTTCCTTGTCCATAATAATTTCAGTTTCCGCTATTTTGTCTGTCTGTTGTTCCATTTCACTATCTGTTATTAGTTCTATTTCATGTTCTTGTTCATCTATTTTCTTCTCCGTTTCTCCTGCCCTAATCCTTGATCTACCTCTGGTATGCATGTTTATTCTCCCACAGTTGCCTGCTCTGGTTAAGTAATATTAATATAGTTATAGTTACTTAACTTAAGCCCTACACAAGTTGAGCGCCAATTTGTTACTAAACCTATGCCAATGTGTTTTGAATTATTTTAATTATTTAAATATCTGAGATATTTGGAGTTGTGGGATATATTGATGTAGTTAATTAATATTAACTTAGCTCTCTAAAAAAAATATCAGTGTTAGTGTACCTGAAACTTAAATAATTAATGCGTTATTCTGTAATTTCGTTCAACCCTATTATACCTTGAAGAGAATTATGTCTAATTTTGTATTTTTACGCTCTCTCTTTGGTGTCAGATAATTCCGCTATAAGCGCTGTAGTATCGGCTCAACGAAACTTATAGGTTATTTCACTGTTTATGTTAACCAATTATTCTATACTTATTCAGTTACTTTTTATTCCCAACTCATTAAATCATACTCCAAATGACAAGATTTTGCAATTATATAAAGGTTCTTTATTTGTTTACTTCTTTAACATTGAATAAGATATGTTCTAACTAACATATGCTTGGGCTATAGATTGCGTGAATCGATTTTTGATTATTCCGATCCTTTATTTAAATTCAGTTATATAGTGTGTTTTAATTTGTAATTAATTTAATTCAGGGTGTGAAGGTTCTTGTAACTGTGGGGAAGATTAAAAATACATAGATAAGAATGCAAGATTTACAAATTTGAAGTGTTGTGTAGTTAGTATGATTAATATAATAATAATTTACCAGACTAGAACGAAGCAAATCGTGTAGGCGGTTGATTGATAAATTTACTGTTCTGGACAATTATGCCGTACGATATTCTTTCTTCGGTTTAATAAAATGGAATTCTTGTCCTGTCCACTTCGGAAATACAGCTCCTTGGATTGATTTACAGCCCGATTGATGCTTCTTCTGCAACTCCTGGATCCAGATACGTTCTTCTCTCGGTTGAAGCAATTAGTGATGTTCCGTTTATTTGAAAGGTTATAAATTCTGGTGTAGTGTATATTATTAATTGTGATACTGTTAATTCTTTCTATTTGGTTTAATATATATCATCAATTCCCTTCGGATATGGGACAGTTCAAGTCCTTCCTTGTAGAATCCAGTTATTTATTTTCTATTGTGATTTCATACTATAGTCTTATTTGGTTAAACTGTACTGGTAAGAGTCATAAATATTATCATTAGGATTTTGTGTTTTATAATAGTGTCTGCTAATTTAGAATATTCCGATTAAATAGACATTTCTTGGGTTTTTTAATCTCATCACATTCAGATCATCAAAGCAATTATTGTCAAATCAACAACTTCCTCTTTTCCTGTCGTCCCTAGCAACACATGATTTTTCTTCCTTCCACATGTTTTGGATATAGTGTTTATTTCATATATTTTTTATCTATTCCTTATCAATTTGCTATCCTATCGGAATGTAACTTTACCGATAGTTGGTTTATTATTTTCTACACATATTCTGCTGGTTTTTTTATATAACCCTGTTTTTTTTTCTTTTTTATATTTAATACCCTTTCGATATTAAACGTTATTAATCGATATCATGGCATTATGGCATTATCATAATTTGTATAAATTTTATTATATATCATTATTAATTTAATGTTTTTTTCTAGCTCTTCAAATCGTATTCATTAATTATTATTAATTGATGTACCTAACCTTTATGTTATGAGTGGTTATATAGTGGGTTTGGCTGTTAGGCCTTTTATTGTAAACGGATCTACCTGTGTTTATAACTGGTAAACATCTATAGCCCCTTTTACATAAATTCATACATATAATCAAATCTTAACTATTAACATTTACATAAACAATTACTTTTTCCATATCTAATAACAATTTTATCTTGACCTATGGATCACATATAAGAAAATTCAAATCTATTAACGTTAATTAGCTGCTTCACACTTCATTCTACAACAGTCATTGAATAATACATCTTGTTTCATTATCTTTCATTAACTCCACACATATTTGGTATAACATAACATAAACTTTATCATAATATTTGTTGTCACAAAATAATATCTCTTAACTCAAAATTCTTATTTGCTATTACTATAAAGTAAATTATTGTTTCATTTTTTGTTTGCTCTTCACTGAACATATATCATCAACTATTATCTAACTTACAGGTTCGTTTATTCTTGTTAATACTACCTTGTATCCTTATTTACCTTTATCTATAATTATAAATGTAATTATTAGATCTTTGTTCTATCATGGGGTTAGATATTGACTTGTTTATTATTCTGTTAACCTCGTTTTTATGTAACACGGATGCTAGCATTTCTGTTGCGTTACATATGCTCCCCCTCCTAAAAAAGTTTAGTTTACCTGAATGAAGTTTAGGTCAAATAAACTTGTCTTTTTCACATGCCTTTTCTTCATTTCATTGTTAATGGTTGACGATGGGATTCTCAATGTAACTTCATTAGACTAGTATTAATATTTTTTTATTTAATAACATTTCATCATTTTAATTAACATTCTTGATCATTTTTAATTTCTGTAAACATTATTTGTTGATAGTTGGCTACAATATTCAATGATACATTAGTTTCACATCTCTTCTACTTATAATTACTATAATCACTGTATTTCTCAATTATTCTTCTGTCAACTCATTTCTTTCTGTTTTCTTCGTCCTACTCTTTTGGAAACTGAAGTCATTCTTGCAACTATTCTAATATTCCTTAAATATTTAATTTCCCTAACAATCCCTAATACATGCGTTGGTACAGTTCAGAGAGGCACTGTTTGGCTTCATACTCTGCTGCCCACACCACATCTTAATATAGTACTGCTGGAATTCATCTACAGTCAGCTATAAAATATAATAATCTCCTAATAATCTCTTTAGTTATTTAATAATAAATATTTGGGAAAAAATTTTTTTCTTTGTTGCTTTTATATTTCTTCATTATTATCCTTCATATTTTGTGATTTCATTTTAGTTCCTTAAACATTCTTTGATATTAAATTTGACAGTTATCATTTGTAATCATTTTTGTTTTCATTTTTGTTGTGATTGTAATGCTAAGTATCTTCTTCATTTGTTTTTTCTCTGATCTGAATATTTTCTAAATAGTTGTGTGATGATCATTATAACTGTATTTCTGACTAAATACATTCCTTAGCCCAACTATTCTTCTTCTTATCGTATTTCATTATTTTGGCTGTTTATTTTTTCAATGAATTATGTTCATAAATACTCATTCTTTCTTGTCTTCTTTAACATTACATTGGTTACATTCAATCGTTTACTGAAGTTGTTTCCTTCATTTGGCAATGTGGTATGTATTTTAGGTCATATGATTTTTTTCTTTCTTTATTTTGCATAGGTAGATTTGAGGTAAAAACTCTTATCTTGGGGTTTCATTATTTATCATTCACATTATTTCTTTGTAGACGTTTAGTAATAGTTCTCGCTTTCTTCTGTAATCTTGGGATTTCATTATTCATTGTTCACACTATTTCTTTATAAACATTTTATAATAATTCTCGCTTTCTTCTGTAATCTTGGGGTTTGTTATTCATTATTCACACTATTTCTTTATAAACATTTAATAATAATGCTCGCTTTCTTCTGTAATCTTGGGATTTCATTATTCATTGTTCACACTATTTCTTTATAAACATTTAATAATAATTCTCGCTTTCTTCTGTAATCTTGGGGTTTGTTATTCATTATTCACACTATTTCTTTATAAACATTTAATAATAATCCTCGCTTTCTTCTGTAACTTGGGATTTCATTATTCATTGTTCACACTATTTCTTTATAAACATTTAATAATAATTCTCGCTTTCTTCTGTAATCTTGGGGTTTCATTATTCATTGTTCTTAATACCTTCTTCATAACTATATTTTAATTCAGACTTACTTCATTTTGAATGACACATTTTTTTTTCTATTTATTTTATTGTTCAAAAAATTCTCTTTTATTTACAAGTGTTTTTTCTTCAAAATCGATAATAAGTGGTTCTTATTGTATTTTAGAATTTAGTGTTAGTATTCAATTCAAATTCTTTTTAAATTCCAAGTATTTTCTCTTCAAGACTGGTAATAAGTTGTTCTTATTATATTTTAGAATTTATTCATTATATTTCTTTATGGACTCTTGGTTGTACGTTCCCTTAATCCTTTTCGTGATAGGGTTCATTATTTCATACGTGTTGTTATTATTATTTTTTGTTATCACATATGGCCCAGTATATAATAATAATAATTTTTTAGTTATTCCCTCCAGAGTGCTTGGTAGCTCCCTGTTTCTTATTAATATTTTCTCACCCACTTGGTACTTAATTGGTTTTGGATTATTCTTTTCATATTTTCTTTTCTTCATTTCCGCCTTTTCCATAACTCGATTATAAAATTTAACTGTTTCAAATTGATATTCTGGGTTATTTGGAAAGTTTATAATATCCTGGATTTCTCTAGGTGGAAGCCTTTCAAACAACAGTATAAGGGGTATTTTCAATGGACTGATGGTAAGATATATTTAAGAACTCTTCGGTTAGTGACAAGTATTCGTACCACCTTCTCTGTTGGTCATGACAGTAAGTTCGGAGTATTCTGCCAACTTCCCTCAATACACGTTCTGCCGGATTACTGTTGGGGTGGTATACTGAAGTCTTATATGTTCTAATGTTGTGTTTTAAAAGATTATTTCTCCATTTATAGCCCTTGAATTGCGTACCATGATCGGTGATAATAGATGACGGTTTACCAACCTCTGTTATGTAATGTCCGATGACTATTTCCAGAATTTTCTTGGTCGTGGCTCTGCTAATAGCGTAGAGTTTAGTGTATTTGGAAAAGTGATCAACAATAATTATTATGAATTTATATCTGTGGTTTCCTACACTGCGTGGGAATGGCCCACATATATCTAGAAATACTTTCTCCAGCTTATATTTGGATGTTATAGGGATCATGACTCCCCCCTTCTTCTCATTATTATGTTTAACCATCTGGCAGATGTGACATGCCTGTATGGATTTTTGTACTTTTCTGGTTATATTTTTTATGTACACTTGTTCTTCCAGGGCTTTGACGATTTTCATGGCTCCCATGTGTCCATATCGTTCATGGTAATCCAATATCAATTTGTTTTCCACAGCGGTGGGAATTACTAGTTTCCAGTTTATTTGTTTAGGGGTGACCTTAATAAATAATCGATCATCATGTATACAGTAATATTTAGTAATAACTTCATCAGCATTTTGTATCTTTTGGCGTATGTTTATTAATTTGGGATCCGATTTTTGGTGTTGATTAATTTCATTTATAATAATCTCCAAATCCCTCCGACTCTTAATGACATGGTACACTTTCGCAATCTCTTCCTTTTCTCCTTCGAACGATTGATCTTGTATGTTTATTCGGGACAAGATATCGGCTGCTATGTTCTTTCTTCCAGGTATGTATTCCCAATCAATGCAATACTCTTGCAATGCAAGGACCCATCTAGTTAGCCGGCCATGACTAAGTTTACATCTTTTTAGAAATGAAATTGATTTATGGTCACTTCTTACGGTCACTGGGTATCCGAGTATATAAGTTCTAAATTTATTGCATGCGTACACTACGCTTAGCAGCTCCTTCTCGGTAACGTTATAATTGCGTTCGCAGCTGTTAAGCACCCTGCTGGCGAAGCTGATTACCATATGATGTCCTTCTTTATCTTCTTGATATAGGGTAGCTCCTAAGCTAACATTGCTCGCATCACAATTTAAATAAAAGCGTTTGTTAAAATCAGGGTGGTACAACATAACTGTTTCTAAAAATTTCTTCTTGATTAATTGCAGAATTTTATCTTGTTCTGGTCCCCATGCCCACTTGTCTTTGGATGATAATTGTTTCTGAAACTTGGCAGTTACTTCTGAATAGTTATCTTGGAATTTTCGGTAATAGTTACAAATTCCAAGAAAGGATTGTAGCTGTTTTCTATTTTTTGGAGTAGGGAACAGTTGAATTGCTTCTACTTTTTCTGTTGAAGGTGTGATACCCTCCTCAGACAAATTAAAACCTAAAAACTTTACTTGATTGGCGATAAATTTAGATTTATTCAGCTTGAGTGTTATGTTGTTTTCAGATAATTTTCTCAGTACCTGTTCCACCCGCTCGCAATGTTCATCCCAATGTGAAGAAGTTATAAGTAAATCATCTACATAGACCGTAGTGAACTGCAGTGTTTCTTGTCCCAATACTTGGTCCATACATTTTACAAATATTGCAACCGAATTAATTAGTCCGAAAGGTAGCCTTTTAAAGTTCGGGATCCTCGTCCTCATATTGAATGACTTCTGGTATTTTATTTTTCTTACAAAAATAGCTTTTTATGGCTAGACATCTGGTGTTAACCGGAACGGTTCTATTAGTGTCAATTAATTCGGCTGTCCATAATCCTTCTTCGGATGTTAAAGATATTATACCTTTATGCAAGTCAATTACTGCGGAATGCTGGCGCAATACATCGCATCCAATCAATACATTGAACGGTAATCCCGTTGCGACCAAGAATCCTATTGGTAGGGTCATATTATTATTGGTAAGATCGAGCGATACTTGTTTTTTAACTGTTTTATTTTGTCTCCCAGTGGCTCCGATAATTATCACATTATTGACAGGTAATGTCGGTATGGGTAACTGGACTTCTCGCTGGATTTTTTCACGTTCAATACTGTCTATCAACGATATGTTAGATCCAGTATCTATCATTATGGTAGATTTTACCCCATTTAATTTTGCCGTTACATATATGATTTCGTTATTACTATTACTGTTTACATGTTTCTTATCCTCTTCCAATAAATCTTCCCTGATATTCTTTAAATAGTGGTTATTAATTATGGTTATTGCACGATTACTCTTAATTTTGTTTATAAGTCGCTGTTCCCCAAGATTACGGTTCAGTGAAGGGTATTCATTAATTTTCACTGCCTCTATTAGTTTAAATGATGGCTTAACCCCTCTTCTCTATTTTCATTTTGATTACTGTGTTGATTTTGTATGGTTTCAGTGCGATCCTCCGTATTAGGTTCCGCTATCCTATAATTTCCTTCAGGTGGATAGTTGTCTTCACGCCGGGACTGGTCATAATGGTTGTCATACCGGTGACTCCTTGGGTAATACCGTCGCTGATTACCTTGAGGCCTGGAGTAGATATAATTGACGTTATGCCTATAATTATTGGGTCGTCTGTCCCCATCTCCTCTATTATTGCGACTATTGCGGTAATTATAATTATTATTGCCACGATAATTATAGTTCCTGGAATTATTATTCGCGTGCTCATTTTGTGTTCTATTGGCATTAACGTTCTGCGCAGGTCGATTGTGATCATTATTATGAGAATTGGTTGGTGGCGCGTTATTATTATACTTCTGATATTTATAATTTAACATTCTATTTCTTTGGTATTGGTTCTCGTGCTCATAATTCTCCAAGAATTTGGCCATGGCTGGAATCGTTTTGATTTGACTACACATACGTGCATTTTTTATCCCTTCCTCGTAATGGTAGGATAGTTGTATCACCAAACATTCTTCGGGAATTCTGGGCTCTAAGTTCCGCGCCATACATACCTTTCCTAGAAAGTATGAAGTAGGAGACTGGCCTATGTTTGTTTCGTATCGACCGTTACTCAAATTATTCCTAATCATGTTCTGGGTCGAGTCAGACCAATACTTCTCTTTAAATTGTTTTTTGAACTCAGTCATGTCCAGTATATCCGGGCGCACCGCTGTCCACCAATTATCATAAGTATCTTTAAACGTTTCATCAATCATACTGCGTATAATACTCCAGCGATTTTCTCTATTTCTTGCAATCACCTCTTCCAATCTCTTTAAAAATTCCATCGGATTGCGCTTGTAATTACGAAAATTAATCGATTCCCGGTTCTCGTGGTTATTTGTATGACTATGTTGGCATGTCCTATCCCGCCATGAATCTACTTCTTCTTGTAATTGTAATTCACGTCTACTAATTTCCTCTATTTTATTTTTACTGGTATTAATTTGACCTTCCATACTGTTTAAATTGCCATAGACTCTTTCGAGTCGTTCGCCCATGTCTGTCTGTATTTGCGTAATACCTTCCTTATTCTCTTCCCGTACCTGATGTACTTCGTTTTTAATTTGCTCATATTTTCCGACAGTTTCCTGTTGGATTTCTTCGACCAATGTTTTGCTCTCAATTTTTATGTCATTAATTTTATTTTGTAGTTCTTCACGAACCTGTACTATTGTTTCGTTAGTTTTTTCTAACCCTTCATTTGTTTTGGCTATTTCTAATTTTCTTTCCTCATTATTTTGGTCCACCTTCTGGTTAATTGTCACATGAAGATTTTCAATTTTCTCATTAATTTGCCTTAAATTTTCTTCATGTATTTGTAAGATGTCTTCCTTCATTTGTTTTAAACCCTCGTCATTCCTATCTAATCTTTCGTGAATTTGTTTTGAGGTTTCTTTAATTTCCTCATTTGTTTTGTCGAATTTCTCATCCTGTTTCCTAAATTGTTCCCTTAAGTTTTCCTTATTCTCCTCATTTGTTTTTCTAAATTGTTCTGTCATAAATTTCATCATCTCCTGCCAACTTGGTACTTCTCTGGTTCCAGCTTTATCTATTTGGTCCCCTTGGGCATCTTCTCCCATTACTCCCTTTTCCTTGTCCATAATAATTTCAGTTTCCGCTATTTTGTCTGTCTGTTGTTCCATTTCACTATCTGTTATTAGTTCTATTTCATGTTCTTGTTCATCTATTTCCTTCTCCGTTTCTCCTGCCCTAATCCTTGATCTACCTCTGGTATGCATGTTTATTCTCCCACAGTTGCCTGCTCTGGTTAAGTAATATTAATATAGTTATAGTTACTTAACTTAAGCCCTACACAAGTTGAGCGCCAATTTGTTACTAAACCTATGCCAATGTGTTTTGAATTATTTTAATTATTTAAATATCTGAGATATTTGGAGTTGTGGGCAGTGGCGGCTCGTGACTAATGAAATGGGAGGCGCACACAGTGGGGAGGATCTAAGGTGGGCCACCATTCGCGGTAATTAGTACTTAGGTAAAAAAATATAGAATGTCTTACCTGGTATTTCACTTTTTGTATAACAATTCCATTCTCCTGTTTTTAGATGTAGCGAATTCCTCTATCACTTGTTTGTTGAAATCTTGAATTCCATGAATCATTTTTTTTTCTGTGGATAGCATAGCCAATGCATTCAGTCTATCAGTGCCCATGGAATTTCTTAAAAATGTTTTTATTCTTTTCAATGTAGAAAAGCACCTTTCACTTTCAACAGTTGTCATCGGTATGGTAACAATTATCTTTAAAATAGTCACACACTCTGAGAAGGTACGAAACATGTTATTATCAAGGAAAAACTGTAATAAGGGTGTTGCACCAGAAGCAATACGTAAATCTTCACGACTGTATAACACTTCTAGTTCGGTTCTCAGTTTCAGACCATTTATTGTTGGATAAAATTTAATTGTAGTCTGAAAATCATTTTCCGGAAACTCAACACAGTATTGTGGGAACTTTCCAACTAAAAACAATTTGGAAATACATAAATGATCTGAAAATTGAAATCTTTCATTAATATTGTTCACAACCATATCACATACTTCCAAAGCGGCCACACGGTTGCTCCTATTACTTAATTGTTCGACACACTGTCTCTTAGTCACAGGCTCACTTACAGACACTTCACTGTCTTCATAGGTCTTACGAATATTAACCACTGCACTCACAAAATGTTTAACAAATGTTCTCATTTTTATTGCATCAATGTTTCTTTGTTGAATGCAATCAAAGAAAATCGCCACATGAGGCATAATTTTGTGGAAAAAAGTCAACCAGAAAATGAACTGAGGATCCCTCAAAGTTCGTACAAATCCTGCAGCCTGGCTAGAAGCACTTTTGTCAGAAATCTCTATGTCCCTAATGTGTTCAAAACATTTTATTAGATTATCTTTATGTTCAAACACAGTATTAACAGCCCTGTGTTGAAAGTACCATCTTGTAGGAGGCACAGACCCAATTTTTTTTTTACAATTTCTACTAAATAATCCATCCTCTTTGGAGATCTTGAAAAATATGGTCCTATTCCTTGCAGGTCTTGAAAAAATATTCTACTCTGGGAGGCAGACGATGTTGAGTTTTGAAGAATCAGATTCCCTTGATGGGCATAACAATGAATAAAATTTGCATTTGGATACTTCTCTTTAACCAAACACTGGACCCCTCCTTTCTGACCACTCATAACAGATGCACCATCGTAAGTCTGACAAATTAGTTTTTCCGGGGACTTGTATATTCCTATTTCTTCCAACTGTCCTAAAATTGTCGAAGCTAAACTTCGAGCACTTTTATCAAAAGGGACTTCAAAAAAACCCCAAAACCTTTCAATTATTCTCCCTTCAATGAGATATCTCAAAATCAGTGCCATCTGTGTTTTGCACGAACTGTCAGTTGTTTCATCAGCCTGAAGTGATATGAAGTCTATCGTAGAAATTTCAGTCACAATATTTTTTCGACACACTGACAAAATGGCATCTAAAAGTTCGTTCTGAATTGTTTTCGAGGTTCCTTTAAACACTGTTGAATTTTCTAAATGATCTTTCAAAACACTGTCAAGTGCTGCAGTATAATTGATTAGTCCTTTAAAAATCCCTGGGTTGTTGTCTGCTTCTTCCGTTTCATCGTGGCCACGTAAAGCTAATTCAAATTCCCCACAAAATTTAATCGCATCAATTATTCGAGACAAGATGTATCTGTTCTTGTCTACAAGTTCGTTATGTTTACGAACAGAAATTCTGTAACCATCATCGAGTTGCAATCTAATATTTACAATACCTAGCACGGCTAAACTCATTTCATTGTCTAAATGACATTTAGACAGCGAATGCTTCTTACTCTTTTCTGGTAAATGTTTCAGATCTTTAACGCCCGACTTAGTCCACGTGTCTTCACCGCCAAACAGAAGACAAGCAAAGCAAAATAAAGCATTGATTGTGGGGCATCCGCACATCCATTCCCATTTTTCGTACACTGTGGTATTGAAAGTTCTATTATAGGTTCTGTTTTTGTCCTTAAACACTTGGTTGATAGACAACTGCGGTCTTGGTGGACCCAATTGTTTTGCTATTAACCTATCTTCATAGCTCAAAGTTTTACTCTGTAAATACTTGACATCATTCATTTTGTCTCAGATATTTACACAAGCACACAAAATACCGACACTTGAATATTTTCAACACCGTTATTTACACGCGTGCGTAACACTGATTACTGAAAACCACTTGTAAACTTGTAACACTACAATTTATACAATTACTATAAGCACTGCCACCACAACTATCGTGTAGCACATAACATAACCGCTCTAGGTACACGTTCTATTTTAATATTTCCTTCAATGAGAATATAATTTAAAATTATATAAAATCGCAAAAATTATTATAATCATATTCACGATAGAAACATTATAATAACATTATTTCGTAACAATATACACTAAGAAAGTAACAGTAATTATTAGTATTATAGAACAGCTCAGATGGCGGTAAAATGTAATAGTCTACTAAATAGCTCCGATTCATATCCGTTAGTTGCAGTAATGTGGCGCACCTACAGGATTCAGAGTTTACTACTTGAAGACTGTAAATGTTTGGTCAATGGTCACATAGTCTAGTGTGACCGAGTGCTATGGGATTTTAGCATTACGCTCTCCCACCACAAGAGAGTAGTGAAGAGGAAGGGAGTAGTAATATTGGGTCACAACGTCTCTGTGACCGTCGCTATGTTGCCACATTTGTTTTCGCGTTGCCACATTTCTCCAGACTTCGCACTGTTACAAACTATTGCTATCATTTTTAAAACGAGGACGTTTCTACAATATTTATTTATTTATTTCGTGTTTTTTTGGTGGGGCACGTGACCATGTGCCCTTATGAGTGAGCCGCCTCTGGTTGTGGGATATATTGATGTAGTTAATTAATATTAACTTAGCTCTCTAAAAAAAATATCAGTGTTAGTGTACCTGAAACTTAAATAATTAATGCGTTATTCTGTAATTTCGTTCAACCCTATTATACCTTGAAGAGAATTATGTCTAATTTTGTATTTTTACGCTCTCTCTTTGGTGTCAGATAATTCCGCTATAAGCGCTGTAGTATCGGCTCAACGAAACTTATAGGTTATTTCACTGTTTATGTTAACCAATTATTCTATACTTATTCAGTTACTTTTTATTCCCAACTCATTAAATCATACTCCAAATGACAAGATTTTGCAATTATATAAAGGTTCTTTATTTGTTTACTTCTTTAACATTGAATAAGATATGTTCTAACTAACATATGCTTGGGCTATAGATTGCGTGAATCGATTTTTGATTATTCCGATCCTTTATTTAAATTCAGTTATATAGTGTGTTTTAATTTGTAATTAATTTAATTCAGGGTGTGAAGGTTCTTGTAACTGTGGGGAAGATTAAAAATACATAGATAAGAATGCAAGATTTACAAATTTGAAGTGTTGTGTAGTTAGTATGATTAATATAATAATAATTTACCAGACTAGAACGAAGCAAATCGTGTAGGCGGTTGATTGATAAATTTACTGTTCTGGACAATTATGCCGTACGATATTCTTTCTTCGGTTTAATAAAATGGAATTCTTGTCCTGTCCACTTCGGAAATACAGCTCCTTGGATTGATTTACAGCCCGATTGATGCTTCTTCTGCAACTCCTGGATCCAGATACGTTCTTCTCTCGGTTGAAGCAATTAGTGATGTTCCGTTTATTTGAAAGGTTATAAATTCTGGTGTAGTGTATATTATTAATTGTGATACTGTTAATTCTTTCTATTTGGTTTAATATATATCATCAATTCCCTTCGGATATGGGACAGTTCAAGTCCTTCCTTGTAGAATCCAGTTATTTATTTTCTATTGTGATTTCATACTATAGTCTTATTTGGTTAAACTGTACTGGTAAGAGTCATAAATATTATCATTAGGATTTTGTGTTTTATAATAGTGTCTGCTAATTTAGAATATTCCGATTAAATAGACATTTCTTGGGTTTTTTAATCTCATCACATTCAGATCATCAAAGCAATTATTGTCAAATCAACAACTTCCTCTTTTCCTGTCGTCCCTAGCAACACATGATTTTTCTTCCTTCCACATGTTTTGGATATAGTGTTTATTTCATATATTTTTTATCTATTCCTTATCAATTTGCTATCCTATCGGAATGTAACTTTACCGATAGTTGGTTTATTATTTTCTACACATATTCTGCTGGTTTTTTGATATAAGCCTGTTTTTTTTTCTTTTTTATATTTAATACCCTTTCGATATTAAACGTTATTAACCGATATCATGGCATTATGGCATTATCATAATTTGTATAAATTTTATTATATATCATTATTAATTTAATGTTTTTTTCTAGCTCTTCAAATCGTATTCATTAATTATTATTAATTGATGTACCTAACCTTTATGTTATGAGTGGTTATATAGTGGGTTTGGCTGTTAGGCCTTTTATTGTAAACGGATCTACCTGTGTTTATAACTGGTAAACATCTATAGCCCCTTTTACATAAATTCATACATATAATCAAATCTTAACTATTAACATTTACATAAACAATTATTTTTTCCATATCTAATAACAATTTTATCTTGACCTATGGATCACATATAAGAAAATTCAAATCTATTAACGTTAATTAGCTGTTTCACACTTCATTCTACAACAGTCATTGAATAATACATCTTGTTTCATTATCTTTCATTAACTCCACACATATTTGGTATAACATAACATAAACTTTATCATAATATTTGTTGTCACAAAATAATATCTCTTAACTCAAAATTCTTATTTGCTATTACTATAAAGTAAATTATTGTTTCATTTTTTGTTTGCTCTTCACTGAACATATATCATCAACTATTATCTAACTTACAGGTTCGTTTATTCTTGTTAATACTACCTTGTATCCTTATTTACCTTTATCTATAATTATAAATGTAATTATTAGATCTTTGTTCTATCATGGGGTTAGATATTGACTTGTTTATTATTCTGTTAACCTCGTTTTTATGTAACACGGATGCTAGCATTTCTGTTGCGTTACAATATATATATATATATATATATATATATATATATATATATATATTGCAACGCAACAGGTTCTAGCCCAGACCAGACTAGCAGAAAAGAATGCACAATTAGTGAAATTTAATACATTTATTGCTCTTTCTGGTACACACTTTGTATTAAAATGTTCTTTAATTATTTTACATACAATTAATTTGTTGTTCAAAAATCTGCTTGAAATGTCTTTAAATAAATGCTTTCTTGCTTTAAACAGTTCTGTAAAATTATTTAAGTGTTCAAAGTCTTCTTTTTGTAACCAAAATTATTTTCAATTAATGTTATTTGACGTTATACTTGAAAGTTTTATAATTTTTATAACAATTAAAATTTTTGCTTCCCTGTTTGGTCGTCCTCTCTGTCCTCCCGGTCGACGATCTCGATCCGACCTCCAGCGATCCGTCGTCTCGGTCCACGTTCCAGCAACCGCCTCCAGGTAGTGCCTTGCTCCAGGTCCCCGTATTCCAGCCGGCACGATCAGCAAACGATGCTCAGGAACGGTCGAATATCTCGCACTTCGTGATGGTTTCCTGCTGACATTCGCTGCTAACTCGACTCTACGGGCCCAAGGACGTCTGGAATTTACGTTGCCTGGAATAGCTGCCCACTGCGACCGCCTTCGCTGAGTATGACGTACTTTCAGAGAGAGAACTTTCAGCGAGAACGCTTTCAGAGAGACAGTAGAGAAGACTGGCCACTCCTTTTATAACGCAGCTGAATGTAAGCCGTCGCGCTGCCGCATTACGTCACCGCCGATATGCGCGTAGGCGTCGTTTCTATTTACTCTAATGTATTCAGGAGCGCCCACGTGTTTTCCAACTTCCTCTTTCTTGAATCTTCTAGAACACATCTTTGTAAAACATGAATATACTTCCCTAACATTCTATTCGCTACCCACATTACACAACACTTCACTCACATATTAAATTCTATCTTTATAGTTTTTATATTGTCTTATTTTCTAACGTATCCTATTAATTCTAATTATTTTATTAATACTATTTATTTTCAAGCATTCTACTATCGTTCTGGACACTCATAACCGCTGATACTATTTATTCTCCAAATTTACCTATACAGAGACAGCTTGTCATGTTGCAATATATATATTCAATCACTTTCTGCTACAGTTCGTTTCTTGATATATATAAAGTAATTTAAAATTTATGTTTATATTACCTCAAGATGTTATATTTTTTCTATTCGGAACATGTTTCGAGAGCTCCCGTGCTCTCATCTTCAGCCTTCGCGATCTTGCGTCTGGTGAAGTATTTGTGTGTTGGCTGAATACTATTAAGGTTTCTTGTTGGTATATGGTCATTTAAAGTTGTACTATTGTGTGTGATTGTGGTATATGTATTTGTATTTTGTGTATTTTCGATGTTGAGTGCTTTGAATATTGTGTCATGTTTTGTATTGATTTGTATTTGTTCAGGTATTAGTTTGTTTTGTTTTATGTTTGTATATTTGTAAATTTTCCCAAATGTTCATTATGGTGCCTTTGTGTGGTATATGTTTTATTAGTGTCACGTTGGTTATGTCTGGGAATTCATGTCCTGTGTTTATTGCATGTGTGGCTAAATTGGATTTATATATTTCTGGTTTTTTGTATGCGTTTAGGTGTTCAAAATAACGTTTTTGAACCATAAAGATAGTACCATCAAGATGGTACCCGAAACATGTTCCAAATAAGGAAAAAAATATCTTGAGGTAAATTCATTATAAATATTAAATGTATAATGTACCTCAAGAAACGGACTGTAGCAGAAAGTGATTGAATATATATGTATATGTATTGCGACAACACAAATAACTTAACTATTGGCGCATAGGATATGGTAGTGCGTGTGTTTTAATGCAAAAGTCTATATTGGAGGATTTAAGATTATTTATTGCACACAAGACATATGAAATTGTTTATGCGATATATTTGACAAGAATAATAATAATAGTGTTTGCAAATTTAGTCTTTTAAAATGTTAAATAGTGTTCATGTATGAGTTATGGTACATTACATATACGATGATTTCCACGGCAATGTTGAGAGGGGGTTTTCTGTAGTGGAGTCGTCAGGCGTGGCGTACGATGACAGAAGGTTGACCCTGGTGATGATTACAGCTGGGCTGGTGTCCTGAAGTTCCTACGTTGACACTGACGATTCGCACTCGAACAATGGTTCTAGGGGTACTATTACTGGAATTTTATACAGTATTTAGAATTCACAAGTATCTCAGGTCACAGTGGGTATTAACTAAAAACGGTATATTAAACTTATACCTATCCGGACTCTTCAAGTGTTCACACGTAATACGAGGTCTACCACGGTCAGCAGACCTTCCTAAACGGAAACCGTCCACTAACACGGAAACTAATGATGATAATCTTATACCAATAAGTAAGTTATAAAATACTTCTGGTACTGTAGAATACCTCACACAGTAAAACCCAGTTTAAGTTCACTTTTATACCCGTTATGTTACAACGAACAATAACGTGTGAATATGAATTAACTAAACAGTTCTGAGAGTTCGCACTTGTTACTACCGACACATTGACTTAACGAATTCTCGCAAGCGAAAAATCTTGCACAAGAAGCGCACGTTCCCTTCGTGACAGCTATACAAGGAGAACTACCCGTTCAGCACATGGCTGAGGAAAATTCCGACTGCCTTCGAAGCTTCTTATTGGTGGAAGGAAATCACATGGTTATTTTGCACACGGCACTACTGTGGTTTCATGCCGAAAAGTGCAAATAATTTGCATGGGCATGCATAGATGGTTATCTATGAATGTCTTATCTCAATTAGAAATACGTTTTACGAGTTTTATACTTTAAAAGAAATCATATTTTAACATTATTTTATGCTCAGGAAATATAGGGAAACTGTAGCTAATATCATAGTTTATGTCCAGTTCAAGTGTCAATACGATTCGATAATTATATCACGCACGGCAGGGAAAACGTTTATCACTCGCGCACACGCGAACATTTCCACTGACACAGTACATGAATAAATGGAACATAAAATAATACACAGTTTGACTTATCCTAATTCCTTATCCGTTCTAAAATACAAAACGTATAGCAGAAAAAAAACCAAACCTAACAAAATACCATTTGAAACTTGAATGTTCATCGTCCGTGTATTTATCTTAGCCTGCACTGCTTATCAGGATCCTGTGTTTCATTGCAGGATTAACCCCTTTTTTTTAGTTGACTAACAAAACAAATAATTTTGTTTTTCCTTTGATACATCCATAACAAATTCCTAACCCTATGAATAATACAACACTAATAATCTCAAACGTAAAACCAAATAAACAACTTCTTTGCAATATTAGCATCCCATAACTGTCAACTTGACAGAATAAATAAAACAAAGACACGTGGTTACAATGACCTTTAAACAATAACAAATATACATGTTCTTGACAAGCAGATAGCAAGTGAAAAAGGTCGGCAATGTAAACAATTCCAAACCATGGTGTGTTACACATCAGACTGCATTCCTTATCTCTAATCGATTAACGTTCACTCTCCGATTTAACCTCCATATGACATTCGTACATAAATTGACATTTTAAATACAGCTACACATTCGTACATCCTATATCCTGATATTTATTTATTTATGCATTTTTTGTACAATATTTTCTCAGCGACGAGGCATGAAATTTGCCAATCGCACGGTTAGTGTTGGGGTTGGTTAATATGAAAGTATTCTTTCCCACTTGCTCAGATAGGGTATAAGGACCGTTGTATAGCCTGAAAAACTTCGCGGCTGTGTTGTCCTCCCTTTTCCCAACATTCAATGCACGCAAGAGCACACTTTCCCCAGTCTTGAAACTCACAAGTTTATGTTCGGCATTAAACTTTTCCGTGCGCTCTTCTGCACACTTTTTAATGCGTCGCCTCGAATCAAGTTTCTTTACTTCGACTGGTATCGGAACATTCTGAGTAGCTGTCCTTTCGATGTGACCTTCCCAGATCCGTCCTGGCATCGCTCCGGTTTGGAGTTCATTTGGGGTATCCTGTCGTCGAATTGTAATTGCCATTTATGGCCGATTCGAAAAATTCCAGGAATTCCGGCCATTTACTTTGGTTGACATTACAATATGTCCGGAACAATCTCCCCAACTCCTTATTGACGCGTTCAGCCAGGTTTCCTTGCGGTCTCCGGTTCGCTGTCAGTACAGTCTGGACACCGTGTTTTTCTAGCTCAGAGTGCCACCTGGTGTTCGTAAACTGTTTACCTTGATCAGATAGTATTTTTTTAATGGGGCCATATTTAGGTATGTATTTATTTAGTATGATGTTTATTACCGCCGATGTGGTAGGTCTACCGATGGCGTACAGGCTGACATGCTTGGTGAAGGAATCGGTACAAACCACAAGGTTCTTCGTCCCACGAGCCGCACGCGGAAGTGGACCTAAAAAGTCAATGCAGACGAGGTCGTTTTTATTTTTTGACACGATGTTACCCATTTCTACCTGGGTATGTTGGTCATAGATGTATATTGTTACGACACCAAAAGCAGCCCCAATACCAGAGAAGAACTATAATGAATTAACTATAGTAAACTAAGGAAAATAAAATGACTATGACGAGACAAATGACCATGACCCAACCCAAGTGATTGACCCAATAAAGAAAATAAAATGAGAAGGTATAAACTAAACCAACGATAAAAAAGCACAAACAAATAAGAAATATCTAGTAACAAGCATTAAATAAAATAATCTTAGTTAAAGTACACTAACCAGAATAAGTAAGTGAAACCACTACTAATAGAAAATGTATGTTGTTAAAAACCTAATGATGATAAGAAAATCAAAACATAAAAATGTTGATAGACTAACTATAAATTGCGTATAAAATAATAAAAACCCAAGAGTGAGAGATAGGTAGGAAGTGAAAGTGATAAACAGTGTTAGAAGTGAGAGAATAAACAATTCACAATAATGAGAAAAAGGAAACAAAGATAATAAAACAGCTTGTAAAAGATGGATAGACCATTAATATAATAGTGTTAATTAATAATAAACTAGTACTATGAGTGCAATGAAAATAAGACATCCTATATTAATAAAAATATTCAAGGGATGATTATCAAGATAGAATAAATGGTGTTATAATGTTATTCACCAAAATTGTTATTTGTTCAATTAAAAGAGTTGAGTTTGTAAGAAGGAATATGGCTGAAAAGTAAACAGACCATAAACCTAATTTTTGTGTTATGTTTTATAGTAATATTAAGTGATAAACAAGTTATAAGAAATGGCAATAGATATGAGTAAGGAAATAAATTCTACAAACATAATAATTAATCATTAGAGTAAAGACAGAAAAAGAAAATAAGAGAATGACAGACAAGCAATGATTTTGTAAATTAATAAGAACATTCAATTATTGTAAAACAGCCCAAATTAATTCAAAAGGTAAATAAGTCATAAGTGACACCAAGCAAAACATATGTAAATGAAAAATAATCTTTAATTTGTGTAAAATGAGAAGATATAGCCAATTACTACTTAGGCCTATAAAATGCCTAACTGTATAAATTCAAAATAAACAAATTGTAGGAAATTAACTACTGTATTAGAAAATTCCGGGCAAGTAACTCATTAATTACAATTAGTGAACCATAATAAAATGTCAAAATTAGAATAAAATCATAAAATAAGAAAGAAATGTAATAATATAATATTAGCATTTTGTCAAAACTTTAATACATGAACAAACCCAGCTTTGTGGGATGTCAAAATGATCTTTGAAAGAAAATAGAAACAGTTATGATAATATCTAATACATTGATAAGAAGACAGAAAAATAATAGCCATCAGAAAATATTTATTAATTTTGAATTAAAATTCAAATATTATAACAATAGACATAAATGTATTCAACCAATGAGAGTATAGGCAGTTGCCATAACAACGGAACGTTATTATATTTAATTCCGTTATAAAACATTAGTCCATTATTGACGATCAAGAGATACAGAAGCCAAACCATATTCGACTCACTTATCAATTAAAATAGTAATAAATACTGCAAAATTTAACGAGATGTGGATGCAAGAAGTCTAATAAAGAACTATTTAACCCAAGAGAGATAATAAACCAGATTTTAATATTCAAAACTAATTAAAAAATCCAAATTAATTGAAAAAGAAGCCAGATGAAATCCAGAGTACAAATGATGGAAAATTGATGATCGTATCAACCCAACCTATCTAATAACGAAGTGACTCATCACCAGAAATCAACAAGATTTTGTTAAGTATATCTGAACTACCCGAATTTACGAACTAAATTAATTAACTTTTCTCACAACACAAAAAACTCTCACTCCGAACTTGGTAACTAAATTTCTTTCAAGGATTAATTGATAATAAATATTAAACTTGTATGTAAACATAATTTTACCCTGTATATGAAGTACGAAATTTGAACAAACACTTTTTAACACTCAAAAAACGAATTGTATTTAACTTTAATAGTATATAAGTACCACCTGATGTAAGGTAGTGTACTTTATTAACATCTTATTTCTATTTTTTCGTAATCAAAAGGACTCATTTTGAACAGTAGAAAATAAACTTTGACGGCAGCCATGTCGATTTAGAAACTCTTCAATCAACTTAGCCAACCTTGAGATATTGTCTATTTATTGCCGGAGCAACATTATTTTATAACATTATATTTTTGTATCTAACTGATTAACTATTAACTATTTCAATGTTAATAAACTAGTAGCGATTAGTAATAACCGTCCTTTATTTCATTATAAATTGTATTATAAAGTTTGTGTACTTTATCGATGAGTCAGCCATATTTAGACTTTGGCAGCACAACAAACTACAAGCGAGATTCGAATGCCCGCCAGTTTGCGAGGGTAATTTGAATTGGTCATCACCGCATAGAACGACAGCACAGTTTAACTTTTTTAATTGTTTTCATAAACAATTTGGCGCCTATCGGGAAATAAATATATTCATTGAAGGACAGGTAAGGGTTACACTCGTGAAGATATCGGTACTGGTAATTCGTGCATTCGAGACGGAAATCGTCAGAGTAAGAACTTCGAAAAAGCACGACTTTTAGATACATACAAAGTAACGACTACGACGTGTGGGGCTAACACACAATAAAACACTCTTTTACAGAGACGATAAGAGTTACTCGTTACAAATTGACGTCCACAACGTGTGGCAGAATAATTACATATAGATTTCGTCGTTACAAATTGACGCACAAACGTGTGGCTCATACAGGTTACGTCGTTACAGTATATACTACTGGATTGCTAACGCTGTGCTATGAATTCGGTCTGCGGCTGTTCAGCTCTCCCCACCACTTTGTAGTGGTTCCACCAGCTGCGCTGCATTGAAACTCGATAACGAAACATCGAGTTTATTCGTTTATTCGCTTCAAAACCGAGACAACTGAAGTACTTTTTAATAAACAAAGGACAGTAGGTATTCTATAAACAGAGGAGAAATGTACACATTGTTCTAAAATGGCACGTAATTTATTATTGCAATTTTACAAATGCTTAAACTTATATATGTTCTAAACCATTATATATTCTATTATGTTATATCATTTACTTTACAATTTTAATATAAGTATTAATTTTGGATTTGTTAGGTATAAGAGTACATTTTTTATGCATATTTTTGTGTATATTAAATATCATTAAGCAAAATAATTTTGTTAATTCCTGACGTACCCCTAACTTTGATTTATTCAACAGTGTAGTTTTTTCTTTTGCAAATGCGTTGCAAACTATTTTAAAAAACACTACCAATTAATTTTATTAATTTGAGGTCATGGCTATCATCTGTAAAATCAAAATTATAAATATGCCCCTTAAACAAACTCCTTTTAAAATATCTACAAGCTAATGAAATGCTCCGTATGAGCCCTTTTTAAGAAAATGAAAGTTTAGTTATGAACTTAATTAGCTTAAATATTTTTATATAAACAGAAATATGTACCTCAAATTTCTGAATAAGCCTTCTACGTTTAGGTTGCTTTGTGTGCAAATGAGGTGGGAAGTCAAATAAAGTAGGGATTACATCCTTTTTTAATTTTCTGGTTATACCTCCGACTTCAAACGCACTGTCTTCGAAATGCTTACTACAAAGTCTGGACTGCGCCGACGGTGTAAAGCCTTTTCCTTTTCGTTACACTTATCCACCTGCTTCGAAGTTCTGGACTTTTTGGAAACCTGCATTAAATTAAAACAATGAAATTTTTTTTACATAATGCTTAACTTTCAAAAATATCCTTTTTTGCTATTAAAATTGGAAAATAACTCTACAATATTAGGCACACGCTAATTTTTATTTCAAAATTTCAACACAATAAAAGAGCCTTAATGTGAAAAGTAGACTTGACAAAAATAAATTGCTATTTTAATTTTAATAATTTCAGAAAAAAAAACATTAATTTAATCAGAGCAGTATGAGATCGATAAATAAATCAAAACTATTACAAGTACAATGATTAAAATACCTTTGTTATATAAGTCATAATGTTGTTGATAAAAGTTTTACTTACATGTGAAATGACAGGCCGCAGTTTTTAACAGCATAGTTTTTACAGTTTTATGCTACACAATACGTTGGCATCCTGTTAACTTCAAATTATAAGTTGTGCTTTATAGACATCCACAACCTTCCAACAATCACGCGTCAACGAAAACACGGAATGCAAACAGCGTGTAAGTAGACGAGAATGCACTGGAAGTACACTACAGAATGGTGGGGGGAACGTGTCACAGCCGGTCTGAGTTTCGCGCCTTGCCTGCATTATAGCACGCAATCCAGTAGTATATATACATTGTAACGAATCTTATAAAATTCTGTTCGTTTACAAAATAAAAAATATAATTGTGTTATTTAAATTTTGAAAAAATTTAAAGTTTTGTTTTGATGTTTAATATTTTAGGAAATAATTCTTGTAATTGTGTGGTGTTAAAATTTTAAGTTCCTTTGAGTCAATTTTGTTAATAATATCGCTTATGTGTTCACTGGAATTAAATTCAGCGTTAACAGGATTGTCTAATTCACTGATCGATTGGCGGTATTTCTTCTTCTCCGTAGGTATTACTTCCACTTGAGTAATGGCCGCCTTTCTTGTAGTCCTGTCATTCACTAATACTCTATTTATTAAATTTATAAATAAATTCAAAACCAAATTGTAGAATTTATAAATTTTGTTGATAAATGTTTAAAGGGATCGATTTAAAATCGATTATCATATAATGCTCGACTCGTTCACAGGGCGATCGATTGTTGGTACATGGGTTATTTAATATTAATTTTTTCAGGTTCTTTGAACGGTTATAGTTAATAGTCAGAGAAGGGGTAAGGTTAGAAAGTATAACATTTACAATTAAAAAGCTTAATAGTTAAAAATTACAAAGTTAGTTGATAATAGATAATGTTTATAAAGTGAAATTTCGAACCAATGAAGAGTTGATGAATACTAGTCGTCGTATGCGCTTGGCATGCTGGGAGTCAAAATGGCCGCTTCGGAGCTGCTGATGTAAAACTGAATCGTCTGGATTAAATTTTCTTCCAATAAAGCTATCTTCTCAATGCTTCCTCGTCTCCGCAGTAGTGATTAATATTTCTGGTGTTATTGTAGTATCTCTCGTTCAATGTTCTGTTATTCACTTGATCAAAATGTGTGTGATAATGTTAAGTTGCTTGTGTCGTAAAGTTCGTTTCAGTTACTCGTAAATATTAGTGTTAGAGGTTCAAATGGTTAATTAACTAGTTTCGGTTGTGTATTCAATGTTTATAGTCGTTAATTTTCACTGAATTTAAAGTTTAAAATTGTTCTGTCGAAATTCTCAAAATTTTACTGTAGGCTAGGTTCAATTTTTACACGCCATTAATGGTTTCGATATAGGTTATTATATAGCAGAGCTCACTCAACCGTACACTACGAACGTTAATAAAGAACTGTCTTACTTCCTTCGTTTTCTTAAACATCTTAGCCAATTTAATATTAGAAATGTATTGTTTCAATTTTTAATCGCTTCCGATACATGTAGAAAAAGTACATTATATCACAGAATATATTTTGGTTATTAATTAATTTCATGAAATAATAAATACATAATCGGTTTCTTTAATTCCTTCTGCTTAATTTGATACCCAATAATCTATTTTTACAAAGTTTTTTATCAAAAATGCTATATTTCTTTCATTTTGAAAAAGTATGCTCAACCTTTTATTTCCTGTTCTTCTCCAAATATTAGCCATTTTATATGTTATAATTATGATTATAATAAATCTCAGATTGACATAAATGTTTATCTTTCCTTAATTTCTTGCAATTTTATCAATGGATTATCTTTTTAAATAAAATTCATGAATCTATGACTCCCCACTCTGAAATTTTAGTTATTACATTTGCAAATTTTTCAATAATTTTATATATCTTTTTACACTATCCTTTTAAAGTATAGTTTTAGTCATAGTATTTGGTGACTGATTCACCTTATATAAATTCCATCAGTTTAACTGTTTTATTTAACTTAATTAACAATTATAAGGGTGTTGGAGTTTCCTATTTGGCCTAGATTTTTCTGGTTTTACATATAATGTTTTTGAATAATACTGTGTTTATACCCCTTCTGACTTTCTTATTTTAATACAATATTAATTAAAATCTCCTTAATTAACTAACAGAACATGTAGTATCGTATTCCTACTCATAATACCTAAACAATATTTGAAATTAACAATATGGTCTTCAAATTCAGACATTTTAGTTTTAACTACTACTAGTAACATATAATAAACATTTTATAAAAAGAGTATGGTATCCATACTTAGACATTTTAGTCTGGATTAATACTGTTAGACATATTAAACATTTTGTTTAATATTAGACATATTCTTATGCACCACATTGAATTATTGAGTTCATGGGCTTTAACATAAACATAACAAGCCCTTAATTTTATTTTTTTCTTAAACTTATTTTGGTTGTAGTCTTATCTGTTTTTATTTTGGTATTTAAAGATTTATCCCCTGTCACTTTATTTATTCACCACCTGCTCTCACTTTATCCTTTACATTTTAATGAAGGTTTTTAGATAAAAAGTGGCACCTTCTTAGAAACATTAGTAATTGTTTTCATAAGAATATTTTATAAAATTTTATTTCTGTAGTTATTGAAAACTTTAAAGTTGTTTTATGGTACACATGTACTTAGTTGAAGTATTAGTCACACTTCTACTTGAAGTTTATATAATACACTGAAATAACTTGCACCTGTTCACTTATATTTTTGGATCTTATCTCTAATTGAGTTTTACAATATTCCAAGACCAAAATCTTAGTTATAAGGGATTATGAAGATTTGTTTATTCCGTTATATAATAACTTTAGTGGGTGCACTTCTACTTACAACACTAAACACTTTTGTTTACAACTATTTTACATTAATATCAGGTTTTGGGTGTTATACTTTCTTTTGTGACATTTAATCTCTTTCGGGGTTTGTTATATTCTTCTTAATAGGTTTCCCTTGGGTATATCTTGTAGTCCTCCCATCCTACAATTTTGTTTCTTCAAAATTCTTCTTTCTTGGTTTCTTCAAGGTAACATTGTTTTCTCATGTCCGTTGGTTTGTTCGGGGTATCTTCCTTACTTACTCCTATCCTACCTGGGTATTATCCTTATTTTATTTTAGTTTTTTGGGGTTTATTTTTCTTTATACATTTTTGTTGCATTGTGGTTCTTTACTTTTACTTTTTCCCTTTATGGTGGTATTTTATTTTGATATTTATTTGTTTTCATTTGAATTTTTCTTGATATTTAATGTAATTGATATTTAATTATGATCATATTGTAATCTTTATTAAGTGGATTATCTGTCATGCTACAACATCTATGATGTTGGTTGGGATATTTCGCAGTTTGGCAGGCGTGGCATGTGCGCAGTATGGCCTTAACTTTCCTGGCCATATTTAGCCATACAAAATCCTCCCGCATCGCTAGGTAACATTTATAGGCCCCCGCATGTGCGAGGCTCTCGTGACACATCCAGGTAAGGTCTTCCACCATCGCGTCAGACACCATGACCTTCCAACCCCCATTAACAATTTTATACAGCACATTTTTATATATTTTGTACTTGGGGTTTTCTTGGACCCGGATCGCGTCACTGATTTGTTTTAATTTGGAGTCCTGTTGCTGTTCCGTACCAATATTTTTTAACCTATTTTTCAGACTATCTTCTATTTTGTATTTAACAGCCAGAATTTGTATTTCTTTATTATTTGAAGAATGTCGCTCTTCCATTACCGGAGGGTATCTGCTTAAGGTGTCCGCCGTTTTGTTCTCGCTGGCCTTGCAGTACTTAATCGTGAAATCATATTCCTGGATGGCCATGATCCATCGGGATATGCGAGCGTTAGCCAACTTGCAGCGCAGCATGAACGACAAGGCCTGGTTGTCCGAAAGGATTTCGAAATGTTGCCCTACCAGGTAGTATCGACTTGCTGATGCAGTAGACTATGGCCAATATTTCCTTCTCTGAAGTGAAGTAGTTGCGATCTACTGATGTGTGCGATCACTTTGTGCTCACCTTTTTCATTTCGTTGGTAGAGTACTCCTCCGATAGCATAATCCGAGGCGTCGCAATTTAAGACATACGTGCTCTCCTTCTCGGGATGGAATACGTGAAGGTTCCTGCTGTAAAGGCCTTTGGTTGCGTTAAAGGCACGCTCGTGACGCTCCTCCCATCTCCATTTTGTATTCTTCCGTAAAAGTTCCAGCAACGGCTCAACTGTTTCGGAATACTCAGGAGTGAAACGTCGGAAATAACCGGTCAGACCGAGGAACGCTCTGATGTCCTTAGGTTTCCTGGGGTTCGGGAACTCCATGACCGCTTGTATTTTCTCTGGATCAGTTGTTATTCAATCCGCCGAAATTATATGCCCTAAAAATTTAATTTGCGATCTACCAAACTCGCACTTTTCGAGGATGAGGGCCAGGTTAGCGTCCTTTAATTTTTGAAAGACGATCTCGAGGTGTTGGATATGCTCTTCGAAAGATCTGGATATGATCAAGATGTCATCCACGAATACGCTAACAAAATCTTCCATTTCAGGACCTAAAGCTAGTTCTAAACACTTGACCATGGCGGCTAAGCTTGTTACTAATCCAAAGAGGACTACTTTGAATTGGTAGCATTTATTTCGATACAGAAATGCCGTGAACTTACGTGATTCCTTAGCAAGAGGAATTTGCCAGAATCCACTTTTGAGATCGAGGCGGGACATTTATTTAACCCCCTGGCATTTAACGAATAGGTTTTCCGCATTCGAAGCACAGTCGTAGCATTTTTGTGTGATGGTGTTTAGGTTCCTCATGTCAAGGCATAACCTAATGTCATTATTCTTTTTCTTGACAACTACCATAGGGTTCAAAAAATTGCTATCTGTGCGTTCTATCTCCAGCATTTTGTTCACCTCTTCATCAACTTGTGTTGATAGTGTAGGGGGATGGGGTAAGTTTTCCGCACAAATTTACTCTCGTCCGTGATTTGAATTGTGTGCTCGTATACATTTGTTGTGGCCGGTTTATTTGAAAATACAGACTTGAATTTATCTAACACACGCTGTAGTTTATTTTGCTCGCTGCCCGTTATCTGAACATTGTGGGTCAGTGAGTTATGTGTTATCTTATCGGCTTGCTGGACCGCCGGTCGGACTAACGTATACGGCCCTACATACGGACCTCTCCTTATCTTCCCCGCGTCCCAATCTGATACTGTGTTATTTATTATTAATTGTACATTTCAATGTTTTGTTCGGAAAATCAATGGTAGCGTGCAGTTTATTTAACGTGTCGACTCCCAAAATAATATCATATACGGGTTTTTTAATTACAAGTACAGTGATTTCTATTTCTACTCCCTGTACGTATATTGTTATTAGTGCTTGTTTGTCAACTGTCTGCGATTCACCCGTCGCCGATTTTATAATTTTGTGGTTAACAGGCAGAATCGGGGGTTTTTTAAAGTGGTTTTTGTGTTTTAATAGGAACCGCTCGTCCATCAGCGAGATTTCCGTGCCACTGTCGAACAATACCTCACCAACACAACATTGATTTCTGCATTGACGATAAGGTTAGTGTCATTTTCAACACTAATATTTTCATCACATTCACTGTTATCATTATTTCAAACTAAACTATCCCTAAGTTCTGCAGGATATAGGCCAGACACAACGAATCTATTCTTACAGCTAACATTATTCACATTCGATTGATTGAACTGCTTTTTACTGTTGTATCTGATTTTTGTATTTTTATGTGTAATATTTATTTTGTTGCACGGACCCACGCCGTGCAGCCTTACATGTTTTTGTCTGCTCTTCAACTAAATCACTTTCAGTAACTGCTGCTACTCTGTTGGTACTAAATTTCTGAGTTGTTACCTTGCTTTTATGTTGTTGTTGTGATTGTGGCTGCTTTTGTTGTGGTTGAAATTGAAACTGTTTTCGTGGTGATTCATTACTGTTAATATTAGTATTTTGATTGTCAATACCCTCCCATTTCGTGAGCAATAGAAGTAGCTCTTCTAAGGATTTAATCCCTTGTGTAATGACAGCAACTTGTATGCCGCGTCCGAAATGGTGTGCCAGTTTATTGACCATATCCGGTTCATTTATTATAGGTTCTAGGTATTTAGCCCTCGATATCAACTGAATTATGTACGATTCTTTCGAACCTTTGGTATTGGAATATTTGCCAAATTCCAGTTGCACACGGATCTTTCTCTGGACCTCCTCATTCCAGTATCTAGCCCTGAAATGCTTTACCAGATCTTCGTAGGTGTTGATCTTATCTTGGATAACGGAGAACCACTCCGCCGCAGTACCCTTTAGGCGTCTTACTACAAAGTTAATTTTGTCGGCCTCACCTAAAGTGTCCCCAATCGCTTCCAGGTCCCGTTGGCAGACTTTAATGAAGTTCATGGGGTTTTCACTTTCCCGTCCAAAGAACTTCAGCTGCGAATTAGCGTCATCTAGGGACTGGTAGACATATGTAATCTGGTTGAGCGGCGACGACGTATCTTGGATAACGGAGAACCACTCCGCCGCAGTACCCTTTAGGCGTCTTACTACAAAGTTAATTTTGTCGGCCTCACCTAAAGTGTCCCCAATCGCTTCCAGGTCCCGTTGGCAGACTTTAATGAAGTTCATGGGGTTTTCACTTTCCCGTCCAAAGAACTTCAGCTGCGAATTAGCGTCGTCTAGGGACTGGTAGACATATGTAATCTGGTTGAGCGGCGACGACGTACTTTGCAGTCGTGACACTTAATGTTGCAGCTCTTGGATTCGCAGGTCTTGCTCGGCCACTAATTCACTCATCGTGGACGCGTGCTGTACTACCTTCTCCTCAATCCCGGAGATTTTAGCCTCGAATTCACTAATGCGTGAATTGTTAACCTCTAACACCGACTCTATGTTGGATCTTATAATTTCTACCGTCTCGCTAATTCGTTTTTCCGTAGCTTCTAACATCTGTTTGCTCTGTTTGGACTGGTCTTGGACGGCCGCGTATATTTTTTTGTTTTCATCATGGAGCGCTTTATTTCGTTTAACGGCTTCTTCTGAAATTTTCTGTATATTCGTTCTCATTTCTTCTTTACCGGCTTTATTTTCTTCTGAAATTTTCTGTATATTCGCTTTCATCTCCTCTTGACCGGCTTTACTCTCTTCTGAAATTTTCTGTATACCGGCTTTATTTTCTTCGGAACTGATTTTCATACTAGCCAATAAGGCAGCTAACGTATTCTTTATTTCTGCTATATCCGCCATATTGATCAAACTTAATTTAAAATTGTATTAAAATTTAAATTCCCTGACTTAAACGCTACGAAAATTATTATTATCACAAGATTATTATCGTAACGTAACCCAGTTTATATGCACACAGTAAGCTGTTCAATATACCAAAATGTAAACAACCTTATCTAACACACAAACAAATAACAATCGACCTCCAATATACTGATATAATCGTTCACATATGATACACAAGAGAATATGCGCAATTGATAATTTATATCCTCAGAGTTTTACATGAACCATTCACACACAAATACTACTTAACTAAGATTATACGTCGGATTTCACCAACAAATTTTATATTATTTGACATATGTAGAATAGCGTAAAATTACCGCTATTTTTCGTGCCCTACGTTGCTAAGCGCCAAATATCTCTATGCGACAACACAAATAACTTAACTATTGGCGCATAGGATATGGTAGTGCGTGTGTTTTAATGCAAAAGTCTATATTGGAGGATTAAGATTATTTATTGCACACAAGACATATGAAATTGTTTATGCGATATATTTGACAAGAATAATAATAATAGTGTTTGCAAATTTCGTCTTTTAAAATGTTAAATAGTGTTCATGTATGAGTTATGGTACATTACATATACGATGATTTGAGATGGGGGCAATGTTGAGAGGGGGTTTTTTGTAGTGGAGTCGTCAGGCGTGGCGTACGATGACAGAAGGTTGACCCTGGTGATGATTACAGCTGGGCTGGTGTCCTGAAGTTCCTACGTTGGCACTGACGATTTGCACTCGAACAATGGTTCTAGGGGTACTATTACTGGAATTTTATACAGTATTTAGAATTCACAAGTATCTCGGGTCACAGTGGGTATTAACTAAAAACGGTATATTAAACTTATACCTATCCGGACTCTTCAAGTGTTCACACGTAATACGAGGTCTACCACGGTCAGCAGACCTTCCTAAACGGAAATCTTCCACTAACACGGAAACTACTGATGATAATCTTATACCAATAAGTAAGATATAAAATACTTCTGGTACTGTAGAATACCTCACACAGTAAAACCCAGTTTAAGTTCACTTTTATACCCGTTATGTTACAACGAACAATAACGTGTGAATATGAATTAACTAAACAGTTCTGAGAGTTCGCACTTGTTACTACCGACACATTGACTTAACGAATTCTCGCAAGCGAAAAATCTTGCACGAGAAGCGCACGTTCCCTTCGTGACAGCTATACAAGGAGAACTACCCGTTCAGCACATGGCTGAGGAAAATTCCGACTGCCTTCGAAGCTTCTTATTGGTGGAAGGAAATCACATGGTTATCTTGCACACGGCACTACTGTGGTTTCATGCCGAAAAGTGCAAATAATTTGCATGGGCATGCATAGATGGTTATCTATGAATGTCTTATCTCAATTAGAAATACGTTTTACGAGTTTTATACTTTAAAAGAAATCATATTTTAACATTATTTTATGCTCAGGAATGTTCATCGTCCGTGTATTTATATTAGCCTGCACTGCTTATCAGGATCCTGTGTTTCATTGCAGGATTAACCCCCTTTTTTTAGTTGACTAACAAAACTATTTTTTTTTCCTTTGATAATCCATAACAAATTCCTAACCCATTAAATTAATATCGTTATCATTTGTGGATCTAAGTTTGCGTTTTTTCGATACAGTGGATGCGTTTCTGGAAACATTTCCACAGATAGAAGCGTTACTTCTCGATTGTAATTCAGAGCTCTGTTCTTCATTGTTGTTGCCGTCATCATGGACTTCGTTACCTGCTTCTTGGGATCCACTAGGGATAGCACTCTCTTCAGTATACATTTCTGGAATATTGCCCACAGTTTTTTTGAGTTGCAGGCTCTCGTCTAGAAACGTCATCATAGAATAGTATGGCCAACTTATAGTGATCAAAATTTTAAAAATTTATATTTTCTTGATCAAGTGGCACGCTTACACACTCGAGTTGACAAACCCAGGCCCGAGTCGTAAATAAGAACGAATTAGGGACACGTCAGACCCGACGCCAGTGCGAAGACAATGAGAAAAACGACTGAGTACACGCCACAATAAAAAATAGGGAACGTCGTTGACAGCACGAAGTTAGCTACGATTTACAGCGCCAAACAAACCAAGACAAAAGCCATAGTCCAGCAGCCTGGTTACGCAGAAGTGAAATGGAACACATGCTGTGGGGTTGAGTTGTAACGAGCACACGTATGAACGCTACACCCAGTAACAAAGGGTGCAGAGAAATCTTGACAAATATGTAGACAATAGAACGGATATTCAATGAATACTAGAGACACACAGCCCAGCATGAAAACACACCCTGACGTCCAGCCAGATTTACAACTAGAAAGCGTGGGACCCGTCCAGGGATGACACCCAACGAAGAGTTGATAATCGGCGGAACGAGCGAAGGGTAAATGAACAATTGACCAAGACACTGCAGACTCTTAACAAAAGCTATATCAGAGTGCCTCGACAACGTGGAAACAAAGGTTGATAGACAGGCGGGGGAATTGCTCTAGTTTCTGAGAATCAGCACAACGTTCGTCGCTGGAATATTCCGGGGATGACAACGACCAACCAGCGTTTGGCATCTTCCTAAGGAACTGGTGGAGGACGACGAATCGGAAAACCGATGACAAAAATCTACAAGGTGGTAGGAATTTAGGGAACCTATCAACAACGGCAGAAGGCGTGGAAATGTGGAAATTGCCTTCTGGGAGAGAATGTTTGATAAAAACTGTTTGCGAGGACGCGGGGCCCAGTAGTAGTTGGAGTAGTAATAGCAGTAAGACGGAAATAATACAGTGGTAGTAGTAGTAGTAGTAATTGAATAGTTTACGCGACTTACTCAACTTTTAACTCGGTGAAATTGTAACCAAGTCGCGGTCTTAAGTGAACTTAGACATGCAATTCAATCGCAATTCTACAAAACGTATGTTCGATAGTTTATATGAGTTACCGATAATCAACAGTGCGAATAGACATAACTATCGTTAAATACCAGTGTATACGTGACTCTAAACTACGACCGACACGCAACATAATGCAATACGGCAATACGAGTGAGTAACAATCCGAGAGTAAAACAGTGGGTGACAGTTTCAAACACTATTCCACCATAATGATTCTCAATTTTGGGCATCTGAACTGAGTGAATTAACACGGACACTATTACGCACATTGCATACATTACGCCCAAGGTAGACGAAATAGTTAGCTACATGAACACGCACACAGCAGACTCTAAAAGCAAACCACTTCAATGACGATGATAGCATCTTAACACTTGAACCCATAAAACACTTGACGCCAGCGGAGAGTTTAACACCACACTATACATAACGAGAGTGGGGAAATTCAGTGAAGTGAAAGTGAAGTGTTCTTCGATCAACAGAGATTACGATGTACGAGGAATCCACCAACGGATGTCATCTTACACCGATGGAATTTGTGGATAAGCCTTTTGCGAGATAAGTCTTTATGTTTATTAATGCTAGTTGATACATACTACTGCACTGTCTCTTCTTTTCAAACAGCTACTCCCGAGAGATTTCTGTAAAATTATATAAATCATAAATCTAATAATGTTAATATTAAAGTCATTCATCTGAGCATAATGAACGCATTTAGCTAGGGATAAAATATATTTGATTGCTTATTGTTAGTATATGTCTATTATTGTGTTGTATTTGATTGTACTATATGTCTTGTTTTTCAAGAAACAATGAACGAATATTATTGTGATTTTGTTATTATGTGTTTTAATTATGTATTTGCAGGACACAATTTCATTTGTGGTTCAGTAATTTACTTAATCAATGATATAATAAATAAGTAATTATTACATATATACATATATCTTGCGTTCATTATTGCGATTAACCTTGACAATTAATTTATCACGTTCCAAGTGATTTCATTTTGTAACTTATAAAGAGTCTCAGAGTTGTGCTAATTATCAATGGACACACCCAAATCGACCATTGAAATGCCAGATTAACATGCTCATGTAAATCGTATTGATTTGATAACTATATTGAGTCAAATCCGACAGATATAATTTACTTTTCCATATGTGTGTTAAATATAAATGATACCCAAGGAAAGTGGGGCTTTATAAATGTCAATTACAACCCCATTTGGTTAAACATAAATAGTATACGAATTAATTAGACCCAATTCATTAATTTATAATTGGATGATTTAATAATTCATAATAATTAGCATAATTGCACTAAATATAAATGGCGCTCCAAGATCGTGGGGCACGGCAAACACAATTAATTAATTAATTGCCAATTCCATTTATATACACTAAAAACTTATTTTAGTACTTTCTACTCCAGAACCTGAAGTAGTATGAGTTACTTTTCTTTTCTCTCGCATATAATTGATTCGTAAGTTCTGCTACTTTAATTTTGCATCTGTATCTGAAAAAACAAGTGGCACTGATGAGTGCATTTCATTAAATAACCCAAAGGACTTTTTGAAAAATCTAAAATCTTCAAAAAAATCCTAAAAAAAATCTTAAACACTTTTTTAAATTTTTTATTAAAGAATTTTTGAGAAATCTATCAACTGTATGTTCTTTTTACTTCCATGTTCCTTAAGGAAATGGAAGTATGGCGATGGCAAAAAAAATCGTGTTCGGGATTATTGCAGATTCTGATTGTACTACACTCAAAACATGAAAAAAAGTCATTTTTCGAAAAGTGTCTGTGTGTCTGTCTATGTGTCTGTGTGTCTATAGATTTTTTTCTATGGCAAACGATAACAGCCGCAAATTCAAACAGAATCAAATAATTTTTTGCATACAGCCCTGATTTGTAGAGTACTCACGACCTATTGTTTTTGGTGAAGATCGGTTGAGGGAAAGGGGTAGTTTACCTGCAACGGTTTTTTTTATCAAGGGAAATTTTTTTTTTTGGCAAACGATAACAGCCGCAAATTCAAACAGAATTAAATAATGTTTCGTATACAGCCCTCAATTGTAGAGTTTTCAAGACTTATTGTTTTTGGTGAAGATCGGTTAAGGGAAAGGGGTAGTTTACCTGTAACGTTTTATGTTTTAACAAGGGTATTTCCTATGGCAAACGATAACAGCCGCAAATTCAAACAGAATCAAACGATTATTTGCATACAGCCCTAAATTGTAGAGTTCTCAACCTATTGTTTTTGGTGAAGATCGGTTGAGGGAAAGGGGTAGTTTACCTGCAACGTTTTTTTAACAAGGGTATTTTCTATGGCAAACGATAACAGCCGCAAATTCAAACAGAATCAAATAATGTTTTGCAAACAGCCCTGATTTGTAGAGTATTCAAGACCTATTGTTTTTGGTGAAGATCGGTTGAGGGAAAGGGGTAGTTTACCAGCAACATTTTTTTATCAAGCGTATTTTCTATGGCAAACGATAACAGCCGCAAATTCAAACAGAATCAAATAATTTTTTGCATACGTCCCTGAATTGTAGAGGTCTCAAGGACTTTCGATTTTGGTGAAGATCGGTTAAGGGGAAGGGGTAGTTTACCTGCAACCTTTTACGTTTTAACAAGAGTAAAGTACTTGAAAATTTATTTAAACTTTTTGAAACAATGGTAATTGTTAAAAATAAAATAATTTTGTTGCCAGGCAATAAAATTAAAATTTTTTCATTTTAATGTAATATAATATTTTTCATTTAATACGGCAATAAAAAGGCAGGTAAGACACACACACACACACACACACACACACACACACACACACACACACACACACACACACACACACACACACACACACACACACACACACACACACACACACACACAATTTACGTTATTTCTGGCCTCACTCATGTTTATTTTCTTACGTTTGCACGCTTTTTAAATGGAAAGTGCCAAAACCCACACCAACATAACGCGTGCAAGCCGAAAAAATGGACATCAATTTGCTTACTGGCGAAGCTAGTAGTTAATGAATGGGTAGGCAAAAATCTTATCTTAAATTTTTTTTAAGGAATCACTAAAAGGACGGTGGGTCAAATCGGACGCTGAGGTAGAGTTTGCTGTAACCGAATGGTTCCACAAACAGCCGTAAGAATTTTACTAGCAGGGAATCTACAGGTTAGCGCAACAGTGGAACTCATGTCTTAATGCTATTGGAGACTTCTTTTGAAATCGTTGAATAAAAAATGCTTTACAGCTCTATACGTGTGTCTATTGAACAATCCTTGTATTAGTCATACACAATAATACAACTGATTGAACTTCAAATTTTTAAACTTGATTAGTTTCTATATATATGTTTAATGTTACAAATAATTCAAATAACAATCTTGATCATCTGTTAGTTCAGCGGAATAACAGTGACACTTTTAATAACCGCATAAAATAAACACTTAGAAACAACACAGGCGCTTTAACTTAACTGTTTGGACCACAGAAGTGAGGCATGCCTCAACGCTCTATGTGTACAGCGCGGGACAATCCCCCCTCCCTACACTTCCCTATCACACCACTACATTGCTTACATACGATGTATACAAAAATCGCTGAGGCAAGTTCAGGTTGCCTCATTCGCTTTAAACGAACTATGCCGAATCTCACCTGTCACCATCTAGCGGTCGCTCAATAAAGCACGTTTCGGTTTAATAAATTTGACAGTCGCAGTAACAATGTATAATCTTAACGTTATGTAGTTCATACGTATTTATAATTTTTATTCTACAGAATTTTTTAGGGTAGGCATTGCCTCAATTGCCTCCATGTAACTTCGCCACTGATATATATGTGTACAACGTTATCGGCAACAAAGAAGTAGTTTTTGTTAAAATTCCTTCCCGGGATATTTGGCCGTAGTCCAATGTTTTCTACAAAACCAGACATTTCGGCAATGCCATCGACTTCCATCATCAGTGAAAATCGAGTGCGATAACGTGAGGTGGTATACATTAGTGACCACAGTACTGTGGTTAAGGCTGAAGCAGTAAGTAGAAAGAAGTAGTTTCTATGGTAACATTTCAATTTCGAAAATGATTTTAAATATAAATCTTAGAATATGGAAGTCATGTATGGTTCTCCATACCGATTTTTTCTATGGCAAACGATAACAGTCGCAAATTCAAACAGAATCAAATAATTTTTGCATACAGCCCTTATTTGTAGAGTATTCAAGAAATTTTGTTTTTGGTGAAGATAGGTAAAGGGAAAGGGGTAGTTTACCTGAAACGGTTTTTTTTATCAAGGGTAATTTTTTTTCTATGACAAACGATAACAACCGCAAATTCAAACAGAATCAAATAATGTTTTGCATGCAGCCCTGAATTGTATAGTTCTCAAGATCTCTTGGTTTTGGTGAAGCTCGGTTAAGGGAATAGGGTAGTTTACCTGCAACATTTTATGTTTTAACAAGGGTAATTTTTCTATGAAGAACGATAACTGCCGCAAAGACAAACAGAATCAACTACTCTTTTGTATACCTTTTTGAATTGTACAGAACTCAAGGTCTGTTGACTTTGTTGAAGATCGGTTAAGGGAAAGGGGTAGTTTACCTGCAACGTTTTAAGTTTTAACAAGGGTATTTTCTATGGCAAACGATAACAGCCGCAAATTCAAACAGAATCAAAAGATTATTTGCATACAGCCCTAAATTGTAGAGTTCTCAAGACCTATTGTTTTTGGTGAAGATCGGTTAAGGGAAAGGGGTAGTTTACCTGCAACGTTTTTATATCAAGGGTAATTTTCTATGGCAAACGATAACAGCCGCAAATTCAAACAGAATCAAATGAGGTTTTGCATACGTCCCTGAATTGTAGAGATCTCAAGGATTTTCGATTTTGGTGAAGATCGGTTAAGGGGAAGGGGTAGTTTACCTGCAACCTTTTACGTTTTAACAACAGTAAAGTACTTGAAAATTCATTTAAACTTTTTGAAACAATGGTAATTGTTAAAAATAAAATAATTTTGTTGCCAGGCAATAAAATTATAATTTTTTCATTTTAATGTAAATTATGTATGAGTTAATATACATGTATAAAATAATATATCGTTCGTGGCAGGCAAGCATATCTCAGTTATGTAATGTTTACGTTTCCATTTTATTATTATGACTACCGCAATAAAAAGGCAGGGAACACACACACACACACACACACACACACACACACACACACACACACACACACACACACACACACACACACACACACACACACACACACACACACACACACACACACACACAATTCGCGTTATTTCTGGCCTCACTCATGTTTATTTTCTTACATTTGCACGCTTTTTAAATGGTAAGTGCCGAAACCCATACCAAAATAACGCGTGCAAACCGAAAAAGTGTCCAGCGTGGATAGTGATTTGCTTCCTGTGGATCACTGGGCAGTGTAACTGCACGTGTTTACAGAGGAACGATTCATAGACAGACTTTTCGTCTTTAGGGAATGAACCCTCTGCAAGATGCTGAGGGTCCATGAGCGACTTCGGAGCGCTCCTTCTTTTTCGGGTGTTTGTTCTGTCAAACCTACACTGTAGACTCGCAGCTTGATAGGAACGCTGCAACTAGGAACACTGTAGCAACGCTCAATAGGAAATGTTGAAAATTTTTGTCCACGATGTACCCTCATACACACTAAACCTGCTCTGACGTTTTATTTACGGAGATCATAATATTAAAACTTTGGAAACTTGAGCACTACATAATGGAGATCAAACATTAACTTATACAAGCCATTAATTTTATGCAATTTTTTATATATATTGTAAAACGTTATCGGCAACAAAGAAGTAGTTTTTGTTAAAATTCCTTCCCGGGATGTTTGGCCGTAGTCCAATGTTTTCTACAAAACCAGACGTTTCGGCAATGCCATCGACTTCCATCATCAGTGAAAATCAAGTGCGATAACGTGAGGTGGTATACGTTAGTGACCACAGTACTGTGGTTAAGGCTGAAGCAGTAAGTAGAAAGAAGTAGTTTCTATAGTAATATTTCATTTCGAAAATGATTTTAAATATAAATCTTAGAACATGGAAATCATGTATGGTTCTCCATACCGATATTTTCTATGGTAAAGGATAACAGGCGCAAATTCAAACAGAATCAAATGATTGTTTGCATATAAGCCTGAATTGTAGAGTTCTCAAGACCTATTGGTGTTGGTGAAGATCGGTTAAGGGAAAGGGGTAGTTTACCTGCAACATTTATGTTTTAACAAGGGTAATTTTTTATATGACGAACGATAACTGCCGTAAATTCAAACAGAATCAACTACGTTTTTGCATACCTTTTTAAATTATAGAGAACTCAAGGTCTGTTGATTTTGTTGAAGATCGGTTAAGTGAAAGGGGTAGTTTACCAGCAACATTTTATGTTTTAACAAGGGTAATTTTTTTATGACGAAAGATAACTGCCGTAAATTCAAAGAGAATCAAATAATATTTTGCATACGTTCCTGAATTGTAGAGATCTCAAGGTCTGTTGATTTTGGTGAAGATCGGTTAAGGGAAAGGGGTAGTTTACCTGCAACATTTTATGTTGTAACAAGAGAAATGTTTTCATGACGAACGATAACTGCCGCACATTCAAACAGAATCAAATATTTTTTTGCATACATCCCTGAATTGTAGAGTACTGAAGGTCTATTGATTTTGGTGAAGATCGGTTAAGAGAAAGGGGTAGTTTACCTGCAACGTTTTATGTTTTAACAAGAGTAAAGTACTTAATTTTGATAAATAAAGTATCCTGATAAGAAGCTGATAATAATCCACTGTAGAAACGTAGATGAAATATCTATAAATGAAGAGGTTAGGTGAACGGGGTGGGGGTAATTTTCTATTAATGAGAATTATAGTTTAAAGGGGGAGGGGAGAATTTTTTATATGTGTACTACGTTATCGGCAACAAAAAAGTAGTTCTTTTTTAAAATTCCTTCCCGGGCTGTTTAGCCGTAGTCCAAAATTTTCTGCAAAACCAGACTTTTCGGCAGTGGCATCGACTGCCATCATCAATGAAAATCGAGTGCGAAAACGTGAGGTGGTATACGTTAGTGACCACAGTACTGTGGTTAAGGCTGAAGCAATAATTAGAAAGAAGTAGTTTCTAATGAAATATTTCATTTCGAAGATGATTTTAAATATAAATCTTAGAACATGGAAGTCGTGTATGGTTCTCCATACCGATATTTAGGTATCTGGCTACGGGAGAATCGTTTGCGTCCTTAAGTTATACTTTCCGAATTGGAGTGAGTACCATCCACAGAATTGTTACACAGTTAAATGAAGCAGTATGGAAACTTTTGCAACCCACATGTGTGTGTGTTTTTGGAAAGTGTTTTGCATGTTGGGTGGGCCTGTGCCAACGACCCAAAAATGGAATGAGATTTCAGAATCATTTTATGACATCTGTAAAATGTCTCATTGTATTGGTAGTTTAGATGGGAAACGTTGCTGAATAATATGCCCATCAAAAGCGGGTTCGCAATATTATAACTATAAACATTTTCACTCAATTGTTCTAATGGCAATTGCAGATGCTAATAGTAACTTTATAATGATAGACGTCGGTGCATATGGACGCAACAATGACAGCAGCGTTTTTAATGAATCAACAATGGGAAAATCTTTTATGTCGAGCAGACTGAACGTTCCCAATCCTCGAGAAATGCCAGGCACAGATATTTTAATGCCATTTTATTTAGTCGGTGACGAGGCTTTTCCATTGCGAAACAATCTGATGAGACCACCATATGCTCGAAGGCAGCTTGATTATTCGAAACGTATATTTAATTGCAGATTATCAGCTGCACGTCGAACTGTAGAATGTGCATTCGGTATACTAACCAAAAAATTTGGCGTTTTTCAGAAACCTATAGCTACTAATGTAGAATTAGCTGAGGCTTCAATACGAAGCTCATGCGTGTTACACAATTACACAAGGCAAATAGAGGGAGATGGTACTTTAGAAAATAACTTTTTGGAAGAAAATAGAAGCGTGAATGATCTTCCATCTCTAATTCCTACATCAGTTCACAGAGGAAGTGCAGAAGCTATAAAAATTAGAGAAACACTGAAGAATTATTTTATGTCTCCAGTAGGTTCCGTGCCTTGGCAAAATGAAAAAACGTATTCATAAACTCATAATATTATTAGCATTTTTTTAAAACCAAAGACATTACGAATACCGCTACTTTGGAATTTTTGAAATTTAATTTAAAAATAGTGTCTAAATTTGTATTTTGCATTATCTAAAGACCTATTTATTTATAAGAATCATTGTATTACGATTTATGCAGTAAACGCTATTGGTTTTATTTTATATTTGATTCATCATGTTAATGTATTTATTTATTTCCTAGTTATTCAGTTACATTCTGTAAAACAAATAAACTTACCTGTAGTCACCAATTCAACAGCAGTAGCTCTCCATATGCTAGCAATCGCATCGTATATCTCACTATTGTCTCTCACTAAAATTATTAACTTTTCAATATCCATCGTATATGTGGCAGGAATTTTGCAAGAACAGAACGTCAGACAAAACAACAGCTTGTAAAGTGATTACAAGACGCACGAGGACTGACAAAAATTTAACCGGCTGAGTCAACGCCAGTCTTGACGTGACTGGCCTGGACTGGATTTGACTAGACTGACTCGGTATGAAAGAATTTAATGCGTCTCACTTTAAAACAGTACTGAACCATTCGTCTGAATCTAGGAGCGTCTGACGCGACTGGACGAGACGGGACTGGACTGGGTTGGTGTGAAAGCAGCCTAAGTCTGACCAGGCCGAGACACAATTTTGCCCCTCCCCCCCCCAAAAAAAATTGTGATGCTTATTTTCTTATCAGTTTTAATTTAATAACATTATACTTTAAAAGTTTTATCATGACTGTTTTATACTAGTGGCGGCGGTCAAGCCCTACACATAAAAAACTATTCTGTAGGTCTACATGTAATTATTTAAAAAATTTAAAGTTTATACTATATAACTTCTCAAATGTTAATAAATATTTTTCTTGTTTTTCTTGAAACCCATTAACTATCACTAAGGCCTGTTTCTAAAATTTAACTTAATAAAGCTGTATTGACTCACCTATATAAGTGTTTCACATGGACGCTCAATGCGAGTGGAAAACATCAAATAAAAATAATCAATTTCAAACAGTTTCCTATAATTTTAATTCAGTCAGTGTACATTTATTCCTATTATAATTATATGTACAGATATTATCAAAACACAAATGCCTTTTCACATGTAACATTTATTTTTACTAAAAATGTCACACCAAGATTTATTGAATTAAAGTTTTTCTTTAGAAAAAAAAAACATATTTTGGTTTTTGAAAGTTTAGTTAAATTTCTTTATTCTTGCTTTTGCTTCAGCAAACCTTTTAACAATTTTCGTTAAATCTAACTGGTTTGCAAATGTCATTTTTAATAGAAATTGTTGCTAGAGATGATAGGCGGTCTTGCGTCATTGTAGAGCGTAAGTAAGTTTCAATTAATTTAAGCTTACTGAAACTACGTTCTCCACTAGCAACCGTAACAGGAATTGTTAAAAGAATCCTCAATGTAATCCATATATTAGGAAAACAGTCAATCATGTTACTTTTTGAAATAAGTTGCAAAGTTTGAACAGAGTTTTTATCTCAGAGTTCTTCAGAAATACACCCAGATGTTTAAGATCCTCAAAAAGGTGGTTGCCATCGATGTCACTTTCTTCTAATTTATCTTCATCTTGATGAACGTTTTGAAGATTCAAACATTTTTGTTTCAAGATTTCAGATTCTGGAAGAGTTTGCACATTGTACAAAAAACCTCAATGCTGGTTATGAGTCTCAAGTTGTGTAAAGGGCTCACTGTTCGATGGATGTCAGAGCCTGATCTATAAGCAGGTAAAAGACAACTAACCAAATATACTGTTACTCACCGTCTATGGCCTTTCCGTGATGTTATTTCGTTGTTTACATGTTTCGAGGCACTTGCCTCATCATCAGAACTTTATAAAAACTAATGTATGTCATCAATGATGACATGTGTCAAAATACTAAAACACAGTACGGCATTAAACCATGTACAGAACTTGCTTTAAAAATGAGCACGTCAATGTTAGGTGTGCCTTGCAAGACAACACGCGCCGTAGTGACGAAATCTAAGTTTTATCTCGACCATATCGCATAGCGGTATCGTACAGTATATTTGATTTATATTGTAATTGGTCGTTCAACACGTGTGGCTTGGTACTGGCGTCGTTATATGCTTTATAAATCTCATATTCTTCAAGGGCGTTCAAATAACGCCCTTTATTGCAGAAATGAAGGGGTATTAGATTCGAGCTAAAATCCGTGTAACTGTGATTGTTGTCTATAAGGTGCCTGGCGAAATTTGACTTGATGTCGTCAAAGCTGTAAACTCGTATAGGGGGTCTATGTTCAGAAAATCTTTTCAAAAAACCTCGACCCGTCTGGCCCACATAAAAAGCCTCACAGTCGTTGCAGACTAGCTTATAAACTCCTGTTTTATTTTCAAGACTGGTATGTTCACGGCTGCGGAGATTATTTAAGATGTTAAATAAACAAACACGTGGCTTGGGACTACAATAGGAGTTATTCCATTTAAATCAAGAGATAACTGTTTTAAACAACTGCTCTGGATCTGTTGAGGCTTGGTCTCGGGACTCATAATAAAATTGGCGTTTTTTCTTTCTCTCAGGCTGCTTCTTGTAAACAGCTTCAATTTCCAAGTCTTCAGCTATGTCTTTGGCTGTTGCTACAGCCCCTTCGTATACAGTTTCACGATATTCTTTTAAAAATGTTTGGCACTTTCCAAGAAGGTGTGTAACTGTTGATAAGTCACTGTTGGCGTTTTGCATGGTATTGATGACCAAGTTTTCTTGAAACAATATATCATGCCAAACAACAAGGGAGACAATGAAGTCAAACGATGTTAAATTGTTTTCCAATGATTTGGCTTCAGATGTCACTTTTGGATCAATGAGTTTCTCTTGCATTGCCTGTAGCACCTCACAAACTTCAACCATTTGAAACCTCACTGCCTTTACGCTGTTAATTCTACACTTCCATCTAGTTTCACAGACTTCTTTGACAGTAAGAGTCAACTGACTTTCCTTGAGTATTTTCCATCTTTTAGTAGATGAAGAAAACAGGACGTACAGACGTTGTAAAACTCCAAACAAAGAAACATTTTTTATAGATGAAACAACAGCATCTCCAATTACTACGTTAAGTGAATGACATCCACAAGGATTGAAAAAAGCTTTAGGAAACATTGGCAAAATTCTTGACTGCACTCCTTTATATTTTCCAGTCATGTTGCCTCCATTATCGTAACCTTGCTCCCTACAATTTTTCATGTCTGACCCACAGGTCCCTTCAATTTCATTCAAAAGGGCCGTTGTCAAACCTTCCCAGCAGTGTCATCAATAAGAAAAATGACAAGAAATGCTCTTTTACTTTAACATCTGTTTCATTACATTCAACAAAACGAATTTTAAATGACAATGATTATTGTGGCTGATAACGGGTGTACAGTCTAATATTAGTGAAAAGTACTTGGCTTGGTTTGCTCTTACAATGATATCATTTTTTATTTCAGACCCAAGCAAACTAATCAACTCATTTTGGATTGTTTTACCCAAGTAATGATCATGGATTTCATTACATTTAATTTTTCTAATGTGTTCAGCTATAACTACATCGTACTTTCCAAGTAACTCAATAAATCCCAAAACATTTCCGTTACTTTGTGCAAATAACTGGTCATTACTTCCTTGGAATGCCAGGTTATGTTCTGATAAAAATACCGTTATTGCAATTAGACGATCTAAAACTTTTTTCCAGTGATCTACCTCTTTTTGTAACAATTTTTCAACTTCACTATCAATACCCGTTTGACAACGAATATTTTTTTTGGCATCAACCCATTTGCTGTAACATGTGTAGTGCTCACTTGAAGTTTCATGATCTTTTAAAAAATCCTCTGTGTTTCCAGTTGTTGATACCGTTCTGCCCTAATTGAGAGCGGGTATTCCCAAGCAACTTACAACTAAAACAATAGACTCTGTTCTTTGTCTCAGAATATTGCAAATATCTCCGATACAATTTTTCATTATTGGTCATTTTCTTATTGTAGTGAAACAGTGAGAATTTTCTGTTTCTCAACCCTTTTGAATCGGATTTTGTTAAGTCAACAGAAAATCTTGAATCCGGACACTCAATTTTTTTTTTGGGCCGTTTTTAATTATTTAATCCCTTGTGTGACGAATCAAAGTAGGCCGTTAGCCGATATCATCCAAATTACATGAGGTAACGTCACTGTGGGATAAAGGGTGAACTTCATCTTCATATCTGTCCGTTACAGGGTTTGATGAATTAATCGTAACGTCTTTGTCAAGGAAAAAATCGTTTCCTTGGCGGCTTGTCCCAGGTTGTTCAGTTTCCTTCATCTCAGTCTCATCATTAGTGTTTTGAACATTGTCATCAAAAACTTGTTCTGACTCTCTAGCATTTGAAAATATAGGTATGGAGAACCATACATGACTTCCATGTTCTAAGATTTATATTTAAAATCATATTCGAAATGAAATATTTCCATAGAAACTAATTCTTTCTACTTATTGCTTCAGCCTTAACCACAGTACTGTGGTCACTAACGTATACCACCTCACGTTTTCGCACTCGATTTTCACTGATGATGGCAGTCGATGGCACTGCCGAAAAGTCTGGTTTTTCAGAAAACATTGGACTAAAGCTAAACAGCCCGGGAAGGAATTTTAACAAAGAACTACTTCTTTGTTGCCGATAACGTAGTACACATATACAAAATTCTCCCCGCTCCCTTCAACTATAATTTTCATTTATAGAAAATTACCCCCACCCCGTTCATCTAACCTCTTCATTTATAGATATTTCATCTACGTTTCTACAGTGAATTATTATGAGTTTCTTATCAGGATACTTTATTTTTCAAAATTAAGTACTTTACTCTTGTTAAAACATAAAACGTTGCAGGTAAAGTACCCCTATCTCTTAACCGATCTTCACCACAATCAATAGATCTTCAGTCCTCTACAATGCAGGGATGCATGCAAAAAAATATTTGATTCTGTTTGAATGTGCGGCAGTTATCGTTCGTCATGCAAACATTTCTCTTGTTACAACATAAAATGTTGCAGGTAAACTACCCCTTTCCCTTAACCGATCTTCACCAAAATCAGTAGGCCTTGAGCTTTCTACAATTCAGGAAAGTATGCAAAAAATTATTTGATACTATTTGAATTTACGGAAGTTATCTTTCGTAAAGAATTACCCTTCTTAAAACATAAAATGTTGCTGGTAAACTACCCCTTTCCCTTAACCGATCTTCAACAAAATCAACAGACCTTGAGCTCTCTTTAATTCAAAAAGGTATGCAAAACATTATTTGATTCTGTTTGAATTTCCGGCTGTTATCGTTTGCCATAGAAACAAATTACCCTTGATAAAAAAACGTTGCAGGTAAACAACCCCTTTCCCTTAACCGGTCTTCACCAAAAACAATAGACCCTCAGTACTCTACAATTCAGGGATGTATGCAAAAAAATATTTGATTCTGTTTGAATGTGCGGCAGTTATCGTTCGTCATGAAAACATTTCTCTTGTTACAACATAAAATGTTGCAGGTAAACTACCCCTTTCCCTTAACCGATCTTCACCAACACTAATAGGATAACTCTACAATTCAGGCTTATATGCAAACAATCATTTGATTCTGTTTGAATTTGCGGCTGTTATCGTTTGCCATAGAAAATACCCTTATTAAAAAAACGTTGCTGGTAAACTACCCCTTTCCCTTAACCGATCTTCACCAAAAATAATAGATCTTGAGAATTCTACAATTTAGTGCTGTACGCAAATATCTTTTGATTCTGTTTGAATTTGCGGCTGTTATCGTTTGCCATAGAAAATACCCTTGTCAAAACATAAAACGTTGCCGGTAAACTACCCCTTTCCCTTAACTGATCTTCACCAAAATCAATAGGTCTTGAGAACTATACAATTCAGGGCTGTATGCGAAACATTATTTAATTCTGTTTGAATTTGCGGCTGTTATCGTCTGCCAAAAAAAAAATACCCTTGATAAAAAAAAACCGTTGCAGGTAAACTACCCCTTTCCTTCAACCGATCTTCACCAAAAACAATAAGTCGTGAGTTACAAATCAGGGCTGTATGCAAAAAATTATTTGATTCTGTTTGAATTTGCGGCTGTTATCGTTTGCCATAGAAAAATCTACAGACAGACAGACAGACAGACAGACAGACAGACAGACAGACAGACAGACAGACACACACACACACACACACACACACACCACATTTCGAAAAACGACTTTTTTTCATGTTTTGAGTGTAGTACAATCAGAATCTGCAATAATCTCGAACACGATTTTTTTTGCCATCACCATACTTCCATTTCCTTAAGGAACATGGAAGTACAATTACCCTTCATAAAAAAACGTTGCAGGTAAACTACCCCTTTCCCTTAACCGATCTTCACCAAAAACAACAGGTCTTGAGAACTCTACAATTCAGGCCTATATACAAAAAATTATTTGATTTTGTTTGAATTTGCGGCTGTTATCGTTTGCCATAGAAAATAATTACCCTTGATTAAAAAAAAGTTGCTGGTAAACTACCCCTTTCCCTTAACCGATCTTCACCAAAAACAATAGGTCTTGAGTACTCTACAAATCAGGGCTGCATGCAAAAAATTATTTTTGTTTGTTTGAATTTGCGGTGTTATCGTTTGCCATAGAAAAAAAATCTACAGACAGATAGACACACACACACACACACAGACTGACACTTTTCGAAAAATGACTTTTTTTCTCGAACACGATTTTTTTTGCCATCACCATACTTCCATTTCCTTAAGGAACATGGAAGTAAAATCAATTTTAGTTACATTTTCTTTTGGAACATTTTGATCAGTTTCTATTTCTAAACTTTGAGAAAGAAAACCACTCATGAACTTAGCACCTTGTTTATTTTCATTTAATATTTTATTCTTTCTCTTTCTGTTTTGAGCTCCTGAAAGTTTGTGGTTTGAAGCCATTTTTAAAAGTCTTTGAAATCATAAACTGCACTCGTATATGTCAAAAATATTCGGAGTACTGAAACGAAAATTCAACGAAATTCTACAAACCGAGTTAAAACGAACAACATTGTTTCTTTTTTTTATTTATTAGGTTCTACCGTTCTTTTTTTCTTTTCGGGCTTATAAAACGATTTAAAAAACGAAAGACCTAAACCAAACCATCGATTGAATGGCCATTCTGAATGTTGTACATCCTAATAATTACACTGTATAACATTTTAAAGTTTGTTTAAAATCATAAAATAAGTTGACTTTCATTGCCTGCCATTTAAAAACATTTTCTCTTCTTGGTTTGAATTTCCAATTATTTAAACTAGGCAGCTTACTAACAAAATGAAAAGAATAAAGATCATACCTAGATAACATAAGAAAAATCAAACACTTAACGCGCACTTAAAAATATTTTACACTGTTATTCGCACCACTGGCAGTTGCATGTGACGAGTCACAACAAAAGAAACAACTGAAACAAAAGAAGGATGAAGCGTGAAGGGTACGATGTTCGCGAGGACGAGGCGGGGGAGCTGCCGACGATTACCGAACTTATAGGATCTGTTTCGAGGCGTTTTGTACACGTCAGCGACCGAAGCGCTGTCTTGACTATCTTGTCGCCGTTTTGTGGCTGAGCGTGAATGTCAAAATACATCAAATAATACCGCTTTGTAAAGATTTATATTGGTTGTCTTATTGTGTACCAAACAGTGGCATTCATTGATAATAGAGTAAACTGTTTACTTGAGAGAACAACTTCATTTATTACAATCATAAAGGAAAGGAAAACTTGATTTATTTTATCCATTATTTTGGCGCCCTCTAAAAATCTGCACCCGTCCTTAAGGCCGGCCCTGAAAAAAATATTATAATCACGTACTTAAGTTGTTAATAAACACTAGAGGACACTCGTAGGAACACCGCTAAACAAACCAAAAATAAGTTACGGGCTATAGGTTAAGTTTACAAAATATCTCACTGTTGATGTATATAGTTGTTAGACTCATTGATAGAGTGGGAGTGTTGTCCCCTGGTGTCTCCCCTCACCATTGTGCTTCACATTCTGGATAGGAAAGCGTACAGGTAGACGCTAGTGCTGACTGGCTACTGCTCCACATGGACCCTAAGAATCTATTACAGTTCATATACAACAGCTGTGTGGATGGTTCTATAATCCAACATTTGATATTTTGGATGATGAGCATTGTGTCCTGTAGTTGAGGTTGATAATTCCCACTAGCAGGTTCCTCACAGGCGGCCGAGACCGAGGACAAAGGGAATGACTTCCAGATGTAAGTGGTACTAAAGGAAATTGTAAGTTGTATGGGCAAACCAAAACTAAGCACTGCAAACTGGCAGCAGTGTTCTGGAGTGAACACAAAATGATTGTAGACTAGTTCAGAACTGAACACTGAAACACACAACTATAGTAATCTGATGGCTTTCACACTGAAAGGAAATGTACATCTGCCTCATTATTTTTCGTAGTTTATTTATTATTTTACAAAATACAAGTTAGATGTAAAAAGTTATGTATGCTATGTATATTTAGGGCCTGTTGATATGGGCTAAAATAGGCCTAAGTTATATGTGGTTAAAATATATTGTGGCCCCACTTGTAAAATGAAGTTTACATGAATTCAAAACTTTGCTACATGACACATGACAGTTTAGTGGCTGGTAATCTTTACACTTGTTAAGGGTACACAGAAGATGAAGGTTTGTTTTGATTCATAAGTTTGAACAAAGGGTAACATTTTTGTGTTTGTAGTTTTCTCTACTCTGTTATATGGTGTTAAGTCTTGGGTCTTACAATCTGACAAATATAAGTAAAATCGGGTTATTAAATGTTTTTATTGGATTTCATCTTGGACTATCAAGACACTCGATAAAGAAAAAACAGTGATGATTTTCTTGAAGTTACTCAAAACCCAAATTGAAGATGTGAAAAGAGATCAAACATTTCAACTATTTCAGGTTTATCAAACATTTGAAACTTCTTTTGAAGACAATAGTCTGCTGTTAAGTATAATCCCTTTACTGCTGACAAACTGACAAAATTGGAACATGTGGTTGTACAGAACAACTTGGGCAGTACCATAGTTGTACTACTTTATTTGTCAATATGGAACATTATGTCAAACAACATATTCTAGAGCAGTGTAGCTGCCATGTATTACATTCGTGCATAATGAAACATAGGCTATTTATTTCATAAAGTAAAGTTTTTTAGATTTAGGCAATTCACAGAGTTTACTTTCTTAATGATTTAGTTTGAATTTTTATTATTAAATACGTGGTTCATATGTACGTTATACAGTACATAATTTCAGAAAAGGCAATTGTTTTTCTTTAATGCCAGATATAAGAATATATTGTTTTATAAAATTTTTGTTTTTGTTTTATTTTGTGTACAAACTATAATTACTGAAAAACTCATTTAAATTGAAGACTCGAGGGGAAATAGGGGTAAGTACGTTTTCATAAATTTTACAGAACAGATTTAAAGTTTGTAATACTATAATTTTTTAAAATTAGTTTTTATTCCAATAATCTTTATTTTTTTTTGAAGGTGCAGTAAGCTGTAGAGAACACCATCTTCTGGAAGAGGTATGGCTACTTCTGATAGTATATGGAGTGCCCTAGTAGCAGCAAGGGTAGCAGAGGAGCCCAGGAAAGAACAGAACATGCCAAGACAGAAATCTAGTTCTGAACCTGTGGTGGTCACGGAAAACCTCAATTCTCTGCTTGCTTCTGTGGAGCCTCCACTCCCTTGCTTGCAAGGGCTGTCCCTGTAAAGCCCTTGATTTTGCCAGAGGAGAAAGATATTAAAATAACACGACAGAGGGTAGAAGAAGAGCTTCACAGGATGGAAAATATCACTGAGAAAATGAACAGGGCAACATGCTGTGTATAAAAGATTAGCATTGATGTCAAGAATGGCATTGTCCATCTTGACGATACCCTGGAGATCATTGGGCCTATGCAAGCTTTTTTGAAAGTTGCTTTTCAGTGGCTTCAGAAGCAGATGAACAGGAATTGAGATGTGGCACAGACTCCACCTGTAAGTACTGTTACACAGTTTGCTTCACTGGAGTCTGCTCATGTTGCTAGGTGTATGTGAGTTGCTTAAAGTCCACCAGAGCAGAAGGAGGAGAATAGGATGAGGGATGAAGAGCCCCACCCTGAGTGGTCTACCATCGTCTCCAAGAGGGCAAAAAGGTGAGCAAGCATGAAAGAAAGATTGAAGAGCAACAACAGCAGTAGCAGCAGATTTCCTGATCAAACCGGGAGATATACTCAACACGAGAGAGAAGGTCTCCACCAAGAAGAAGCAGACAGAACCCAGGCCTGAGGTGCTTCTGATAAAACCGGTAGAAAGCCAGTCTTATGTGGGGGTTCTGTATAAACTCTGTAAGAAGGCAAAACTGGAGGATTTGGAGACTGAGATTCACTCTATCTGACAGACCAGATCTGGTGGCGTCTTGCTGGAACTGGCACCAAGACTAAAAAGATATCTTCTTTGAGGAAACCTGAGGGATCTTGGGGGAGAAGGTGGTCATTTCTGCCCTTGAACCCAGATGCATGTTGGAAATTAGAGACATAGACTGCCTCACCGACAAGGAAGAAGTTGAGGAAGCTCTTAAGTGTGGCCTTTCAGATCTGGGAGAGGTCAGAGTAGGCTTAAAACCAGAAAACCCTAGGGGGCAGCGAATCAGTATTTAAGAAAGAAGGAATGTACTGTATTTGAAACACTGTATAATAATAGATTTATTTTTAATTAAGTTATGGTGGCACAACCTGCTAGTGAGTGTGTAATGATGTGAACACCATAGCACTATTGGAATACCATGGCACCATGGATTGTGTGTAATGGCACTATTGTAATGGTGTGAACATGAGCAAATGTATACTCGGTCTGTAAATGAGACTAATTCAGTAAAACCTTTTATTTACAATCAAACTATGCCTAGACTCTATCGCCTTCAAAATAGTTCCCTTGTGAAACCATAGCAGTGCTGGAACTCAGAAATTGGAATCTCCTTCAACTGGTCGGTTACATTTTATTTTTAATGTTGACTATCATCCCAAAATGTTATCCTTTGAGATGTTTTTTCAACCTCGGGAAGAGAAAGTAGTCACAGGGACTGAAGTAAGATGAATAAGAGGGCTGAGGAACAACAGGAATATATTTTTTTTGCCAAAGAGTCATTAACCGAGAGTGCTGTGTGACAAGGTGCATTACCATGATGCAGCATCCAGGTGTTCACGATGGCTGGTCTCACGCGGGCAACTCTTTTCCGTAGCCTTTTAAGAATTTCTTGGTGAAATGTTGATTGACAGTCTGTCCTGTAGGCAAAAACTCCTTATGGATAATGCCATTACTATCAAAGAAACAAATGAACATGGTTTTGATTTTGGATTTGCTCATTTTTGCTTTTTGGGGACATGATGGGTTTGGTGTGTGCCAGTCCTCGCTCTGGCGTTTTGTTTCTGGATCGCACTCAAAGATCCATGATTCATCACCAGTAATAACATTTTTTAGAAAATTAGGATCATTTCGATTTATTTTAGAAGATCACGGCACACTTCCATCCTGTTGTCTTTCTGCTCAAGAGTAAGGTTTTTAAGGGGCCAATTTCGCACACACTTTTCTCATTTCCAATTCGTTTGTCAAAATTTGATAAAATGTAGTGTGGTTCAAGCTTAATTGTTCTGCATTGATTCTGATGGTTAATTGACGGTCAGACTGCACCAAGTCCCTGATTTGATCAACACTGCTGTCTGTTCTTGACGTTGATGGTCTTCTGGTCTTCCAGAGATCATCCTTAATTGACTCCCAGCCATCTAAAAATGCTTTCATCTAAAAACGCATCTGGAGACCTGTGCTCTTGACAAAGCTTTATCTTCATACGCCTTTGTCAATTTTGTAAAAGTCCCAGTAGAATTGTGCCCGAATTTAATACAAAACTTGATTGTACAACGTTGCTCGTAATTGATGTCACTCGTTTTTATAACGCACAACAAAAACTCACTTCACGAAAAGGATATTTATGTTTCATGTGTCAATAATAGACAATTGTTATTAATACTCAATATCAGTCAGCTGTTCATCTAACCATCTGTGTTAATGGAAACTTTACAGTGTTGCTATATTGACTGCTACATGATTAGTCTCATTACTTAATTTACAGACCTTGTATATTATACATAATATAGTATATAAAATATATAGTATTTATATACTATATATAGATATAAATAGTATATATATATGTAGTATATAAAAATATATATTTTATTTACTTGTAACTGTCTTATCAGATATGGGATACATTAAAAACAGCTTGCTAAAGGATGATGAACTTGAAACAGGGAATGCTGATGAGGAAGTAAGAAATCCAAGTGTGAAGCATGATGAAATTTTGGGTTCCAAAATGTGTATTGACTGGTCAACCAGTGCCGTGGTGTGGGTACATAACAGCTGTTGTTAGGGGTAAAACTTAGCCTAAAAATTAATTCGAATTTTTTCTAGTACCAAGTGTTTTTTTTAGAGCCAAAATATGTTTTTAGAGTATTTTCTGTCATTCACTGGCAGCAGAAAAGGGTTCCGGTTCAACGGAATCTGACTCCATTATATATAGACAGAATAAATAAGGACACAAATAATAAAATTAAAAATAATAGTGACAAACAGAGAAATACATAACTAAATGAACAAAACACACATAGGTATGTAGTAGCTGCTGGACATTGGTTCCGAAAACAAACATAGCTGCTAACTGAGCATTTTGCTGGTTTAACAGTGGCAACAAATTGGGTAGACGAATGTGTCTCCTCTCCTCCAGTCTGTACAGTGACAACTACTACGAGGTCAATGACCATATGCAGTAAAACATTGCCGTGTCTGAGCCGGCAACACAAGATGGGGCAAATGCACAGCAGTTCGAAAGCAATGCTATGCTTTTCTTCAAGTTCCCCTACCAATATTGTTTGGATTTCCAATTATTCAATAACTAAACTATTTATTCTGTGATATAATTAATATTATTTTCTTTCGTTTTGTATACTGTTGCCGCCGGCAACAGCAGTTACATAGACGCCACGCTACTGTGGTCAACTGAAAATGATGTACGGTACCATCACATCAGATCTAATAACTATTGCTGCTGTAGTGATCGAAATTTAAAAAAAATTTTAATTCCTCGATCAAGTGGCACGTTCCCACACTCGAGTCGACGGACACAAGCCCAGGTCGTAAATAATGACGAATCAGGGACACGTCAAACCCGACGCCAGTGCGAAGACAAAGAAAAAACGTCTGTGTACAGCACACAATAAGAATTTGAGGGCGTCGTTGACAGCTCGCAGTTTGTTACAATTTACAGCACCCAGCAATCGAAAACAAAGACTTCGTCCAGCTGCCGAGTTACGCGGAAACGAAATGGAACGCCTGCTGTGGAGGTGAAGTGTAACGAGCACAAATATGAAAGGCTTCACTCTGCTACAAAGGAGTACAGAGCAATCTCAACTAACAGATAAACAATAGGACATAGACTCAGTGAATACTGCCAGTACACCCTGCACAGCGTGAAAACAAACCTTTGACAGTTTACTGAGATTTACGACTGGAAAGCGTAAGATCTACGAGAAACGACTCCAGCGAAGGGTTGATAATCGGCGGAACGAACAACGAATAACTTGAGCAATTAACCAAGAATCTGCAGTCTGTTAACAAAAGATCGGTCAGAACCTTGACAAAGTCTAAACAAAGGTTGACGGACAGCCAGGAAATTGCCCTAGTTTCTTAGAATCCGTACCACGTTCGTCACATGGAACACTCCGGGGATGACGACGACCAACCAGCGTCAAGCATCTTCTAAAAGAGCTCGTGGAGAGAGTAAGAAGGGTTCGGACGACGAATCGGGAAACAGCGGATGAGATCTGCAGAAGAGTAGGAAGTTGTAGGACCAATCACGAATCCGAGAGGGCGTAGGAATCCAGAATTTAGACTTATGGGTAAGATGTTTCAATAAAACTGTTTTGCGAAGACGCGGAGCGGGAGTCTACAGTCTACAGTCTACAAGTCAATCGGTCATAAGTTAATAAGTCAGTACGTACGACAGTCAGACGGTTGATTATAGCCGGAACGGTAATACATTCAGTGATAGAAACAGTTTGCGCGACCTACCGAACTTACAATTCGGTGAATTCATAAGTGAACTTAGAGATACGATATAGTCTCAATTACACACAAGTCAGTGCGATAAACGTATATATTCTGATGAACTATAGTGCGCACGGGACTTGAAACTAAAACCGACGCGAACATAATAACGCAAGTAATTAACATTCCAAGTATAACAGTGAGTGACTTTTCAAACACTCTCACATTACAATGAGTCACTACGTTGAACACTTAACTGAATGAACTATATCGAACAATTAAGCACACAGTATACACTACATCCAGATAGACGGAACAGTTAATCATGTACACGAACACGGCAAACTCTCAGAGCAATTCAGCTTAATGACAATATTAACATCTCAATATTTGAACTCCAAACACCCGATATCAGCGGGGTACAACAACACCGTACACATAACGGGAGTGAAGATTTAGTGAAGTGAAGTGATTAGTGCTTTTCATAACAGTGAGTAAGATGCACGACGAGTCCTCCAGCAAACGTCATCTCACACCGGCGGGATATTGGATAAACACTCTCACAAGATAAGCTTTTATGTCTATTAAATCTTAGTAATATATACTACTGCACTGTTTCCTCTTTTCAAAGAACAAACCCCAAGAGATTATATATAAATCATATGAATCATAAATTTTATAAAGCAATATTAACGCAATTCATCATCTGAGAATAATGAACGCATTTAAGTAGGAATAAATTATATTTGTTGTTGTTTATTGTTCGTATATGTTTTGTATATATGTATATATATATATATTATTTACTGCATTTGAATGTAACATATGTTTGTGTTTTCAGGAAACAACGTACAAATTGTATTTTGTTATTATGTGTTTATATTATATATGTATTTGCAGGATATAGTGACTTACTTAATTAACAAGTGTAATAAATAAGTAATTATTTTATATTTAATCTTGCGTTCATTATTGAAATTTAACCTTTATTATTAATTTATTTCATTCAAGCATTTCACAAAGAGTCTCAAAAGTTATGCTAAGTATCAATGGACACAACAAACTCGACCATTGAAACGTCCGATTAACAGACTCATAAATCATATTTATTTAACAACTGTGTTGAGTCTAATCTGACGAGTATGAACTACTTTCATATATGTATTCAAGTTAACGACCATCATAACTCTTAATTAATACACGAAGTTAATGAGATACAATTTACTAATTCACATTTGGATAATCCAATAATACTTACAATTAGCATAATTTCGCTCAAACATAAATGGTACGGCAACCCTAATTACTTAATTAATTGCCACTCCCATTTATAACCTTAAATGTAAATGGCGCCCATCGCATGGCAAAAGAGAGCAGGCAGTAGTATTTAGATTAATTAAAATAATATAGTACATAAGATATTAAATAAGTGTAAGGTTAGCTTGACTGGTAAATGATAACGCGAAGCAAGGCTAAAATGGCTAGCGGTAGTTCTGACAGCATGGACTTTGACGTTAACAACCAGTTAGGCGCACCCGACAACAGCGAAGAAAATTCAGTCGAACCAAATATGACTGAGGAGACGTCAGAAGTCAGAGCGCGGGGACAGGAGTCACAGCAACCACAGGAGTCCCAGCAATCACATGAAGAGGCATCACTACGTTCATTGTTGATGGACTTCATGCGCACAAATAATGAAAGCTTCAAAATAATGAACGAGAGATTCGATAAAGTTAACGAAAAATTCGATCAACAGAATCAGAAATTCGATAAAGTTAACGAAAAATTCGACCAACAGAAGGAAGAAATCAATCAGAGATTCGATCAACAAAACGAGAAGTTCAACACACTAGAAGAAAAATTAGATCATCACAAAGAAGACGTCAAGCAACAGATGGCCGAACAGCTCACGCTTATACGATCGGAAATGCGTGACCATAAGACCAGTTGCGACGATAAGATAAGCGAAGTCTTGAAGAAACAGGAGGACGCTACAAGAGAAATAAAAGATGACACCACTAAGAAGTTTGAAGAAGTGTGGGAAGCCCGAGAGTCGGACCACCAAGAACTTAAAAACCTTGCACAGACCACACAATCTAGTATAAAGAAGGTTCACAATAAGCTAGAACTACACATCAATAATAATCAGAAGAAACAGGAAGAACTGAAGACCGAAATATATCACACACTTCGACAGCAGCAACAAGAGATAGGTGAAGCCAACAACACACTCCAACAGAAAATCAATGAAGTAGACGGCCGACAAAAGACGACCGAACAGAAACTTGACGAAAACGTCAAAGAGAAGACGACCCACATTCAGGAACTCAGGTGTCAAGTAGAGAGACTGCGGCGACATATCACCGATGGGGAGTCTGGGTCTCACAGGACAGTCAACGGACAAGTACAGGTGGAGCTGAAGTATGACGGAACCGACAGATTCCCGACGGAGTTCCTGAAGGAATTGTCGGAGTTTCAAGAAACATATTACCCGAACAGCGACATCAAGTGGATCGGCAAGCACCTAGAGAAGGACGCAAGTATATGGTGGCGTGTGATCCGGGACCAAATAAACACCTTCGAAGAATTCAAAGAGGCATTCACATTGAAGTATTGGGGGTTGGAACGACAGGACATTATCCGCGACAACCTCGAGTACGGAAGATTTGAATGGCATGGACCGGTTACGGCTATCCAATACATCGAACGAATCCTTTTAGAAAGCCGGCAATTAACTCCAGCATTGACCGACCGCCAACTGATAAGAAAAATCTCGAGGCACTTTGGGAGGGACTTGCAGATCGCCGTTATAACACGCGGGATCGTCACCATACCCAATTTTGAAGCCTTGATCACTGAATATACGAGCATTCAATCAAACAATGCAGGCAACAGGCGTACGCAATATAGAGCAGCAAACGAAAGGGAAACCGGAACTAACGAACGACCCATTGGGAATTTTGTAAACAAAAACGAGGGTGAGAGAAAACCAGTTTGGCAAGGAAAGCCGCACGGCGGTAACCGTTATGAGAATAAATCACACGGAGTAGTGAACACCGTCGAGTATATTAACTCCAAGCCGAGCACAAGTCATGCCACCGACGACAACAATTCAAGGTCGAATAATGAGCAGAATAGCAAAAAAAAAACACCCCTACACAGCGAACGACATAGTTTTTGACAACAAAAACAACCCCACGAATAATGTCAATATCCTAGTACCTGACTTGAGGGATGACCTACTGCATGAATACGACGAGGACATAACTAAACAGATATTAAAATGTCCCGAAATACTCATTAAATTTAACAATAACATTAAAGTTTTGGCACTTATCGACACCGGCTCAGTTATTAATGGGTTATCAGAAGAGTGGTTCAACGCAAACAAAAGGGACATTGAACCATATGAAATTTTACCCATGACGAATTCTCTAATCATTAGTGCCGTTGGGAACAAGTCCAAGTTAATTAGAAAACAAATACTATGCGACATTGAAATTGACGGGATCAAAAATGAGTGTGTCTTTTTAATTATACCTGACCTTATTAAACAATGTATATTAGGGATAAGTTTTTTACAGGAGGTGGGATGTCGCATCGACATCGGCAATAAGAAAATAGAAATAGTGAATGCGGCTGATGAAGAGGTGCACGCCGTACCCATCATGAACATGGAACTAATGGATAATGGAGAAGAAGAAGAAATCTTGAGGAACATCGACGAGAAGATAGCAAGTATGGACTGTCAAGACGAGGAAATATTGGGAAATTTGAGGGAAATACTTATTAAGAATAGAAGAGTGTTTAGGGAATGCCCGGGGAGGATAGAAGGATACGAGCATGAGTTTCAAGTTACGGACAGTACGCCCTACTTTCAACGGGGTTGGCCTGTACCACTAGCTTATCAAAAGAAAGTAAAGGACGAGATTGATAGAATGCTGCGATACGGTGTGATTGAACGATGTACGAGCCCGTTCATAAATCCACTCGTAACAGTCATTAAAAGAGATGGAAGGGTCCGTTTATGCCTGGACGCAAGAAAGATAAACGGCGTTACAATCCCCGACTATGAAGGCGTTTCCCCAATAAACGAAATCTTGGCAAGATGTAGCGAGATGCGCTATCTATCTACCGTCGATTTGTCCAGCAGCTTTTGGCAAGTGCCATTGAAGGAAGAGTGCAGAAAGTATACCGCGTTCATGTATGAGGGAAGGTGCTACCAATTCACCGTCACACCATTCGGTCTTAGTACCAGTTCTGCAGCACTAACACGCGGATTGGATACGGTTTTAAATGAAAATGTTAAGAAAAACACACTAATATACGTAGACGATTGCCTATGTTATTCTGACGATGTTCAGACACACATAGCACATTTAGAAGCATTGTTAAATAATCTAAACGAAACTAACTTGACCGTCAACCTAAATAAGTCGCAGTTTTTCAGAAAAGAAATATCGTATCTTGGATACCAACTAACAACACGCGGCATCCAAGCTACGGAAGAGAAAGTGAAAGCCATTATGGAGTTCCCTAAGCCCAAGAATCAGAAACAGTTAAAGGGTTTCTTAGGCCTCACTAATTTCTATAACCGCTTCACAAGTAAATATGCGGAGACAACGCAACCCCTCCATGAATTATTGAAGAAGGATCACAAATTTGTATGGACGGCTGAATTAAACGACTGCTTTGTCAGAGTCAAAAACCTATTTATTGACGCTGTAGTTTTGAGATTTCCGCGCCCAGACCAGAGGTATTATATACAATGTGATGCAAGTGACTACGCATACGGAGGACAACTTTACCAGCTCGATGAAGACGGGGAGATTGGCGTAATCGCCTTCACTAGTAAAACATTCAAGGGTGCTGAGCGGAACTACTATACTACAGAAAAGGAGCTTTTAAGTATCGTCCGATGCTTAGAAAAATTCCGCATATACGTTCTCGGACAACCGTTAACAATCATCACTGACAACAAGGCGTTGACATTCTTAAACAAATGCCATCTAAATAATTCTCGGATTACGCGATGGATTCTCGCAGTGCAAGAGTATAAGTTCGACATAATTCATTGCAAGGGCAAGGATAACATCGTAGCCGACATCTTAAGTAGGTACCCACACGATACAAAAGTAGAAGAGATTCACGACAACACACATGAATATTTAGTCAACCACATCACCGTGAAATTGAAACTTGAAGTGCGGAAATTAATCCAAACCATTGGAAAGCACCAGATAGAAGACGATAAGCTAAAAACAATCATCACTAAATTTAAGGAGGGAAATATATACCCTAAATTAAATAAATTTTATCAATATGTTAACGACAAGTTATATAGACGACAGCGGAATGAATGGAAGCTGTATGTTCCTAGCTACATATCTGGGGACATAATTGCTGAAATCCATCAAATGTTCGGACATTTAGGAACAAAAAAGTGTATAAAAATGCTCCAGGAACATTTCACATTCGACCGGATGTCAAAGAAAGTAAAAACTTATATTAAAACCTGTGACCTTTGCCAGAAGTGCAAAGATACCAACAACAAAGAGCTATTTGGTGGCACACGCGCTGTGATACCTACAGCCAAAGGAGATCTGGTAAGCGCAGATTATTATGGACCCCTACCGACAGGAACGGGTGGAGTCAAATATTTATTAGTCATAGTGGATAATGTCACGAAATATGTCAAATTATTCACCCTTCGAAGAGCAACAACCACTACGACGTTGCGGAGAATAAAAACGTATTGCGAACTATTCGGACGTCCAAGGGCCATTTTGACGGACAATGGGACACAGTTCACCTCCAGGAAATGGGTCAACGTTTTAAAGGAGTTGGACATCCAACCAAAGTTCACCGCAATACGTAATCCATGTACCAATCTTGCCGAGCGGATTAACCGGCAACTTGGAAACTTGTTTCGCATTTTCGTAAGTGACCAACACACTAAATGGTCCCAGTACATAAAAACGATTGAAGCGTGTCTAAACGAGGTGTACCACGAGACAATCGAAATTACCCCTCATGAAGCACACCTCGGCACGAGACCTACACGAGCATGGGAGCAATGCTTGGACAAAGGGGTCATTAGCAGTGAAGGGAAACGCGAAAACAACATATTTGTGAAGATAAAGGAGAAGAGGGAGAAGCACGCGAAACGCTGCAATGAGAAAAAGAAAATAACAAAATTTACGATTGGTGACAAGGTACTGGTGAGAGCATACCACCAATCCGACGCTGCGTCGAGGAGAATTGACAAGTTCTTCGAACTTTTCGCAGGACCGTATAAGATCAACCGCATCATCGGCGAGGCCACATATGAGCTCGTGGAGTGCGATAGCGGAAAGATGAGAGGGAAATTTAACATACGGCAAATTAAAGCGTATCATGAGCCAGCGAAAGGAAGTATGGATAACACGAGTGGGTAGCCACGACTCCGGCGGCCAGCAGAAGACGTAGGTTAGGTAAGTTGCTCGCGCGGCCAGTCCAGCTAACCAAATAATGATGTGCATTTTACTATATTGTGTTTAGTTCGTATTTCAATACTAATCGTGTTTATGATCATCATATATTTGTCATTCATTATGTTAATTAGACATGTAAACATCAATATATACATAAAGTGATTTGTTGAAGTGTACCATGTGTCAGAAGGACATTATGACACTATGATACAGGACACTAAAGACATTAATAATTGTGAATGATAATAACTTGTTAAAATGTAGAGATTCGAATAATTTGTTTATGTAATTAATAATTCAAAATGGACAATTGTTTTATAACTTTAAGAGTAAGCGTTTGGGTATGCATCATGAAGTATGCTGATTCCTCAATTGTTTAGTTAATATGTATATTTCATTTATCAATGTAATCTTTCATAATATGTCACAAGCTAATCATATGTATATATTTGTTTGTAGCAACTATAGTCTTGAGGTAATAATAACAAGTTTGAAAATTATTTTATTGCTATATAAGTCATCGAGATAAGATCGATTAATCTAATTGGTAGCTAACCTGCAGCTTATCTATTACGTTGTATATAGATTGAACGAAAGAATGTAAACGATAACTAAACAAACTGTCAAATGGACAGATGTATATGTCTTAAATTCAATTATTTACATAAAATTGTATTGTATAGTCCGCATGTGGACGGATAAAATGTAGAAAATGCGTTCACTTCACTCAGATGAGCGGCAATAAATTCATATGACCATATAAAACATCAAGATGGGGAATAACAATTAATTGCTTCCTATGAGAGATATATGTCAGTCAACCATGTCCATTCCGAAGCAGACATCCACGACTGGGACAGAGCGCAGAAATTGGATCAGATGTCTCTTGAAGCCCAACATCCAATCCAATTTGGGGACAATGTAGTGATCGAAATTTAAAAAAAATTTTAATTCCTCGATCAAGTGGCACGTTCCCACACTCGAGTTGACGGACACAAGCCCAGGTCGTAAATAATGACGAATCAGGGACACGTCAAACCCGACGCCAGTGCGAAGACAAAGAAAAAACGTCTGTGTACAGCACACAATAAGAATTTGAGGGCGTCGTTGACAGCTCGCAGTTTGTTACAATTTACAGCACCCAGCAATCGAAAACAAAGACTTCGTCCAGCTGCCGAGTTACGCGGAAACGAAATGGAACGCCTGCTGTGGAGGTGAAGTGTAACGAGCACAAATATGAAAGGCTTCACTCTGCTACAAAGGAGTACAGAGCAATCTCAACTAACAGATAAACAATAGGACATAGACTCAGTGAATACTGCCAGTACACCCTGCACAGCGTGAAAACAAACCTTTGACAGTTTACTGAGATTTACGACTGGAAAGCGTAAGATCTACGAGAAACGACTCCAGCGAAGGGTTGATAATCGGCGGAACGAACAACGAATAACTTGAGCAATTAACCAAGAATCTGCAGTCTGTTAACAAAAGATCGGTCAGAACCTTGACAAAGTCTAAACAAAGGTTGACGGACAGCCAGGAAATTGCCCTAGTTTCTTAGAATCCGTACCACGTTCGTCACATGGAACACTCCGGGGATGACGACGACCAACCAGCGTCAAGCATCTTCTAAAAGAGCTCGTGGAGAGAGTAAGAAGGGTTCGGACGACGAATCGGGAAACAGCGGATGAGATCTGCAGAAGAGTAGGAAGTTGTAGGACCAATCACGAATCCGAGAGGGCGTAGGAATCCAGAATTTAGACTTATGGGTAAGATGTTTCAATAAAACTGTTTTGCGAAGACGCGGAGCGGGAGTCTACAGTCTACAGTCTACAAGTCAATCGGTCATAAGTTAATAAGTCAGTACGTACGACAGTCAGACGGTTGATTATAGCCGGAACGGTAATACATTCAGTGATAGAAACAGTTTGCGCGACCTACCGAACTTACAATTCGGTGAATTCATAAGTGAACTTAGAGATACGATATAGTCTCAATTACACACAAGTCAGTGCGATAAACGTATATATTCTGATGAACTATAGTGCGCACGGGACTTGAAACTAAAACCGACGCGAACATAATAACGCAAGTAATTAACATTCCAAGTATAACAGTGAGTGACTTTTCAAACACTCTCACATTACAATGAGTCACTACGTTGAACACTTAACTGAATGAACTATATCGAACAATTAAGCACACAGTATACACTACATCCAGATAGACGGAACAGTTAATCATGTACACGAACACGGCAAACTCTCAGAGCAATTCAGCTTAATGACAATATTAACATCTCAATATTTGAACTCCAAACACCCGATATCAGCGGGGTACAACAACACCGTACACATAACGGGAGTGAAGATTTAGTGAAGTGAAGTGATTAGTGCTTTTCATAACAGTGAGTAAGATGCACGACGAGTCCTCCAGCAAACGTCATCTCACACCGGCGGGATATTGGATAAACACTCTCACAAGATAAGCTTTTATGTCTATTAAATCTTAGTAATATATACTACTGCACTGTTTCCTCTTTTCAAAGAACAAACCCCAAGAGATTATATATAAATCATATGAATCATAAATTTTATAAAGCAATATTAACGCAATTCATCATCTGAGAATAATGAACGCATTTAAGTAGGAATAAATTATATTTGTTGTTGTTTATTGTTCGTATATGTTTTGTATATATGTATATATATATATATTATTTACTGCATTTGAATGTAACATATGTTTGTGTTTTCAGGAAACAACGTACAAATTGTATTTTGTTATTATGTGTTTATATTATATATGTATTTGCAGGATATAGTGACTTACTTAATTAACAAGTGTAATAAATAAGTAATTATTTTATATTTAATCTTGCGTTCATTATTGAAATTTAACCTTTATTATTAATTTATTTCATTCAAGCATTTCACAAAGAGTCTCAAAAGTTATGCTAAGTATCAATGGACACAACAAACTCGACCATTGAAACGTCCGATTAACAGACTCATAAATCATATTTATTTAACAACTGTGTTGAGTCTAATCTGACGAGTATGAACTACTTTCATATATGTATTCAAGTTAACGACCATCATAACTCTTAATTAATACACGAAGTTAATGAGATACAATTTACTAATTCACATTTGGATAATCCAATAATACTTACAATTAGCATAATTTCGCTCAAACATAAATGGTACGGCAACCCTAATTACTTAATTAATTGCCACTCCCATTTATAACCTTAAACTGCTATGGATTTGAAATAGGACTATTGAGCAGGCATTCAAAAAATCAAAACAAACGAGAATTGCTTACTTTTTTATAAGAAGTAGGTTAGTATACTAATTAACAAAAAAAAAGAAACAATAACAGAAGCTCAATAATTGATTTTTTTATGTTATGTTTAACAATTATTAAACAGTATTTTGAATGCAATAATGTTGAACTTTGGTGAGTATAGTTTTTTTGTGTGCTTCAGCATGATATTTTAATACAACAATCGTTTATAATAAAAATCCAAAAATCCTTTATTTGGTTTAGTACCTGTATATTATTTCAGTTGTATACTAACGCAAAAATTTCATCAGCCAAGTAAGTTTTCCCGCTGAATGTGTGTTATATTAGTACATAGCACTGTAGTAAATTATACTCTACAATAAATTTTAAATTATATATAATACAATTTATACCATAAAATTTATAATAAATTATACTAAAGAATAAAAAATTATGTATGAACTTATTACAAAGCATGGTATTCAAGCAATCTGTAAAACATACTAACACAATCAGATATATAGCAATAAAAAACGGTTACAACCCTAATTTAATAAACAAACTACACAGACACATCATAAACAAAAACAACAAAACAATAAATACCAACAACACACAACAAAATAAATACATCACACTCACATACCATAACTCCAACACACACAAAATCACCAACACATTCAGGAAACACAAGTACAAAATAGCCTACAGAACAAACAATACCATCAAAAAAACACCATCAATGATATAAACATAGGTAGACAAATACAACAAAACAGGGGTATACAAATTACACTGTAGTGATTGTAATAGTTTCTATATAGGCCAGACGGGACGATCTTTTTCTTCACGTTACTCTGAACACCTAAAAGCTCTATCCAGCAACAACATACATTCCGCGTTTGCCACACACATACACAAAAAAACCACAGCTACACCAACATAGATAATAATCTTGAGATATTACACTACTTGCCTAAAAGTCGGAAACTTAACACAGCAGAACAATATGAAATATACAAACACTACACAACACAACCAAACAACATACTTAACGACCAATTACACTTTAAATCACACACACTCTTTGACACAATTATACATAAAACATACAACAATTCGGATCCCCGCGCCAATTCCCTTCCACCCCCCCCACTCAACCTACCAACTAAAAAACCGTTATAAGTTCCGGACATTCTGTCTCACACCGCTGAAGAAGACGTACATCATGCCGAAACGCGTACGGGAAAAAACAAAGTAAGTTCACAAGTGAAAGTTTAGCAATCAATATTAATACTAAATGGCAAACCACTGATAGTAATTTGGACTTCCAGGATTGGACTGCACTTTCTTGTACATGTATGTTTGTAACGTGGTACTTTTACTTGTAAATAACATGAGTACGTATTCCTGGACTTTGTTGTCCATGACATGTCCATTAATTAAATAAGCAAAAACTGGTTCAGGCTACAAGGTAAAATTTTACATTTTTTACCAATAAAAAAACATAGTATTCCGTGTCAGTAGTATTATACTTATAATGAGTATGTACTTATAATATCTAATAATATATATAATACTTTCACTTATGAACTTACTGTTGTCACTTCCCAAACGTTTCGAGATGTTGTTTCTCTTCTTCAGTGGGTTTAGTACTAACTGTCGATTACAGAATAACCGTTACGGAATGGAGTGTGTGGTGGGGGTTGATGGTGGGAAGGGATTGGCGCTGAGGTTCGAATTATGTGTGTGGATCAGTGCGTCAAATAGTGTATGTGATTTGTAATGTATCTGTTCATTTAATATGTTGTTTGGTTGTAGTGTGTGATATCTGTATATTTCAAATTGTTCAGCTGTGTTTAGTTTTCTACTTTTAGGTAAGTAGTGTAGTATATCCATGTTGTGTTCTATGTTTGTGTAGCTGTGGTTTTCATTATGTTCAGAAAACCTGGAAGATTTAAAAGCCCTCACCACAAACTACATACATTCCACATTTGCCACACATTTACATAATGAAAACCACAACTACACAAACATAGAACACAACATGGAAATACTACACTACTTACCTAAAAGTAGAAAACTAAACACAGCTGAACAATTTGAAATATACAGATATCACACACTACAACCAAACAACATATTAAATGAACAGATACATTACAAATCACATACACTATTTGACGCACTGATCCACACACATAATTCGAACCTCAGCGCCAATCCCTTCCCACCATCAACCCCCACCACACACTCCATTCCTAATGGTTATTCTGTAATCGACAGTTAGTACTAAACCCACTGAAGAAGAGAAACAACATCTCGAAACGTTTGGGAAGTGACAACAGTAAGTTCATAAGTGAAAGTATTATATATATTATTAAATTAATAAGTGAACGAAGGGGATGCAACAACAAGAGAATTATAATATCTATGTATATCTAACAGTTATGTAGGTTTACATAGTAATATTGTCAATGAACTTTCTTTATCATCAATGAAGTTTGATATATTAAATAATATATTTTAATGTATAATATTACAATAGATCAAAAGTACTGCACATACTGATACAGTAAACCTAATAATGAATGGTTTTATATTCTGTGTTCATTGTATTCTAATGTCTTTGTGTAACCAAGACAGTGGTTTCTGCTTTCTGAAATCCTAACCTGATTCTTATAAACGGCACTTACAGTATTTACAAACAGCGTATATTAAGTAAAATAATTGTTTTATAGTGATGTCCAATGTTATTATTAAAATTATCAGATTTCAATGATACTATTATCAGATAAAAAATTTACATCACTTACCGTAATGATAATTGCGTTTCAGTAGTAACTGTTATCAGTACTCATTGTATTATTCGATAAATATGGTCATGTGTTGCTTGGATTTTGTATTATTGTATTTGTAATTTGTATTGTTTTTATTTTGTATTCTTTTAACACCACTGTGGCAAAGATTGCTCTTACCTTAGTCACAAGGACAGTGCACAACAGCCCAAGAACAAGCGAAGGCATAACTAATTTTAATTATCACAGACACTAATGGCGAAACTACACTTTACAAAACAGTTGAATGAAAACTTAATCTTATGGTAGTATTTTAACTCTCATTAGAACGGTACACATGTTGTGACTGTGTCCGTTGCCATATTAACATGTTATCTTCAATGGTTGTGTATAAAAATCAATTGAGGCACATAAAATGTTTTGATATGTAAAACGTACAGCACTATCACATAATTTAAATTCTAAATAACAAGTATAATCATGTCACAGTATTCTTCTACTTACACTGCTCCTATATAATATATAAGTGCAATCTTACTACAGTAGTATGAAGTGTGGTAATCAGAACATCTGATAATCAGAACTAAGTAAATTGTACTAAGTTTACCAAGAGTAACTGTCATTGGATACAAATTGAAACATAGGCATAATAAATTGAATAAGTTGATAAAATTAATGTAATTTAAGTAAATTAATCAGTAAAATAATCAGCAATATACACTGAAATAAGGAAGATCAAATTAAAAAAATTAAAATGAATTTAAAAAATACCAGTGTTAAAGTCTTAAACACTAACATGTTTGGATTTAAAATGTATGATCAGCACTGTCAAAAAAGCAGAGATAAACTAATATTATTTAGTACAGAATGACAAACATGTTAGGCAGTTAAAAAATATGAAAAACTTGAAGAATTAAGCTTGCTTTTTATATTTTAAAACATTAGTGAAATAATGTAATAATTTCTTATGTAGGCTAGCCTAATTACTCGATTACAAAAAAAAGATTATTGGAGGGGGGAGTTATTTTACATTAGAGTATCATTTCTTTAATCTTAATTTAATAAATGACATTATTTTAGTATTTGTTTCTCCATTGTTCAGCTGCAGGAATCCCATGTGTTTGACAATCTGAACTCTCTGATAATGTGACTACTTCTACTGTAATTACTGTAATACAGTGACAAAGTTCACAACACTTTAATTCTATCTGAGGCTTTTACAGCCGGCTTCAATGTTATGAGAACTTTGGCTTGCCAGGATATAAGGCCATGGTCCATCCAATGCCCACTAGCCTTAACCACAGTTCGGTGGTCACTGACTACAAAACCTTTGTCAGTGTTTTGCAGCTTTCTGCACTGAAGATGGTCGTCGAAGGCATGGCCAAAACATTTGTATCAAACAACATTGGACCACGGGCTTACAGCCTGCCAACCCGAAGTCCTCATAACATTCAAAACTCTTTGTTGTTATATAAGAGTCAGTAAAGAAGAGGAATCCTCTGTCAACAGTGTCTAATAGTCAGACAAAGCTGTTATGGGACATGAATATCTTTCTTAAAATTTCCTATCCTGTCTTACCATCCTAGTACCCAGTCGCCAACTAAGCATGGAAATACGGGGAATAACTCAAAGAGTGGGAAGAGACTGATAGATATGGAAGACTGGAGAATCAGGGGAGAGTTTAAATATAGAGGAAAAAGACAGACATGGTAAGTTGAAAATAAACATCGTAAAAAAATCTAAACTAACAATATGTATTAAAAATTTTCTCACTCTTCATTTAATAGCAAATTACAGCAAAAACAATGTCTTTTTCAATTTGTATAGATTCAAAATGTTGTTCAGCATGTTCTCTTATTAATATTCAGTTATTCATTTTAAGTATCTGTTTTTTTTTCTTCCTTTCTCTATGTTAATTATGTTCCTCCAATTGCATAATAATTCCTTGTCTATACAGTTTGTCGTGTCTTAACCCAGACAGATGTTTTGTTTGTATGTTGTTGGTCGAGGTTTTGGAATCTAAACATGCATTATCTCCACGATCTCTAATTCAAGACCATGCTGCCTTAAAAAGCCCATGTCTGTAGCATTTATGTAGTGCATTAAATGTATTGCATTCTTACTTTTATTAACCACATGTCAGAGCTGTAAGTTACAATGTATTGTGTATTTGTCTTTTGTCATCTTTAGACCTTGTGTGCCCTATAAGACACCATTTAGTGTGTTTATTTCCTTTTAGCTTTGTATGTTTCTTTCCCTAACGGTTATATCTAAGCTTCTGTATTGAATAATTTTAATTTCCATGTAATGTCCTTTTGCATCTTGACCACTGTCAAAAATTAATATTCTGTATTTAGTATATTTTTCAACAGTTTTTTTTTTTACTTCTGTGCGGGTTCCTAACCATGTTTTTGATAGCATTTTAGTCTTGTGCTACTACTGTATGGTCAGTTAAGTGATAATTTAATTTTAAACACTTACTGCTCAGCAGTGGCGTGGCGTGGGAATATAACACCTGTTGCCAGTTGCGATATGTCTAAAACTTGACCTAAAAATCAAGTTGAATTTTTTCTTGTACAACAAAGTGTTCTTTTTAGAGCATTTTCTATCATTCGCAGGGAGAAGAAGAGGGTCACGGTTCAACAGTTATACTCTCATTATACTTACACAGAATAAATGGAAACACAAATAATCGAATTAAAAATAATAAAGACAAACAGAGAAACACATGATTAAATTAACAAAACACAAATAGGTAGGTAACATCTGCTGCACATCAGAACATAGCTGCTAACTGAGCGTATTGCCGGTTTATACAACGGCAACACATTGGGTGGACAACAGTGGCCCCCTCCACAGTTTGTACAGTGACAACTACTATGAGGTCAATGACCATACACAGTAAAACATTGTCGATGTCTGAGCTGGCAACACAAGACGGTGGAAGTGCCCGGCAGTTCGAAAGCAATGCTACACTTTTCTTCAAGTTTCCCTACTAATATTGTTCATATTTCAAATTATTCAATAACTATAGTATTTGTTCTGTGATACAAGTGGTTACATGGATGCCACACTACTCCTGCTCAGTTAGTAAGAACATTAATGTTGATTGTTAAAAGTTGTTAGCTAATTAGCAAACATGCAATACATTTTATAAATAAAATTATAATAAATAGGAAATATTTATTAAAACAATTACACTAAAATTATCAATATTATATATGTCCTGGGAGATATAGTCAATTCAGAATTATAAGGATAGTTAATTACACGATTAAAAAATATTTATTCTTATTAAATAATAAAATATTTATTGAAAAGCAAACTTAATTATACAATTAAAAAAATGTTTATTCTTATTAAGAATAAAATATTTATTGAAAATTGACTATAATATGTGTGTGTGCGTGTGTGCGTGCGTGTGTGTGTGTGCGTGTGTGTGTGTGTGTGAGAGAGAGAGAGAGAGAGAGAACAATAAGGCAACATTACATCTTGATGTTTCATATAAAATGAGTACAGTTTATATTATAACAAATATAATTCAAAACAGATTTCAGTAAAAATATTTTTTTATAACAGAAATTGTTTTAATTGTGCTACGACAGTGATAAATATGAAAGGCTGTCTCATTATATAAATCTTATTTGTTTTTATAAAAACAAATTTTTCTTTTTTTGTAGTAAATCCAATGTCATTTAAGACTTAATCACTTGTTCCAAAAGTCAAGTCCATTAATGATGTTATAGACTCTGGCGTTCTCTTTGTCTACCAACAACATATTCACCATAGCTTAGGAAACCATCATTGTCTTGATCGTCTTCTGCCAGCACCTGATCTATTAGATCTGTAATATTTAAAAGTTATACATACATTTTAAAACTGAATAAACAATACTGTAGTATTAATAACATGAATTTGTTTGCCCGTGTATGTTTTAATAAGGTATTGTCAGTACTTTTACATCTAGAGCTTTCAATTCCTAAAATATGAGCTGTACATGATTAGTTTATTAATAGCATACACTTTCAGGGCCTTGGCTTGTTTTTATCTTTGGTTCCATTACTGCAAACAAGTTAGATATTTTGGTTTACTTATCTACTTCAATATCAAAATAAGCAGAAAATCAACATACAAGAGAATATTCAAATAAATACAGTGTGATATCTGAGACCACTGCAAGACTCCTGAAATGTATGTTTGACGATTAGGTCAAATGTAACTAATGATAATGTGATGTATTTATAATATACAAACACTTATTGTTTACTAATACATGAAACGTATGTTGGTGTCCAAAGTTTCTCGAAAACTGAGAGTTCTCAGTTCATTAATCAATGTCTACGAATTATTTTTGTAAATAGTGGCTGTTTTACGATATTGTGACCGCAAGTGCACAGTGTATATGACCTGATGATGGTCTATGACCGAAATCGATCAAATTTAAGAATATGAGTAATTAAAACTTTATTGCAAATCATAGGTATGGTACCTTTAGCCTATGAACAATGAATACAGTACAATAGAAAATTGAACAAAAAATGTGAGTACACATATGAGTGACATAGAAAGGTGTCATTCATGTACAGATGCAGATATATATTTGTGTGCCAATACCTTTGGCTACATGGCTTCATGTAGCAGACATGACGGATTTTTGTGCCACTTTGACCAAAAAGCTATGGTGCGCAGAAAGGCAACAAAAGAGTTCATAGCAAACACAATAACATTACAGTGACATGTAATATTATACCAGAATGATAACACGTATAACCACAAAGTAATGCCTAGTGATGATAATTCAAACGTGGCCAGAGTGGGAGAACGAGAAGTAGAGAGAAAGAGATAGACTGATTGGAGTTGTAAGGCGTTATAAGAATGAAATTTTTCTCTACAAGTAAAATAATTTTTATATAAAAAGTGATTCATAATATAAATTTATTCATTTGTTACTGAATTTAAGATTTATTATTTTGTGGAATTTCTTTTATTGTTTGTGTCATTTTGTTGCAGAAAGTTTGAGCAGTATTTGAATTCCTAGCATTAAAAGTATGCTATTCAACAAATGTTGCTTTGTGATTATGTTGGCATACTTGTCTGTCACAGTTGACTAAATTTTCATCTCTAGGACTTGTCAATTAACTGAGTGACTTGTGTTTAAATGTAGGCCTATTTTGATTTTTTTGTAAACATTTTACATTTCAAGGTTAAAAGATCTTGCTCTAAATTTTCTGTGGAGAATAACATTAAAGAGCACTAACGTGGTGAAAATATTTGGATAGATTTAATATGATTAAATGTTGCTACAAGTTATTCAAAAACTGAAATGAATAGTTGAAGATTATGATAGCAAGATGATAGCATGGTATTGTGTCCTATGAATTCTCCACTAAGTGATATAATCAGTACTGGTACTAATGTTTTGGGTCTTAATGTAACTTATGTGAAACTGTAAAAAAATGGTCAGATTTGTGGTAGGATTATTTGAAGAATTTACATCATGATAATATAACAGCTCACATGCTATTGTATGTTCAAAAAAAAAAAAATATATGGTTTCAAACAATACTAAGATTGTATTATATCTGCCATGTTTTCCAGGTATGAACCATGTGATATTTAATTTTGTCAGAACTGAAATAAACTATAAAAGAAAAACATTTTTGAACATGTAGAAGATACAGAGCAAACATTGCTAAGTGACCTCAAAGCTAACTGAAATGTGCAATCCAGAAATATTCTGAAGACTAGAAAAAAACATAAATGTTTTATATTTGATGGAGATTATTTTGAGGAGAATCATGTATACACACACACGCGCACGCATAAATATATTATTTTTCATACAAGCAAAACGTATTTATCAAACCTTGCAGGTGTAGGATGTGAGTATTAATTTGTTTATCAACCATATGATTTTTTGCATATAGCTTCACTTGTATACAAAAACCACATGGATGACTACATGTTGGCTCAGTAACACTGTGACTATACGCATGATCAGAACCACTACACTCATTAGAGCAGAGAAAGAGTAAATCATCTATTTGGTATAAAATAACATTTTATATAGTATAGTTTTGTATCAATTTATATAAATGAAACGTTTAAGATTAATGTAAGCCATCCATTGAGCTATATGTTAAAACACTACAAATTATAACATGTTAATAACAAATTCACTTGTTCTTTTAATTTTTGATTAGTAATATTTAATTACCAATGAAATATTGTAGCTGATTTTTTGAGCCTTCTTGTTCACTGATATCTGCCCCAGATTCTTCATGGACTGTATGTTGGATGGCTTTCAGAATTTCTAAGCCATCCAGTTTAGAATTGTTGTCAAAATCGTGGAGTCTGAAATTATTAAATACAGGTTAAGAGTCACACCGTATAACCTTTTTTTTTTTTACAATTATCAACCATTGGTAAATTAATTTCAGTTGTGTAATAAGCATAATACTTAAAATTAAACAATTTTCTTCTGTGTCTACTGTTATCTGTAACTTTGTATAATTTGTTTTTTTTGACCTATGAATTATTTCCATTATTTAAAATGATATTCATGACAATATGTATCCATGTTTACTTATGAGACAAGTGTATGGTGTTAGTTTGTCCACTGTCTGGAGCCACACAAACCTGATGTCTTGTGAAATAAATTGTCTTTGGGATATTTACCATTAGGTGGTAACAGTAGGCTCAGTGTTATATGTTGGGTGTGGCAGTAAAAAACTGATTTGGTGGGTATTTTGTAGTATGAGTATTTCCAGTAACTAGCTTTGATAATTTCTTGTAGTTTCTAGTAGTTTTGAAATTTGTTTGTCATTTTAATGATCTGAATTTGTTTATATAGTAATTCATCAATGAAAGAGCGAAGTGAGTTCTCATTTTTAATTCTTCCAGTAGGCATTTGTCTGTCTATCTGTTGTGTATTTGGGGTATAGTGGTATCTCACAATAACTTTTGAATACATCAACTAAATAGTTCATAAGAGTTGACATATGTGTCCATATGTTTATCACGTAGGACCCTCTTTCTTTGATCCTCAAAAATAGGGCGGAAGAAAAACCCCTCAGATTTTGAGGGGCCAAATATTGCACAAAAGTAATTTTATTCAAAATCTGAATGTAGCATTTACTAAAAAATTGTTAACTTTAGGGACATCATGGGCCAAAAATAGAAATTATAAACTACAAAAAAAAACTAGAAATGTCTATATAGGGGGATTAAGTTATTAGGAATTTTATTCAAAATAGAAACTTGTTATCTTTAGTAATTTGATATCTTTGGTATGTCTCAAGACAACTCTAATAATAGATGTATTTCACTCAACACAGTGAGCGAGTTCTGCAGCTCGGGGAGCTTGCTAGTTTATTTATGGTAGTGTCACATAGTTTCTAAAAATTGTACTGAGAATATATGGAATTGGGTCTTAAAATAACCATATCAGAGGCAGAGTAGCTAGTTACTAATTCAGATACAAATTTGTAGGTGCTCATCAATAATGATGTCGAGGTAAAATAAATAAAACAATTAAATTATTTAGCAGCACTTGCTGACAAAAATCATTTGGGAGAAATTGAAATATAGTGGTAATGTACCAGAGTCATGAAGTATAGGGTGTCTTAATTTCTTTTGGTGGGATGAGTAACTTATACAAGTGGGAAGAAGAAAATAAAGGCATTAATTTGATAGTGGAATCAGTACTTATCTGTGGATCTGAGGTGTAGACTCTAAATGCAGATTTGAAAAAAAGTTGTCAGTAGTTGATGAAGAGCTAAAATCTCAAGACTAGAATGGAGAATCAATAAAGAACTGAAACCCATAATGTGTGGTTAAGAGAGACAGTGGGATTGAGAGGTGGAATTAAACATTTGTTTGAACTTATACTAGGATGCCCAAAGATTTATGGGTAAAAAAGATATTACAGTTGAACCTTCTATGGCTGATGAATAGAGGAAAACTATGGCAGTCTTAGAATGAAGGAATCAGGGATGGTATGGCACCTGGTGTGAGAACATATATCGGATAGAGGACTGGAGGGGAAGCTTGGCATCAGTGGTGTAATGAGGAGCTGCTCCTGGAGGAAGGAATGGAATTAGCTTCTGGGGAAGATGTGACTAACTTGAAGGTTGGACACCTCATTTTCCTCAGGACAAGTGAGAAATTCACAATTTTCCCATATAATTCTATAAATACATTTTACAAATTCTTTGCGTTTTTACAGTTTTTGACTAAACCAACATGAAGAACAAGGGCTAAATACGGCATGGAAAGGTGCTAGCTACAAAATATTTTATCCTGATTATTTGTCATTTAAATGAATAGTAATAAATCTCATGTCATTAGGAATTATTTTAATTCTAAATTTGTATTCTTAATCAATCTTGCAGAAATGAGTCTCTTAAGATATTTTTTATTACATCTTTGCACTTTAATTTACCATAAGGATGTTGTCCCAAGAATGTTTTATGCAGCTTTTCATACTTTACATTAATGTTTTTTAATATTAAATCCAGAAATTAAATCTACTGATTTTTATGAATTAAAGTCAAGAGACTGCTAGTTTACTTGTGCAAAGAAGACAGTTAAAACCATAGAGACATTGTACTAGAGGAATCATGATATAGACACCTCTATGAGGAGAAGTGTGTCTGGGCAAAAAACGGTAGATTTAATAGGATCTGCATTCATTTTCTGGCACATTTTAATGCTTAACTCTATTTTATTTATTTAGAAATACTATAACTCCTTTCATTTCTACAATTATTTATAAGTCTTATTTTAACTGGCTTGGAAATAGGCTTACATCAAGTGATTATGGAATTTTGCTGACATTTTTAGGCAGAATTTGAATTTTGAATTTTGCTGAATATGAATATAGCTCAGGGGGATTCAACCTCTGCCCCCCCCCCATGCCACAGGTTGGTATGGTATACATGCATAAGGTATCTTCAGTTATAACTGTTTATACTGAATCTGTAGGACTTGTATTAAGTTTCCTGAATATTCATAATTGTGCCGTTTTGTTTATATTTTTATTTATAAGTTAGTTCTTTTATCATGTTATTATGTATTGAACCGTACAACAACCTGACAATATGTGTTTGGTTTCAAACTTTCTGTGTTTGTGCTTGGTGACATATGACAATCCAACTACAGGCAACACTAGGCCTGCAGGATGGTAATGTCTCGTAATGGACTGCTTAGTCTCTTTGGATCGTTCTCTTAAACTACCCAATGTTCTCAACACAGGTTGTTTGATACAACACAACCTCTGTATCACCGTCATTTTGGGTAAACATATGCTGTCTCATTTTGTTACCATTAACTGTATTGGAGGGTAGTGACTTTTTTTTGCGGTGACTATTTTTTATATTTTAATTATTATATAGTAACTTTTTTCGTTTTAATTGTCAGTTTGTCTTGTGGATTTTCTGACTTATAATTTTTTGTTTTAAACTATGATACACAGAATGACTTGACTTTGGCTGAAAGAATTAAGTTACTTGACATGATCAAAACTTACCCGCCTAACGCTAGTCAGCGAAAACTCACGGAACTAACTGGAGTACCAAAAACTACAATTTGTTGTGTCCTTGGTACAGGAAGAAAAATTACGACAAGAGTGACTTTCAAGGAACAGACTTCAAGGAGCTTCTCAAAAACGGACATGTGTCAGAAAGGATCCACTTGTTGAAGATGGTTCTGCTTGTGGTTCGTCTGTTAGTGGTCCAATGCTTAAAATTAAAGCAGAAGAATTTGCCAAGAATTTAAACCATGATGGTTTTAAAGCCACAGATGGTTGGTTATCCCATTGTAAAAGTAGGAAGTAAATTCAATTTAAAAAAGCTACGGGGAAAAAGCTAGCACTGATGTCAGAAGTGCTGAAACTGGAAGAATAATACACTACCAAAAATGCTACAGAAACATTTTTGGCAGATAATAATGTTGATGAAACCAATTTGTTTTATCAGACTACACCAGACAATTTTCTGTGTTATAAACGTACAAAATTATCAGGCTCAAAAAATCGATTTGACCATGTCACTATCCTCTGGTGTACGAATTTGTCCAACAGATAAATATAAGCGATAAACACAAGTTACTTGTGATAGGCAAGTTAACTAAGCCTTGTCATTTTAAATGGCTCAGAATAGACAGTTTACCAGGTTATTATTATTTTAACAAAAATGGTTGGATGACAAGCACAGTTTTTCAGGAGTGGTTTGTAAATTAGGATGCGGAGTGTAGCGTGACAGAAAATCCACTACTTATTAAGTCATATAAAATCATAAAGTTTAATTACATCACATATGTTAAAATAATATTGAATGAGATTTAAGGAAATCAAAGGAATGAACCACGATAAAATAAAAATCCTCATTAGATATATAAAAACCACTGTTTAAATATCAAAGAAAGTATTGAAAGCAACTCATATTATCAGATCAGTAATTTACCCAGGAAGCGAGGAGCAGTAAACAAAATAGATAACACCAGATCAAGAAGAAAGAGACTCAGTTTAAGAGTGGTGAATACCAAAATACCCCAAAAACAAGAAGAGGGAAGAATAAAGTTTGTGATCAGGAAGAAAACAATACCCTGAAACCTGTAGAGAAGAACAAGGTCAGTATCAGTGAATAAATTAGATGCTCCAAACTAAACATCAGTCGAGATACACCAAGTACCGTGGTTTACCCAAGAGTGAAGAAGGAAGACAAGAAGACCAGAAGAATGAAGACTAGAAGAAGGACATGAATGAAGACCAGAAGAAGGACAAGAATGAAGACAAGAAAGAAGATAAGAAGAAGGACAAGAAAGAAGACAGGAGGAGAGGAAGAAATAGTATGAAAGAAACACCGTTGTAAAACCTATTATTATAATTAAATACCATCAACCCCAAACCCACAAAAATGATTCAAAAGAAAGTATAACATACCCAAAATCCTATAAAAATGTAATTATTTAGAAAACTAAAGTGCTGTATAGTATTATAAGAAGTGAACCGACTAAAGCTATTGTGTGATAAGAAAATAAACAAGTCTTAACAGTCCATGATTACTAAAGGTCTGGTCTGAGATAATAAGACTCAAAATATCAGAACCAACAGTGAAAGTGAATTTGTGTAAGTGTTTTCTAGAAATGCAATAAACTTAAAGTTAGTGATACTATGACTTAGCAATATGCTATATAACAACTTTAATATCCAATAATAAACAGCATAATAAAATAATAAAAGGGAAGATTTCCAGTATTTTATTATTTTAATGTAACTCTTTATTTACAAGACATTTGTAAAAAATGCTAATAAATAGAGTATGGGAGGTCATGTTTACTGATGTAGGGGATCATAAATAATAATGGTTTAGACCAGAAAGGACTGGCATTAATTTAGTATTCGTAAGTTTAAAATGTTTAAATAGACTGTTTATTCACAGCCATAAAATCAATGTGTTAGTAAAATGTATTAGTAAGAGTTATTAGAAAATAAGATTTATATTATGTGTTTTAAAATGAATTATGTTTGCTAAATAATAGCCTACATACCATTAATAATGTTTCAATAGGTATGCTATGTTAACTCAAAAATAGTTAAAAGTATATGTTCAAACCATATCAGCAATATGTTCAATTGTGCAGATTGCTAAATAATGTTCATAATTATTTATTTTAATAACAATAGTGTTAATTAAATACTGCACCTCACAATAAATTATAAACCATTTTATTTTCATGTAATAGTAACTATGTAAAGTCAGAGGAGGAAGTAGGATTAAATTTATTTGAGAAAAACAGAAATATAAAATTCTAAAATCTAGGCCATTTGGTGAATTCACAGAAACAATATAAACTAGTATAATTCACTTATAAATCCTGTAAACTAGCCAGATTTAGATAAAGTAAATCAGTTAACCACTACTGGGAATGATCCTAGGAGTTAAAATGATAATATGGAAATATACCTTAAAATATTGTAAATTTTCAAAATATATAAATTAATTAATTTTAAAGAGCAATGTCAAATTCAGAGATTAACACAAAAAACCAGTTTAAAGGTTTAATTTATATGTATTTAAGGAAAGGAAGAGGAATATGACTAATTAAAATTTATTATAATAGTATTAATGATATTTAAAATGGAGGAAATCTGTATAAAGACGGAAATCCAATTTTGAGCCTATATTTCCAAAAAGTAAAGAAATTTGTTAATTTCCACAAAATGTCTACAGATATGGACTATAATACATCAATTTAAAAGGAATGAGATGATTAAACCAATGATAAGGTTCATAATTCATAAAAGTGATGAATAAAATAAATAAATTCCATATATAATGTAATATTTTATCATGTGTATGGGTAATCGAAATATGTTAACAATACTTTTTCAAGGATTAACTGGGCCAAATTTTGCCCAAGTTAATTAGTCTTTTGTTGAATATCAAGCTGAATAGTTGTGTGACAAAACGTTCTTTAAATCGAGTAGAAAATGGTACGTCTAATTACTATTAATGTCAGTGCAACGAGAGGTAGATGAATTGAACACTTTCATAGCAAAATTTACCTAACCTTTAACGGCAATAGTGAGAAATAACACCTAACTTCATGATACGAGTGATATAAAACAGTAAAACAGTATATTTGACACAATTCACTCTACAACGCATAACCACATTTACAGAAACTTAACCCACAGGAGTGAACACATACAAAATAAACTAATTAACACAAGTTTATATGGAACACTTCTTCAGAATACACCAAATAACTTAACAGACATATTACACCAGTGCGGGAAGATTTCAGACATTCACAAAGGTAATTTTGTCGTGATTTTTGGACATGTCGATCTCGCAGTAACTACGCCAGAAATAGTAGCGGCCATCTTTTAATTCAACAGAGGCAGCCTTCATTATCCAGCAGTGACGTCATAGCCTGCATATGGTTCGACAACTTTCTTACACATTATATATTGGAATTATTTAAATTCTGTTGAATAATAATTATTGTATTTGTTTTTAATTGTTAATGTTATACTTTCTCGTCACCCTTCTCTGAACATTAATTTTAATCGCTCAAAGAACCTGTCTTTTATATAATACATATCATAAATTTTGTTCTGTATGCACAATCGATAATTCCCGAGACGGAGTCGATAATTGCTCTCCATCGATAAAAAATCGATTATTTATTTAAATTGTTCAATAAATCTTTATATTTCCATTATTTCTTATCTGTTATTTATTTCACAGGTTAATTTAAGAGTATTTATTAAGACTGAGGGACTTAAAGAAGAAGAAAATATTTTATTTGAGTGAGATATTGGACCAGCAAGAAAAATCACCAATCGATTGCTAACTGGAGTTAATCTATTTAACTCCAGACTTGGTTCAAATCTTCAAGAAGTGCTCGATAGTCAATAAATACCTGCCTGATTATCAAATTTTTTACAAGAACATTTAAAACAGATTTATTTCCTATAAACACAGATTAGTAAACATAAACAAAATTTTTTATTATTTGAAAATTTTATTTTTATAAAATTTTCCATCAACTTTTTATCTTTTGTAACGACCGGCATACAGCGGTCCTCTTACAAAGTGGCGTCCAACTTAGAGGGCTTGATAAGATAAGCTTGGCAGCGATTAATTAATAGATACCAGAAAAATGCAAAGACGAGCTACATCGAAAAAGAGGGCGGCAGAGGCCGAAAAAGAAGTTGACATGGGGGATAAGGAGGCAACACCCGTGGAGGATCCGGAAATATTACTAACCCAGGTGGAACCGAAACAACCCGCACCACCCGAGGAACAACCGGAAGTAACAACGCAAACAGGGGAAGTCAATGTCCCAGAGAAGGAGAAACCTTCACCGACCAAGGATAGTAACATACAGGAGATGATCAGAACAATGATGGAAACAATGGATCAGAACAGGAAGAAGGACACACAGTCTTTGAAAGAAGATATCAAATCCAGCATGGAAGAAAATAATAAGAAGTTGAGTGGAATAAACAAAAACATAGAGGAATTGAAGAAAGACAACCGGTCCACAAAGGAAGAATTGGGCCGTAAGATGGAAAATACCAACAAGAGGATTGAGGAAACCAGTAAGAAAATGGAAAGGAAAATGGAAGAAAATAATAAGAATATAAAGGAAGAATTGAGGGAAAATAATAGGGATTTGGAGGAGAAAATGGAAGAAACCAGTAGGAAAATAGAAAATGACAACCAACAATTAAGGGAAGAATTGAGAGAGGACAATCAACTGCTGAGAGAAGAATTAAGAGAAGTTAACCATGAGAACATGAATAGGTTAGACGAGAGGATTGAGTTAGCCAAGGAGGAGATAAATAAAAAGATAACAGAGACGAAGAAATCCATCGTAAAGAAATTAGAACAGGAAGTTGTGGTTGTTAACCAGCAGATCTGAGAAGTAGACGAAAGATGTCGTCAAACAGAAAACGAAGTGCTGGAAGTCCGGGAAGTAATAACTAAGGAGATTACTCAGGTCCAAGAACAACAGAAAACTAAAATGGAGGAGACCAAGAAGTTTGCCTTGGAGGAAGTAAATAAAGTGCGGACTCAGGTAACCGAAAGATGTGACGGCGTGGAAGCCGCTATGTCGAACATAACCGGACAGGTGCGTCAGAGCCAGGAGGAGATAGAGATGATAAGGAACAGACCATCTGGATATCATAATTTCCCCATGTCAGAGAACAGAGAATGGCTCAATTTCCGGCAATATAAACGGAAGCCTATGGAGTTCTTGGCACGTATAGAAGAATACTTAGAGAAACACCGAGGGAACCGATGGGTCCAGAACAGAGAAATCCTTGACGAGTCGTTTTGGGAGGTGAATGACCATTGGTGGATGGCCAACCGGAGCGACATCGACAATTATGAACAATTCAAGAGCCTGTTCAAGGCCAAGTACTGGTCAGAGACCACGCAAAATCTAATAAGAGATAATATATGCCACGGCCGTTACAAACCACAAGTCGGTTCAATGACAGCTTATTTCCTCGGCAAGGTGTGTATGGCCAAGCACTTAGAACCTAGCCATACCGGAGGAATGCCTAATAAATAAGTTGTCCTATCATTATGATGAAGAGGTAATTCGTGCGAGGAGGGGCAGCCAGATAACAACCATCCAGGCAATGACAGAACTCCTAGAAAATTATGAAAATGAAGACTACTACCGACAGAGTCGTAGAAGAAGTGATGGGCCCGAACCAAGGACGTATCAGAACAATAACCAGGGTACGAACCACATAAATACTGGGTACCAAGGAGGCCGGGCATACCCGCGAAATAACGGTTCTAATAATAGTAATAATGTGAACAATCCTAGTTACAATGATAATAATAATACGGGTCCAAACCATCAAAACCCGAATCGGCCCTCTAATGGTTATCAGGGTAACCGCAATCCCTACCCTAATAACGCAAATAGTCAGAGAAGCCCCAATTATGGTAATAGTCATTACCCTAATAATACCAATCGTACGGGTCCCAATAATGGTAATTTTAATAATAATAGGTTTCCTCGCCCTAGAGTGAACTTCATACGAGCCACAGATGGACGACAGCGGAGATTCGATCACAATCGACGAAATAGCTACCGCGGATATGAAGAAAGGCGGAGGAGCCTAGAACGGGACCAACCAAGGTACTATCCGGCGCGTAGGAGCAATAGTTTAGACAACGCTGAACGGAGGTCGAACCACGAACGACCGGAAGACCATAGGACAGATCGACAGGTAACCACTCTGAGCATCCCAAATGAGGCATCGACTAGTATGGCTCAAAGGAACAATGATGCCGAGCCTTTAAACGGGCACAGGCAGTAATAAATCGCCAGAACCTGTTACTGCTCCTAAATACTGGGTATAAAAATAATAATGAGTGCAATCACGAGAATAATAACAATCGTATCACCATCATAGGGTGCAACTACCTAAAGGACATAAGACAGGAGTTATTGGAAGAGGATAACAGGAATCCCACCAATAACTTCAATAATGAAATAATACATGTCGACGCCAAGGTAGAAGGCATCCCAGCCAAGTTAATGATCGATACTGGGTCGAACGTGTCAATAATAAGTACGACGGAATTGGAGAGGATACAGCAAGAGTGCGGGAGAACTTTACCAACATTGCCGTTGAATAATATTGTTTTGTTGGGTGCAACCGGCCGACAAAACAAAACAATACGTAGGCAAGTCTCCGCCAGTGTGATGAGCTGTGGTATAGCGATTGACATGGAATTCTTGGTGGCGAGCGGTCTGCCATTTAATATACTGGTCGGGTGTGATGTGCTTAGGAGGAATTCCGCCATCATTGATCTGAGAACTGAAACATTATCGCTGTTTTCTAACGGACATACTTGGACGGCGAACTTGGTGGGTAGTGACCAAGTCGTTCCCGATAGTATCCACCAGCAAATCCGAAAAATTAATTACATCCATCCAACATCTATAATTGAACAAAGAATAGACGACACCTCCAATGAAGATTTATGGTCACAAAAAATCCAGGAGATCAGGGATTTCCGGAGCGGTATAACTGGCGAAGGTTTAACGACAAACCAAGCGAACAAATTAATAAACATATACAACAAATATAAATCAGTCTTTTCTGATGAGCCCGGTAAAGTGAAAAACTTCCAGTGTACTCTACAGTTCCGAGACACAGTGGACTTTAACCGGAAGTCTTACCCCATTGCGCAATCACGAAAGCAAGCAGTAAGAGCTGAAATAGAGCAAATGATTAACCGTGACATTATAGAGAGTAGCCATTCCCCATATACAAGTCCTATCGTGGCTATTCCTAAGAAAAACGGACAAGTCCGTTTGTGTTTAGATGCGCGCGAAATAAATAAAATGATCATTAATGACAGGACTTCGCCCGGTGAGATTGAGGAGATCTTAAAACGGTTCCACGGTACCAAATACTTCAGTACCTGGGATACGGTGTGCGGGTACTGGCAGGTGGAATTACATCCACAGAGTCGCCAGTATCTGGCCTTTATATTCGAAGGGCGGAACTACCAGTTTAAGAGGTTGCCCTTCGGACTGGTAAACTCAGTCGCAGTCTTTGTGCACTGCATGGACCAGATACTTGGCCAAGAAGCACTACAATTCACCACCGTATACGTCGATGACTAGCTAGTGTCCTCAGAAACTTGGGAGGAACACTGCTACCGTGTGGAACACGTCTTACAGAAGCTAGCAGCAAACAATATTACGCTGAAATTAGCAAAATCTCATTTTATTGCTAAAGAAATACAATTCTTAGGCTTCATATTAAATGATAAGGGAATCTCACCGTCGGCTGAAAAAGTCGAAGCGATTCAGAACTTTCCTACACCTAAGAATCGAAGGCAGTTACAGTCGTTCCTGGGACTCTGTAATTACTACCGCAAGTTCCAGGAAAAGTACTCCGAACTGACTGCCAGATTTCAGCCGCAACTGTCATCTAAAAATAAATGGATCTGGGGTAATGAACAACAAAATATATTGACTCTTATAAAACAAAAATTCCTTGAACCCATTATACTCCGCCATCCAGATTTTAACAAGCCTTTCTTTCTTAATTGTGATGCCAGTGACATCAGCCTCGGCACTACCTTATATCAAGAGGATGAGGAGGGCGAACATCTTGTAATCTGCTTTGCCAGCAGAGCATTGAACCAGAGTGAGAAAAACTATCACGTTACAGAAAAGGAATTATTGAGTGTTGTGTTCACGTGCGGAAAGTTCCGCACTTATATCCTTGGTTATTCCGTTACCGTCCGGACAGACCATAAATCTATCTCGTTCCTTAAGAGATGTAAGTTGAGCCATGGAAGGCTAATGCGATGGATACTATTGCTGCAAGAATACGACCTTAAGTGGGAGTATATCCCCGGAAGGAAGAATGTCATCGCGGATGTATTGTCTAGAGTAGACATTGACAAACAGACGTTCGAGGGGGAGAAGGAGAGTATTCTGAAAGTATACCATATTCTCAGCAGCAGCGCCGGTCTACAATCAATTTTGGAACACCTAAGCACACACCAACAAGCTGACCCGAAATTAGTCACTATTATCTCAAGACTGGAAGCAGGGGATGAGACAATCTCCCAATATTATACCATACATAATGGAATCCTGTTTTCCAAACCATCATTATATAAGGAGGAATGGAAGGTAATAATTCCGACCCATATCGAGAAGGAGATAGTGTTCAATTATCATGTTCGATATGGGCATATGGGCGCCTTAAAGGTGGTAAAGGCCCTGGAAGAGAGCTGCCATATCAAAGACATAAATCGGAAAGTACGGAGGTACATTAGAAATTGTCGCATTTGCCAACTCGTAAAAACTAACAACGAGAAAAGAGAGGGGCAGATGATTCCAATAACCTCGCAGTCGAAACTTGAGAAGGTATTCCTGGATATCTGTGGGCCATTTCCCCGCAGTGGAGGCCGCCACCGATACAAATATCTCGTCATCATAATGGACCATTATACCAAGTTCGTGAAGCTATACCCAGCGAATCGGGCGACTACGAATAAAGTTCTTGAAATCCTGATCAACCAGTACTTCCCAACCGTCGGAAAACCGGTATCGATCATAACCGACCACGGAACACAATTCAAGGGGAGGAAATGGCGGGATACACTGCTGTCGATGGGGGTTCATACATACAAGACATCCGTATACCACCCGAGCAGTAACCCGGCCGAAAGAGTCTTGCGAGAGGTGGGGCGCCTATTAAGAACGTATTGCCATGATCAGCAGAGAAGGTGGCAAGAATACTTGGAGGCCACTGAAGAATTCCTCAACCTGGCATACCATCCAGCCATAGGAATAACCCCATACTCCGCAATGTACGAGAGACAACCCCCTAGAGAGATTGAAGATATCTTGGAGTTCCCCAGAGAGCATAAATATATATTTGATAGAATTCAATTTCACAATAAGGTGGCCGAAGATCAGGAGAAATGGCGGAATAAATACAATAAAAGCATGGGTAAGGTTATTCATTATACCGTTGGAGAGAAGGTGTTGTTGAAGAATAGGGAATTACCCAGTTCCTTAGAGGGGATAACAAAAAAATTATTGCTTCTGTACACTGGTCCCTATATTGTCTCTAAGGACAATGACAACAACACATACGAAATCAAGGAAATGAATTCAAATAAAGTCAAGGGTGTCTTTAACCAGGCATCCATGAAGAAATTTTATGATTAAAATTATCAACCAAATTCCAAAACAAATGTAAGCCCACCTTACATACCAGTTATTTAAGAAAATTTTATGGCAATAATATAAGAAGAAATTAGAATTTAAAACCATCAAAATTCCAAAGACAAAGTAAGTACATCTTACTACAAGATTATTAATGAAACCATTTAGAAGATATGTATAAGAAGGAGTTAGAATAAATAACCATCAAAATTCCAAAGACAAAGTAAGTACATCTTACTACAAGATTATTAATGAAACCATTTAGAAGATATATAAAAAAAGAAGACGTTAGAATTTAAAATTAATCAAAATTCTAAAAAACATGTAAGCCCACCTTACATACCAGTTATTTATGAAAAAATCTATGTGGCAATAATATAATAATAAAGAAGAAGAGAATTTAGAAAAATAAACTATCAAAATTCCAAAGACAAAGTAAGTACATCTTACTACACCATTATTAATCAAACCATTTAGAAGATATGTACAAGAAGAAGTTAGAATAAAATCACCAAAATTTTAAAACAATGTAAGACCATCTTACTAAACCGGAATTTGAAAGAAACATTTTGACAATAATACCAAGAGAATTTATGAATAACAAAATTCCAAAAATAATGTAATACTTTACATAACAACTATTTGAAGAAAACTTTATGGCAAGAATATAAAAAAGAATTTAGAATGAGAAATCATCTAAATTTAAAAAGATTGTAAGTTCACTTTACTAACCAAGAATTTGAGAAAAAACATTTTGAAGAGAAGAATATAAAACAGAATTTAGATTGAAATAATATAAGTTCTAAAAAGAAAAGTAAGCCCACCTTACATAAAAATTATGTGAAGAAAAACTTTATGGCTATAATATAAGAAGAGTGAATTTTGAATTGTGTATAAATCAAGTTTCCAAACCAAGAATAAGTACAACTTACCAACCAATTATTAATAAAACACTTTGGTGAGATAACCAGAAGAGATTTAATACCATATTGATGGTAAGCATAAAATATAATTACCATGTTAATAAAGGATCATAATGGGATGAATAAAGGAACCAGACTTTAGAATTAAAACAAATAATTCTGGACAGTATGATCATGTCTAATTTCAATATGAAGAGTAAAAACCTTTCCATAAAACGATGCCAAAGGAAATAAAAAAAAAAATTTTTCTTTAATACGATTTGAGTTGATACGATTTGAGTGATTGAATATAATAAAGTACAAAAACTTATTTGGAGTTATGAGATAATAAAACTTTGAAGTGGTATGAGGAGACATTATGACCTCATTATGAAATTAATAAAAAACATTCATTCGAAAGTATAATACCCATGACAGGAATAATGTGAGAATAATATCAAAGATTTATGTAATTAAACGAATTAATATAAAATTATTTATGAATTAAATGTCAATTACGATAATGACAGTTATAAAAAGTTCTAGAAAATAGAACAAGTGGAAATAATAAGAACAAAGAAACAGTCTAAAAATGTCATAAAGATATGCTACTATAAACAATGGAGATTATAATAAAAAAACCAGAAGGTAATAAAGAATTTATAATCAAAAGATTTATATGATAAGAAAAGTTGAAAAAGGTAATAATAGAAGAGCTTCCTACCATAATATCAAATGAATGAAACATCCAGTTAACGAGTCAGAAGAACAACTGAGATAGGAATATTAAAATCTCTGAGAAATATAATAAGTAATAAGTGAAGTATCCCAAAGATATTTTTTTTTAAATAGTAACAAATGTGTACTATTCTGAATAATTTTTTAATCTGTCTGTAGATAATTCCAGCAGTATTAATATGTTTTTTGAGCAGAGATGATTTGCCTCTGTAATCAAATATGTGTGAAGTATTGGACAGCAGAGGAAAGTAGCGTACAGTGCCTCTCTGAACTGAACCAGCTCACAAAGTAGGGAATGATAGGGAGGAAATATCCCAAGGAGAAAATACTAAGAAGAAATATGAAAATGAAATAATAAATATGAAACTCAGATGACTATTACTATCAAGGGAGATCAAGTGAGAAATATAAACTCAAATATAAATGAGAAAATTTTTAAAATGGAAGGAAGTCCAGAATAATAACAAACCTAGAATAATTATCATAAGCAATTGTTTCAAACAAAGCAAGTATAGTCTGAAAAAATTACTTCTGGAGAAGGGCATTCTGTAGCGTGACAGAAAGTCCACTACTTATTAAGTCATATAAAATCATAAAGTTTAATTACATCACATATGTTAAAATAATATTGAATGAGATTTAAGGAAATCAAAGGAATGCACCACGATAAAATAAAAATCCTCATTAGATATATAAAAACCACTGTTTAAATATCAAAGAAAGTATTGAAAGCAACTCATATTATCAGATCAGTAATTTACCCAGGAAGCGAGGAGCAGTAAACAAAATAGATAACACCAGATCAAGAAGAAAGAGACTCAGTTTAAGAGTGGTGAATACCAAAATACCCCAAAAACAAGAAGAGGGAAGAATAAAGTTTGTGATCAGGAAGAAAACAATACCCTGAAACCTGTAGAGAAGAACAAGGTCAGTATCAGTGAATAAATTAGATGCTCCAAACTAAACATCAGTCGAGATACACCAAGTACCGTGGTTTACCCAAGAGTGAAGAAGGAAGACAAGAAGACCAGAAGAATGAAGACTAGAAGAAGGACATGAATGAAGACCAGAAGAAGGACAAGAATGAAGACAAGAAAGAAGATAAGAAGAAGGACAAGAAAGAAGACAGGAGGAGAGGAAGAAATAGTATGAAAGAAACACCGTTGTAAAACCTATTATTATAATTAAATACCATCAACCCCAAACCCACAAAAACGATTCAAAAGAAAGTATAACATACCCAAAATCCTATAAAAATGTAATTATTTAGAAAACTAAAGTGCTGTATAGTATTATAAGAAGTGAACCGACTAAAGCTATTGTGTGATAAGAAAATAAACAAGTCTTAACAGTCCATGATTACTAAAGGTCTGGTCTGAGATAATAAGACTCAAAATATCAGAACCAACAGTGAAAGTGAATTTGTGTAAGTGTTTTCTAGAAATGCAATAAACTTAAAGTTAGTGATACTATGACTTAGCAATATGCTATATAACAACTTTAATATCCAATAATAAACAGCATAATAAAATAATAAAAGGGAAGATTTCCAGTATTTTATTATTTTAATGTAACTCTTTATTTACAAGACATTTGTAAAAAATGCTAATAAATAGAGTATGGGAGGTCATGTTTACTGATGTAGGGGATCATAAATAATAATGGTTTAGACCAGAAAGGACTGGCATTAATTTAGTATTCGTAAGTTTAAAATGTTTAAATAGACTGTTTATTCACAGCCATAAAATCAATGTGTTAGTAAAATGTATTAGTAAGAGTTATTAGAAAATAAGATTTATATTATGTGTTTTAAAATGAATTATGTTTGCTAAATAATAGCCTACATACCATTAATAATGTTTCAATAGGTATGCTATGTTAACTCAAAAATAGTTAAAAGTATATGTTCAAACCATATCAGCAATATGTTCAATTGTGCAGATTGCTAAATAATGTTCATAATTATTTATTTTAATAACAATAGTGTTAATTAAATACTGCACCTCACAATAAATTATAAACCATTTTATTTTCATGTAATAGTAACTATGTAAAGTCAGAGGAGGAAGTAGGATTAAATTTATTTGAGAAAAACAGAAATATAAAATTCTAAAATCTAGGCCATTTGGTGAATTCACAGAAACAATATAAACTAGTATAATTCACTTATAAATCCTGTAAACTAGCCAGATTTAGATAAAGTAAATCAGTTAACCACTACTGGGAATGATCCTAGGAGTTAAAATGATAATATGGAAATATACCTTAAAATATTGTAAATTTTCAAAATATATAAATTAATTAATTTTAAAGAGCAATGTCAAATTCAGAGATTAACACAAAAAACCAGTTTAAAGGTTTAATTTATATGTATTTAAGGAAAGGAAGAGGAATATGACTAATTAAAATTTATTATAATAGTATTAATGATATTTAAAATGGAGGAAATCTGTATAAAGACGGAAATCCAATTTTGAGCCTATATTTCCAAAAAGTAAAGAAATTTGTTAATTTCCACAAAATGTCTACAGATATGGACTATAATACATCAATTTAAAAGGAATGAGATGATTAAACCAATGATAAGGTTCATAATTCATAAAAGTGATGAATAAAATAAATAAATTCCATATATAATGTAATATTTTATCATGTGTATGGGTAATCGAAATATGTTAACAATACTTTTTCAAGGATTAACTGGGCCAAATTTTGCCCAAGTTAATTAGTCTTTTGTTGAATATCAAGCTGAATAGTTGTGTGACAAAACGTTCTTTAAATCGAGTAGAAAATGGTACGTCTAATTACTATTAATGTCAGTGCAACGAGAGGTAGATGAATTGAACACTTTCATAGCAAAATTTACCTAACCTTTAACGGCAATAGTGAGAAATAACACCTAACTTCATGATACGAGTGATATAAAACAGTAAAACAGTATATTTGACACAATTCACTCTACAACGCATAACCACATTTACAGAAACTTAACCCACAGGAGTGAACACATACAAAATAAACTAATTAACACAAGTTTATATGGAACACTTCTTCAGAATACACCAAATAACTTAACAGACATATTACACCAGTGCGGGAAGATTTCAGACATTCACAAAGGTAATTTTGTCGTGATTTTTGGACATGTCGATCTCGCAGTAACTACGCCAGAAATAGTAGCGGCCATCTTTTAATTCAACAGAGGCAGCCTTCATTATCCAGCAGTGACGTCATAGCCTGCATATGGTTCGACAACTTTCTTACACATTATATATTGGAATTATTTAAATTCTGTTGAATAATAATTATTGTATTTGTTTTTAATTGTTAATGTTATACTTTCTCGTCACCCTTCTCTGAACATTAATTTTAATCGCTCAAAGAACCTGTCTTTTATATAATACATATCATAAATTTTGTTCTGTATGCACAATCGATAATTCCCGAGACGGAGTCGATAATTGCTCTCCATCGATAAAAAATCGATTATTTATTTAAATTGTTCAATAAATCTTTATATTTCCATTATTTCTTATCTGTTATTTATTTCACAGGTTAATTTAAGAATATTTATTAAAACTGAGGGACTTAAAGAAGAAGAAAATATTTTATTTGAGTGAGATATTGGACCAGCAAGAAAAATCACCAATCGATTGCTAACTGGAGTTAATCTATTTAACTCCAGACTTGGTTCAAATCTTCAAGAAGTGCTCGATAGTCAATAAATACCTGCCTGATTATCAAATTTTTTACAAGAACATTTAAAACAGATTTATTTCCTATAAACACAGATTAGTAAACATAAACAAAATTTTTTATTATTTGAAAATTTTATTTTTATAAAATTTTCCATCAACTTTTTATCTTTTGTAACGACCGGCATACAGCGGTCCTCTTACAGGAGTTATAAAATAAAGTTAAGAAAAATTCTTCTAATTATAGTCATGTATGCTAAACATCCATATATAGTTTTAATAAAAATTAAGAATACAAAGATACCATATTAGAAAGGATTATGGTAGGCCTAAATGCAGCAGACAAAAATAACAACGGCGAAGATGAACCAGAAATTCAACAGGTGACAATGCAGGATGCGAAAAAGTTCATAGCTGGCCTTCAGCAATACTGGTATTTTATGCAAGAAGGCAGTGACAGCAACCCTATGCAAGAGTTGGAAATTTGTTCAAACTTTGTAGAGTTTCAATCATTAAAAAGAAAATGCCAAATGCAAATAGGATGAATTTTTTAAGAAAGAATAATCACAGGTATGTGACTTTATTTTCTTAAAAATAGGGTTATCCATGCTAATTCATTATGATGTAATTACAGCGTTATTATATATTTATTACTGTATTTCCTTAGATGTACTTCGTTAGTAACAAATCTTATAATTGCAGTGTAGTTAAGAGTTATGTTGGGTTTCCATTATTTAAGAAATTTCAATTTATAAGGCTTATTTGGTTACTCTTTAGAAATTTCAGATAATAGGGCCTGCCGCTTAATTGGGCCAACTTGATATGGTCCTGATAAAGCGGCATCCACTGTATATTCATATTTGTATAAAAGTTAATTCTGCATGTACATGTGCACAACGCACACATGTACAACAATCTTATATGATAAAATGGTAAATATTTATTACAGTACTTGAAATAATGGAATTCCAGTTCTTCTGGTGTCATATTGTCAACATTAGTTTTGAATCCCATGCCTTCAACGTCTTCTTTGATGTGCCTGAAAAGTACAGAACAAATATACAACTACATGATTACAACATTTATTTAAAAAACAGAATTTTTCATGTAACTAAAGAACAGTAAATTTCTGTATGTACACTGAGATTTGATAAATTCAGTCTGAAAAATCAAGGGGAAATTACAAGTTTATTACATTTGGAGTTAATGACACATTCAAAAATATCTTCTTATAGATATCTTTACTTCCTTTGCTTGCAAAAAAAACACACACACACACACACACACAAAACTAAGAGAACACTATTGAAATTCTAAAAAGTATGGCTGTAACATGAGTCAGAAATCTGGGTCACGACATAAAGACAGCTCAACTGAATTCATTCAGAAGAAATAAACTTTTGTTATGTTAAGGGATATACATGTAAAGGAAGATCACCTTCAAAATATGGATATCAGAGAGACAGTAAATGTTTATGTAGCCAATGATCACACTTGGTCCACATACATACTGGGTGGACAGAGGAGGTAGAAGGTACAAAATACAAAATAAATAATGTAAGATCAAGTAAAGGTGGACAGTAAATCAAAACTGGAACAAAGGAGTGTGCATAATCCTTTGAATTAAGAAGCAGAAAAACTCAAATATATGAGATACATTCAGAACCATTCTGATGAGAGAGATAAGTGCAATGTGTTCTATTAATAAGCACAGTGAATAATGGTACATTTTTACACATTGTTTTCATCAGCTTCCATAGCCTGTAACTTTGGTTAAACACTTCCAGTCTTCTTCAGACTACTACAGAATGCCTCTTGGTGTTTTTACTGTGTGATGAGTGACTTTATTTGAGTAACAATTCACTCAGCTGCAGCTTAGAAAGCACTAAAAGTTGGAGAAGGAAATTCTGTGAAGTTCTTTTCTCTTTATTGCATTCTGTTGCCTTATTACAGCATAGACATAAGTAGTTTCTTTTCATGAAGCTCTTTGTAAAATTTTTTCTTACATATAAATTTCAGGTGTAACCAACCCTATGTAATAATTATCCTATGAATTAATTTACAGACTTCTTTTCATATAACAGCTATAATTGTTTTTTATTTGACATACTTTACGTCATTTGGTTTACATTGTTTTATTGTCTCCATTAAAAGTGATTAAAGCATTATAAAAGAGAGAAACATAACTTTGTGGAATTTGTATGGATTGTCCACTACATTAATAATGTAATATGGTAGGAAAAGAACTCCACTGAGGAACTGTGGCAACAGCTGTATATTTTGTAACCATGTTTTTGTCTGTTCAGCTTCCATCATCAGGTCTCTCTGACTATACTTTGATCTACCTCATCTCTTCAGGGTTTCAAGGTGTGCCTAGGGCCGGCCTTAAGGATGGGCCAACCGGGCCATGGCCCGGGTGCAGATTTTTAGAGGGCACCAAAATAATGGATTAAAAAAATCAAGTTTTTCTTTCCTTTATGATTGTTAATAAATGAAGTTGTTCTCTCAAGCAGGTTAAACAGTTTAGTCTATTATCAATTAATGCCAATGTTTGGTAGGGGAGACCAGGGCAGGTTGTCACAAGTCTCAGTTCTCAGTCGCTGCTGCTTCCTAACGATCTAAACTCAAACCACAGTACGATCACAATATTCTGAGTATGGTGTATGCAGTTTCTAGTTCCTGGCGGCAGTTTTCTGGATTTTATTGGTGTTTTTGTGTTTTTTGCAGCTGTAAGTATTCATTTATTGATATAATTAACTCTCATTATACGCTCTGTATTCAATGAAGTCTATATCCCAACTATTTTCTATTATTTTATAACAGTTGCACAATGTTATTCTGTATCAACATTGAGGTTAGGTTCAAGGTTTGTTTTTCCAGCTCGGTTTTTGTCTGAAATGTCTGTTCGGGGTTGGTTGTCACATGTGACAACCTACCCCGGCAGATTTTTTTAGTAGTTTTATCGTTTGTTTCAGGTAAAGATGGTGAGAAATCATAAAAAAAAAAGACAAACCGAGGAGAAGTTGCTCCAGACATCATGCTTGCAGCAGTGAGGAAGGTAAAAAAGGAGGGATTATCAATTCGTAAAGCTGCAGCTGATTATCAAATCAATTATTGAACTTTAGCAAGATATTGTAAGAAAATTCCCCAAGATGAAATTGACGATCAAAAGATAGTTCGGCCGTCCACCACCGTTGGTTATTTTCAAAATAGAAAAGTTTTTTCTGATGACGACGAGAAGGAATTAAAGCAATATATTCTTCAAGCAGCCGATGTTTACTACGGTTTAAGGCCAAAAGAAATCAAAACTTTGGCTTATGATCTCTGCGTGGCAAATTCTATTAAATGTCCTAAATCTTGGCAGGATAATGGGTGTGCCGGAGATGACTGGTTCGCTGATTTTTTAAAAAGACACCCAACTCTTTCATTACGAAAACCAGAGGCGACCAGCTTAGCACGAGCTTCTAGCTTCAACCTAACAAATGTGGAATCTTTTTTCAATAATTTGACAACAGTTCTCGGAAGACATAATTTTCAACCTCACGAAATTTGGAACATGGACGAAACGAGTGTTACTTCAGTGCAGAGGCCAGATAGAATTGTTGCTCGTAAAGGAGCTAAACAAATCGGTGCACTAGTTTCTGCTGAAAGGGGTACTCTAGTAACTTTGGATCTAGTTGACTGCCGTGGACGAACCGCAGGCGTCGTATCTGCATGAACGGTAGACGCGGTGAGACCAGACGTTCAGTTATACAATCAAGCGGTGGTAAATGATCGGGATACTCGGGGTACACGAAGCCATTGGATCTTGACAAGTTGGGTATATTCTCGAGTGCTAGGGATCTGTAACACGTTTCGCACACTTTGAAGGTAGCTACATCGTCGTCGGGGAACTCAGCAGCCAGTATGTGTTAACTCTTTTGCGGCGGTGGTCGCAAATCTCTCTCGAACCATAAGCGATCGCACACGGAGCAGGCGTAACCGAACTCGTTGTCGTCGAATCGTTTCGTGAATTCCGCATCTGCTGCTATCTCTTCAGTTTTCAAGCATTTTGGCGATACCGCAGCAATTGCCTGTTCGAATTCAGCTGCTTCGTTCGCTCGTTTAGTTGCCATCTCAATTTTCTTATTCAATCTACAACGTTTTACTCGTTTGTTGGTTTCCCTTCGCTTCTCTGCCAGTTTCATGTTGTAGAATGCATCGATTTTCTCCTGCTCAGTCATCGTCGACGCGAACGGTGTATTTATTAAGTACTCGTTCAATTCTTCGCACATCAAGTCATCTTCCTTTCGTTTTTGTTGCGATGGGGCCGCTGGTACCGAAGCTTCACCGCCGACAGCAGCCGCTCGTTGCTGTTCCTTCTCGAGCTTCTTCGTTCCCGACACTTTCTTACTCGCTCGGGATTTTGTCGTTTCTTGATCTGAGCCTTCTCGTCGCTGCTATCCATTGTCGAACGCTGTTTTACTCAGTCGCCACGTTTGGTTACTATATACGTATCAGCAGCAGTGTATTTCACCACAACACAAAACAAACCTTTATTTACATATTGCGACGTATCAAAACAAACCTTTATTTACAACAATCCCAATGACGTCACGCAATGATGACGTCATACAGCGTTACATGTACAGAAAGTTTCAAACGATGCAGTACAGACAAAAGAGCATGTACAACCAAATTTATTCTCACTAAAACGTTTGCTAAACTCAATGTCAGCAGCGATTATTTCTGTCTTGATGCGTTTACATATCAAATTTCTAGACTGTGGGGAATCGAAAGTGTGGAAGCGTCACGCAATGATGACGTCATACAGCACTACATGTTACAGAAAGTTTCAAACGATGTCAAGCTAAAAGACATTATCATGTCAAAAAGTTATAGAAGAAAGAGACAAGTAGCTATATGATAAAAAGAATGAGAGAAGGATTTGAACTTTAAAAATCAAGTCTCCACAAGGTACTGGTTCGTAGTCTTAGTCGATTGTCAGACAAATGAATATATCTAATTATATTTGGCAATATGGTCTTACTCTACATCTCTTAGTAGTTGTGTGTCCTGTGTCAACTTTGTGCCGTCAGCTTGAGGTCTGTGATGCAGGTGACTGCCAGGGGGATGATGCGGTCCCTTTAGACCATGGCACATGCTTAACCATAACAGGTTCAGACTGATGATAGGCAGCAACATCTGTAGAACAAAGTAATTATCAAGTTTTGTTAAATTAAGTGTTAAAACGTTTCCAGCACTCTGGACATTTAGCAGACACAAAACAGTGGTATTGGTTTAGTTACTGTAGATTCACATTTTCAGTACGGTACCACAGTTTATTTTTATCTTGTGAAAAGCCTGTCACAACTTCATTGTTAATAGAGTAATAAGGTGTAGTGCAACATGATTCCCCCAGTTCTATTTCTTCTGTTTCTTATGGCATTACAGTCCGCTTTGAGCCTTGGCTACCTTCAGTCCACATTGTCATCCGTCTCTATCCATAGGCCCTCTGTATCCGTCTTACTAACTGGTCTATGTCCTTCGAGTCTGTATTCAAACACCCTCTTCTGTAGTCTTTGCTTTTTCGTTCAGACAACAAGACCCAACCAAGGGAGACTTTGTATAACAGAACTAGCAGACCTAGCAAAACATAAGTTAAATAGTTAAGTTGGTTTAAATTGTTAACTTGTGGCATTCATTAGTCTTGCAGAAAACGAATTTAATTCTGCCATTTCATGAAGTCATTACAATTTGTAAAATTTATTAAATTTTAATTATTTCAATCATGATACAGTGCAGTGTTGTGCGAGCTTTTAGTGTCGTGTGCACAGACAGGACAATTTGTGTGATTATTTTTAATAATGTAAAGCTTTTTTGTGTTTAATGTGTACAATTTTCATTGTATTGACACAGGACTTTCTCAAGCACTTAAAAAAATTGCATATACAGTACTTTTTAGTTAGTTTCAATAAATAAACACTATTTTTACATGATTTTAAAAAAATAAAAATGATATTTATTGCTCATAAAATTTTTCAGATAAAAGACGAACGTATCAAGGACAGTTCTGGAAGTTTCGTAACAAACTGTTGCTGTTATCGCCAGTGGCGTATCAGAATTTGGCTTGGGAGGGGGGGTCCGGTCGAGTCGGCTTCATACAAAAAAAAAAACAAGTTAAGACTAATCAACATTACTATCTTTAAAGTCGTTGAAAAAGGTGTAACAATATCATGAAAGCAATCCGATTAAAGTAAACGGTAATAACAAATAAAAATTCGCGTTATCGAAACATTGGATAGAAGATATTCGTGAGCCTCTGACAAAGCTTATAATAAGCGAAAACTGGTTCAGGCTATAGGTAAAACTTTTACGTTTTTACCAATAAAAAACTTTGTGTTCCGAGTCGGTAGTGGTATAATTATATTTAGTTAATATTCATTTTTGTTTATTCAGATCTGATAAGAAAACGACTTTTTTTTCCCCAACGGTTTCAAAATGTCTTTTAGCATCTTCACGTTTATCTTGCTCCGGGAGAAAATTTGGAGCCTCCATCTTTCTGTAAGGAAACAGCCCGAAATAGGTATTCTCGACATTCATTCCACGACGCCTCCAGTGTAATCTGAATTCCTTCCTCCCATCAAACAAAATTTACGCTACGTTCCTGTATGCGAAGTATCAAACGGAAGAGTTTTGAAGAATCAGATTAATTCCTTGTTATGTACCAGAAACCAATGGGTAGTAGAGAAAGGAGAAGACCCCGAAGTAGATTTAAAGACCAGATAGAGCTGCTCGGAAAGCTGAACATAAGAAACTAGTAAGCCAGGGCATGCAATAGGGAGGAATGGAATCGACTCTCGGAGCAGGCCAAGACCCACCATGGGTTGGAGAGCCACGGTTGATGATTGAAGCAATACTAGTCAACTTGTGTGTACCTGCAGAAAGGCTGGTGGAAGATGGCTGGCCATAGTATTTACCCCTTCCGCTTTTTGTTGAGGCACCGTAAAATGTATTCGTCCATGATATAGAACGGGAAGGTGAGGCGAACGCTGGAAAACAGGTGGCCATAGTATATTTCTATGCGGAAACCCTTTTAAAGTAATAGACGAAAGACTGAATGGATGGATACAGCGAGTGGTGAGATGCAAAGAAGACGTATGACGGAAGAAATGAATTTATGCAGACTGAGACGTGGACACTAGCAAAATAGGAACAAGAGACACTAAGAAGTTTTGAAACAGAAATTTTACAAGCAGAATTATCACTGTTGCATACCACTATATAAAATAATTCCGATTAGCGCTTTCAAGCTTCACAGCTCATCGTCAGATCAAAAATGAACAAATAACCTGAAAACAAACCCTTCACCCCCACCCTGCTCACACACAACAAGCTATAATTCAAATGTCCCTTCCCCACCCTCTGAGCCCTGTCCCTCCATCTGGACAGTTACATATTTTTCTAGCAAATTCCTTGTGTTTCAGTGTTGTGTGTGTGTGTGTGTGTGTGTGTACATTCCTTTTAAACCTACCCGTCTTTCTCATCCACACATGTGGGCCAGTCACACACCCTTATTTTAAAAACATCCAATTAGTCCTATGCAATTCAATTCTTAATCTTATCTATCTGTCCTCTATCATTTACTTCTTAATTATGTTATAAAATATTTCTTCATTATCAAATTTAATTTTAGTATTAATTAAATTGTCTAACCCTTTTTCTCTTTCTTTCAATATTTCTAACTCCTCCCTAAGCTTCCTTTCAGCTGTGTTATTTACTACTTTTACAATTTCGTAGTCTTCCAAAGGATTAATAAACTTATGGTTGTCTTCTAGAAAATGTGTTGCGCGCGCGCGCGCGCACACACACACACACACACAACACTGAAACACAAGGAATTTGCTAGAAAAATATGTAACTGTCCAGATGGAGGGATAGGGCTCAGAGGGTGGGGAAGGGACATTTGAATTATAGCTTGTTGTGTGTGAGCAGGGTGGGGGTGAAGGGTTTGTTTTCAGGTTATTTGTTCATTTTTGATCTGACGATGAGCTGTGAAGCTTGAAAGCGCTAATCGGAATAATTTTGTATAGTGGTGTGCAACAGTGATAATTCTGCTTGTGATTTTAACCACTAACACAACTTTCTTCACTGAACTTCTGTTAAGAAATTTTACGACGTGTTTATGGCCCGGTTAAGGAAGACGATGAATGAAGAATAAGAAACAACCAGGAGACAGATGAGCTGTTGAAGCATGAGTACATTGTAAGATTCGTAAAGGCTCAACGAATGCAATGGCTAGGTCTCCTAAAACGAATGGACGATCAGCGTATACCAAAGAAAAGCGCACAGGTGTATAAACACAGAAAGACGGGTCGACCTAGGGTAAGTAGTTGGATGATGTGCTGGAAAGTCTCAGAAGAATGTGAGAGGTTACGCTGAGATGGCAACGGACAGGAGACGTCAGAGAAGATTGGTGTTGGAACCCAGGACTCACGTTGGGCTGTAGTGCTAAAGAAAAAAAAAGAATTTATGAATAATGCATTGGGAGAAGTAGCCAACTTAGCAATGAAGTACTCGCTGAGATGTGTGCTCGGTCGTATGTAATTATACATAGAATGAGACTGTGTTATGAATAGGAAAAGGTAACAACATACCTGTATGTAAGCGGATATAGTACATAGCCTACGTCTATTTAACAACACGTAGATCATTCGGTTTCAGTTGGTCACGTGTGATTGTTATTGTTTTCTTTTGCAAAAGATTAGTTAAGCATGTTCCACACACACACAACACTGAAACACAAGGAATTTGCTAGAAAAATATGTAACTGTCCAGATGGAGGGACAGGGCTCAGAGGGTGGGGAAGGGACATTTGAATTATAGCTTGTTGTGTGTGAGCAGGGTGGGGGTGAAGGGTTTGTTTTCAGGTTATTTGTTCATTTTTGATCTGACGATGAGCTGTGAAGCTTGAAAGCGCTAATCGGAATAATTTTGTATAGTGGTGTGCAACAGTGATAATTCTGCTTGTGATTTTAACCACTAACACAACTTTCTTCACTGAACTTCTGTTAAGAAATTTTACGACGTGTTTATGGCCCGGTTAAGGAAGACGATGAATGAAGAATAAGAAACAACCAGGAGACAGATGAGCTGTTGAAGCATGAGTACATTGTAAGATTCGTAAAGGCTCAACGAATGCAATGGCTAGGTCTCCTAAAACGAATGGACGATCAGCGTATACCAAAGAAAAGCGCACAGGTGTATAAACACAGAAAGACGGGTCGACCTAGGGTAAGTAGTTGGATGATGTGCTGGAAAGTCTCAGAAGAATGTGAGAGGTTACGCTGAGATGGCAACGGACAGGAGACGTCAGAGAAGATTGGTGTTGGAACCCAGGACTCACGTTGGGCTGTAGTGCTAAAGAAAAAAAAAGAATTTATGAATAATGCATTGGGAGAAGTAGCCAACTTAGCAATGAAGTACTCGCTGAGATGTGTGCTCGGTCGTATGTAATTATACATAGAATGAGACTGTGTTATGAATAGGAAAAGGTAACAACATACCTGTATGTAAGCGGATATAGTACATAGCCTACGTCTATTTAACAACACGTAGATCATTCGGTTTCAGTTGGTCACGTGTGATTGTTATTGTTTTCTTTTGCAAAAGATTAGTTAAGCATGTTTTGGTTTTATTAAATTTATTTGAGAACAATAAATATATTTTAGCGTAGCACTGTTACGAATTTTTTTTATGATGCGGGAATATGAGAGCTTTTGATGCCGAGCACAGTTAGTTACAAAGAACAAAAACGAAAATTCTATATTAGAATATAGCGTATAATCCAACATTTGTCTTGTATCAATTTGTGTCGTTACAATGTAAACATTTTGGCTGCCAATTGTTTCTTCTCTACGAAACGGCGCAGATTTCACACACACACACACACACACACACACACACACACACACACACACACACACACACACACACACACACACACACACACACACACACACACACACACACACACACACACACACACACACACACACACACACACACACACACACACACACACACACACACACACACACACACACACACACACACACACACACACACACACACACACACACACACACACACACACACACACACACACACACACACACACACACACACACACACACACGGGATATAGGGTGGTGGCTTCAGGGGGAGACATAATTAGCTCACCCTACATGCTTTGAGCACATTGTCATCTTGTACTTTAATCAATGAGGCGTGCACTCTCTACCCTTTTCAAAAACTATTTTAGAGTGAATCAGTAACTTCACTACATACGTTGTCCATGCCCGCAGAATGAATAATAGGCCTACAAAATACTACAATGTAAGCTTGTTACGCATACTTTCTCCCTTTTCCTTCTACAGTTCTTGATTTGGATTTCAACAATTTCTGAATTCACGTAGTATCGGAGCGTCTTCCCATATTCCAACACAGGCTAGTTTATAGTTCAGAATTTGTTCAGGAATACATGCGTCCGTCACTTTCCAAGTTCTTTCCCGATATTTTCGTTTTCTTAGACCAGCAGTCGGCAACCCTGCGCCTGTCGATAATGTTTGACGCGCCCGCGGACCAATTTGTAATTTTCTTTTCTTTTGAACGTAGGAACACACCCGCATTGTACCTGCTTCGAAGTACTGTATTATAAAACAGTACCAGCCATTTACCGAACCGCGCTACGTCTTCCCCCCAATACGTTTGTCGAGCATGTCGCCCAGAGCCTGTAAACACCTTTCTCCCCAAAGGCGAAAAATGATTTTTTCAAGTTTTACATTTCTGTGCACTTTGTGAAAATAAATAGTGTTATTGTGGTAAGTTCCTTAATTTATTTGTATTAAAATGTTTTCATGTTTAACCATTTTTTCGTTTAAAGTTTTGTTAGTTTTAACGTGTGTGTGCATGATGACAAATTGTTGATGACCCACTCCTAATGTGAACAATTTTCACAAATTTATATGAAAAATACTGCAAAGCTTTTTTTGATTCGGTGTTCCACGTCGGTAAATATAATCGCAAGGGTATTATAAAGCGACAGTTAATGTTTGTAACGTCCGGCCATTGAACTCCGCACCTTCCTATTTTCCATTGATGGGGTGGGGAGGGTTGCGCCCATCGAACTGGTCCTCAGGTATGTATGCGCCCCCATAAATTCAAAGGTTGCCAGTGACTGCCTTAGAGCTTTCACATTGCGTTCCTTTGCGGATCTCAAGAGAAATTCATTCTAGAGACCCTTATTTTGAAATATCCTTTTTGTGGAGATTCTTTCTTTCGTCTCCTCACATTAAAGGTGGACCAGCCATAATATTATAAAACTTCACATATAGCCCTCCCCGTCTTCGTGTTAGTGTATTTTAATTATCTACCATATCAGATGTTAATAATATCTACCATTAATTCTTAATTAATGATTTAACTAACCTTACCAAAAACTTAATTATTACAATTAAATTTATTTACTGTTTGAACTTTCTTATATACGATATCAAGACCAAAATAATTTACATTTGTTTCTTGTTCCAGAATTTGGTCTCACTATGGGGAGTTTTGTTTGTATGGGGGTTTTCCTTGAAAGCCACTGATTTAATTTTTCTTTTCGATTCTTTAACGTTGTCCTACTGCCGTTTAAAGTTATTTTTAAAGAAAACTCCTGCGTTTTCCAAATTTATTTAAAATATATATACATTTAGAACCACTTGACAGAAAAATTGAATGACAAGCCATATTTAAAATTTTTCTTATCTGTATTTTGTGGTAGTGCTGTAATGTATCTGAAGTAAGTCTGCAGGAATTACGAAAGATTACGTACAAAACCGATCTCCGATTTTACTCTGTTTATCCGTTAGTCTAAATTCAATATTCCATAATTCCTGTATATATAAAGAAATTGGCATTAAAGTAGCCTATCCTATTTAAAAACCGAGCTGCGTCACTTAACCTTTTAAAAAAGAAATTAGAATGGTCAGTTTCAAAATGGCGGCCGTTGAAAAATTTTGCTATACAGAGTTTCACGAATTGAAACAATACCAGAATGGAAGCGGTGTTGTGAGTGAAAAAGAATTTACAGTTAAAATAGTAATTCCCGCCGTAATTGGCATGTAAACTACATTACACCTACTTATGACAGTATACTGGCTCGTGGTACTTCTTGATTGGAAAAAGATTTTACCATTGTCGGGTGGAAAGGTCAAGATGGCAACTGAAGATGGTCTTCTGATGTTGTGGTCGAAACGTGTGGTGTTCAACAATGGTACACGGAAACAAAAAACAAAAGCGAGAATTAAACTCCGTCCGTGAAAAACTTATATAGGTGTCCTATGAAGAACGCCAAGACTTAGTATTTTAATAAAATCATCATTTATTAGAAAATCGCAGAGATATCTGAACGACCGAAGCGAGTTCTCAGCTGTGACTCCACCGTTTGGCATTTGTCTGTGTCTATCTATCGCAGAGATATCTGAACGACCGAAGCGAGTTCTCAGCTGTGACTCCACCGTTTGGCATTTGTCTGTGTCTATCTATCGCAGAGATATCTGAACGACCGAACCGAGTTCTCAGCTGTGACTCCACCGTTTGGCATTTGTCTGTGTCTATCTATCTACAGAGATATCTGAACGACCGAAGCGAGTTCTCAGCTGTGACTCCACCGTTTGGCATTTGTCTGTGTCTATCTGGGGTATGTCTCACGATTACTTTAGAACGCATCAACCGATTTTCGTAAAACCTTGTATTCAACTCCACACTTTTACCCTACAGAATCCTATTGTTTTTGAGATTGATCCTTCCGAAAATAGGGAGGTGAAGGCAAAAATGTGGCGGGGTCAAAACTGCGAAAAAATTTAAAAGTCTAAGTGAGGTATCAAATTAAAGGGAATTTAAACCACAATCTGAATATAGTGTCCATTTTTAAAAATTAAAATTTTTATTGGTCATTAGTGCTCAAAAAGTGGGTGAAAATTTTGGATAAATTTGAAAATTTAACTAACATCTGAATGTAGTGTTATGTTTTGTACATTTAAAAATTTTGGTTCCCCAGAACCCAAAAAAGAAATAAAAAGTTTGAAAAAAATTATGGAAATACAGCAGGTGTCAGACTAAAAGCAAGGTGTTTGTAACCCAAGTCCGAATGTTTCAAATTTTTAATGTTTATTGTAGTTTTCTGTGCTATACAACTGTATTTTACTAAAGTAGAAAAATCGTGATTTTCTGATTTTTCCATAGTTGAAAATGTATCTAATATCAAAATTTATGTAATAATAAATGCACTTCGTTCAAAATAGTGAGCGAGTTCTGCCGCTCAGGGAGCATATTAATTTAATTTTGTTACAAAATACACTTAATGTGTTTAACTGCGGAACACAATTTGAGAACAAAGTCATCCGCAAATTTAGTTCCACACTCTTCCTCTTCTGACGAAATTTTCGATGATCTCTTCACGTGTTTGCTACTCAGTTACTCCACTAAGACATCGCAGTAACGCAATTGAGACTCCGTTTTAATTGATTGCGGTTTGTCGAAACGCCCAAAGAAAGAAGTCTCGTGGTATCAAATCACAAGACTTCAGTGGCCAGTTCTCGTCGCCGTTGCGTGAAATGTGAGGATAAGAAACTTTTCTCGCAATAAATCAGTTGTTTCGCTAGCAGTGTGACAGGTTGCGCCGACCGTCCTGCTGAAATTACATTTCTTCCAGATCCGTACCGTCTAACCGCGCCCCAAAACCTCCGCTATCAAATTATGGTAATTCACTGTTATTGCTTTGCCGGCCTCATTTTCGTGAAAGTACAGACCAAACATTTTGTCAGCCTAAAATCCGTACTAAACAGCGACTCACTGTGGATATAATGGCCTCTCGTAAATCATTTGAGGGTTCTCTGCGCCCAAAATCTACAATTATTTCGTTGATATACCCTTTCAGTTGAAATGCGCCTAATCGCTAAAGATGATTTTCTTAGATAAATCACCGTGAACTTCTTGGGTTTTCAACATCCAGTTGGCAAATACTCGGCGCTTCAAATAGTCTGTTGGCTTGAGTTCTTGCATCAGTGAATCTTGTAGGCATTCAGATAAAGAGTTTTTTTTTTGTTTTTTTGAGAATCCGCTGTATGGTTTTTCTTGGGATGGTGGATTTCGCACGACGGCAAACCAGTTTCTCCAGGCTCGCATCAACATTTCTCTCGTGACGGAGAAGTTTTCAAGAGACTGACTAGTACATGTGGACGCCGGGGGATCTTATGTTCACAAACAAACCTGCCTCCTCGAATGCTTAATAATTCTGTGAACTGTTGACTGATTAGTTGCACTCTGTCGGCCGAAAATTACGCGCAGTTTGCCAACTGTTTCCACGTAACATTCTACGTATTTGTTACGTGTTTTCACCGTATTGTTCTGCCGTGAAACATTCCAGATGACAATTAGTCGTAACATGAACAGATGAAAAAAAGCGAACGATGCAGTGTCTACTTCTACAGTCGCTGGAAGCAAGGAAAGAAGAAAAGGAAGCAAAAGAAGAAGAAGAGAAGAAGAAGAAGAAGGAGGAGGAGGAGGAGGAGGAAGAGGAGGAGGAGAAGAAGAAACGAAAACTGGACACTGATGGATCGCGATAAAAACAAAGAAGAATTCAAAGGATAGAAATGAAGTTTGAACTTCTACTAACGTTACAACCCAGTATGGGTTTTAGCCTCTTCAACGATTTTTCTCTATTCACTCCTCTCATTATATAGTCTTCTGCATCTTCTTATCCTCAGATCCTCCTCAACATCCTCGACTCATTCTTACTTCGCCTTGAGATTGTCTTGATCTCCTACCTACTGGTCTCCATTCTAGAATTTTTCTGGAAATTCTGTGTTGTTCCTTCCCCATTGTCTACCCGGCCAGACTATCCTTCTACTCCTTATAAACCTTACAATGTCATGTGTATTAGATTATTTATTTCATGATGCCTTTGTATTCTTCATGAGCCGTCGTTATTTTGTACTGGTTCAAACATTTTCTCAGTACCTTTCGTTCGAATATTCTTAGACAGAATTCGTCTTTTGTGTTAATACTCAGGTTTCACATGCATATGTTACAAATGGTCTAATTATGCTTTCGTACATTTTTAATTTTAATGCTTCGTTCAGTGCTTTCGACTTCATTAATTTTGAGTAGGCGTAGTAACATCGCCTGGATTATCAATGGCTGAGGATTCTCGCCTGAATATCATTGCTTGTAGTGTTAGTGTAGTTTACTTGTGAGCCTAGGTAGGAAAATTCACTTGCATGTTCCAATTCATGATTTTCGCATTGTAAAGTTCTGTTACACGATGTTCTTGTTATTTTTACGTATTTGGTTTTATTATCATTTATTTTGAGTCTTCTCTCTACTGCCCAGCTATCTATGTTAATTACAGCTTCTTTAAAAAAAAAGAGTTTTTGTTTCTACTTATAATGGATACATCATCGGCATAAGCAAACATTTTTCTGATTTTTACTCCTATATGTCCCCTAATTTCCATCTTGTTAATTACTGCTTCTAAAACTAAGTCGAAGAGTAAATAGGTCAGTGCATTTCCTTGTCTAACACCTGTGGTAATGACACCTGTGGATGTGAACTGAAAGAAATAAGAAGAAGACATCCATTTTATAAATCGATGTACTATAAGACGCTCTGTACCATAAAAAAGAAAACTGTATCGTAAATATGAGAATATGCATTGCAGCGCCATGTATAATGTTTAGATAAGACCGTTCGTAACCAATACATAGAATAACCTATTGTGTCATTTGTTGAGAGGTAATGAAAAGCCCTTGTGACTGAACAAAGAGTACAGCGAGCCGCACAAAGGATTCCCTCAGTTTCCGGTTTATTTTTTATTCATGAGTTGCGCCGCTTCTCCCCCTCTCCCCCCGCTCGTGCCAGCGGAATTAATGTGACAATTGAAAACCAGACCACACTATGCACCCCTCGCCCCGTCATCCCTTGTCTGTAGCAGTGCGCTAAGGGTTTTAGATTAGACCGTCACTTTACTCTGAGATTCTTATCTGAGAAAGACAACACTATCTGTGTATATCGCAGTGAACATAGGGTTGTGTTCGTTACAGTCTCGTGTTTTCATAACACATGTTAACCCTCTGCTCAGTTTCTTACCTACCCTATTTATGTCTACCCTATCAGCATCCATTTGAAACATTTTGTCAGGTAGGAGACGAGTCGCATATTAACGTATCATCGTCGTCGTCGTCGTCGTTGTCATCATCGTCATCATCATCACTTCAAACATTAAGTTTTACATCGTTCCCTCTTCAATCTAGACCTCTTTTTGGTTTGTACTTTATCATATGTTTAAAAAATTCAAACGTCTTTCATTCGTTCGGCGCGTTTTCTTCATTTTATAATGGTTAACTGGAGGCTTATCTCGACCCTCGTATCTTTATCTCTTATCTTATCTCTTCGAGTGCATCCTTCAACTTCCTTCAAAACTTCATTTCTATCGTTTGAATTTCTCTTTGTTTTTATCTTTGTTCCATCAGTGTCCAGTTTCCGCTTCTTCTTCTTCTTATGTCTACCTGTACTTTCTTCCTTCCAACGACGACTGTAGGATTTGCCCTACACAATTCTCGTCTGTTTTCACCAATACTACTCCATATGGTCTTCCTGTCCATTTTGTAAAAGTGTCACAGCAATCAAATTCTCAGAGTCTTATTGTACTTTACTATAAATTCGCTACACATCAACGCGTAAAGCTCAACATTCATACGAATTCCCCATGTGCGTCAGCTTTTTCTTCTGAAATGATAAAATGATAAGTGATAAAATTATCATTAATATTTTTCACTCGAAACGTTTTATGCCTTCTTTCGCAGGGTCCTCGTCTGGCAGCCGTAATTCACTGTAGGTCATCCACTTTTCACTACTGAGTGTTTGAAGCGGCGTTGCTGTTATTTTGTAAGAATTTGCATGTAAAGAAGGAAATTGATTTAAATTTTTACGAGAACAGCAGTTGTATGCTTACGAAGGTAGTAATGACATTTTTGACAAATATTCAGAGTTTTAAAAGTCGTGCAGTGTCAACACAGCGATTTCCATTAATTACGTTACTAAAGATTTTATGATTATTTACTCGTTGGTCATTCGTACCGAGGATCGTGACTTCATGAACCTTAGTCAATACTGATGCGGTGTGGTTTCCATGAGTTACTGTCTTCGGACATTTTCACGCATTTCGTCACAAGACGTGTTTGTTATTTTTTTTTTATACGTGCCAGTGACGCTTCTTTACCTTGTAGCAAATATTTCAATATTTGACGCTTTCTTGTCGTGGGCAAGCCTTTTAGTTCTTCCAGTGTGCAAATGTGGCTGCATAGAAGAATGCTGAAAATTTCGCGAGTCTGTGTCTGTCAAAGACACAAGCTCCATAGCTGCACAAGCAAAGTCATAGGTTTTCGTGCCACGAAGTATAAGCAGAATGGAAGGTACAAGAACAACTAAGAGAGTACTGCGAAGGAAATAAGAGTACGTAAGAGTACTGATTGTGGAAATGAACCAGAAATTTAATACTCTGTAAATTAAATTACTTACAATCAGTGGGTACCGATGATTTTATACCAGCAAAAACAACTAGTGACGTCTAAATTATTAAACAACAGTACAAAACAAAAATGTATGAAACTCTAAAATTAGGCCCGGAGTCACGTGCGGATATGAGACGTAGACAACGACTAGAAAAGACGAATTGCTCAGATACTGGAAGATTTTGTGAAAGGCAGTAGGGAACGCTGGCGAAACGTGGGCAGTTCGCGAAACAGTGATTGGATGAGTTGGTTGGTGAGACGGACACTATCAAACACAATAGTCAAAGCCTTTTGTGCCTGGGAAGTACTCGTATAAGCAGAATGGAAGGGAGAGTATTGTAGTGGAAACTCTGTGGAAGAAGGAAAAGAGGTAGGTCCATAATTAGACGATGTGAAGAGGATGAAGAACATTAGAGTTTGGCGGAGGAAAACTCACGACAAAGCTGAAAGGAACATAATAACCTAACAGACAGACTTACGTTGGATTGTTATTTCAGTGGAAGAAGAAAGAACAAGGAAGTAAAAAGAAAAATCTTATAAAATAGATTAGATCCAATCAATTATGATTCTTAGTCATAATGCTAGACAGCAATTTTATACGACACTGATTTAGCGTTTTTACATAAGTTTTTAATGCCATAAAAAAGTTTGTAATAACGTTTTATAAAAAGACTAGTTAAACATTTTAAATATTTGGTAAAACAGACAAAAAATTATCTTGAAAATCTTAGAATTACAATAATTTATTGCAAGAAGTATAAGAAGATTTTATTTCTTTGATTGGGGGAGGGGCACATTTAAGATGCCGTTTAAGATTGAAATAAAATCACTTTCCAAAATTACATCTATTCAAAAAATAAACCTGAGCCAATTTACCATTATATTCACAATTAATTCTATCTTTATAATATCTTTTTTCTTGATTTCAGATCTCGAAAAATATATAAAAGGAGTGGATAAACTAGAATCGGATAAACTTCACAGAAACTAGATCAGGTACGGAAGTCTAGGATCAGACACTACAAACGGTAACCAAAGTCCATTTACAAAAAACCTAAGTGTAATAAATTATTAAAAAAAAAAATCTGTTACTTATCTAGGGACCAAAATGTTTTAACAGACTGTCAAGAGAAACTAAAAAAATCTAATTCGATTTATATTAAAAAAAAATTAAAACACTAGGTGTTAAAAAACAAAATGGTATCAAATGTTTCTTAGAAATTTTAACTCGACGTTGAAAGGCATTCGGTATTCGGTAAAGAAGAAAAAAAGAAGGAGGAGAAGAAGAAGAAGAAGAAGAAGAAGAAGAAGAAGAAGAAGAAGAAGAAGAAGAAGAAGAAGAAGAAGAAGAAGAAATTTTGCAATAGTGGTTTTATATTATCAGGAGTCAGTGTTCAAATATTTTTATGTTTAAATTGTACCCAGCGGTATGGTCCTGTGTTTATACTCGTAGTACCGTGACTCCACTTCCAAAGTAAAGCTTCACATGCACGTGTACAGAAACCTAGATAGATGACCACACGGCAGATCGATGTCTGGGACCTCTATATTCCATAGGAGGAGGACAGAAGGAGACAATTGCACAGATGTTTACATTATTAACAAGACTAAGCCGCAACTGTGTAAATATAAAAATGTATTTATTTTATGATCATTACTACATATCATTATAGGAAGACATAAATATAAACTAATATAATATAGGGAGACACAGGTATAAACGTACGCTTATTTATTCACGATAAGGGAACACGTGTAATATAAGTAGCCGCCCAAGTTATTAATAAAATATATAATGAAATAAGGCTATAAAGCTTACTTATTGTTTTGTCGTTTGACTTTGTATCCTTATTGTCATTCTTATTTGTCATTATTACTTCCTCTTTTTTAAATCTAAACTGGATATTGGGTAGGATGGCTAGTAAATCCTCATACAAAATTTAAAAAATATTTTATCTATTCTGGTGGGATAAATACTTATTATTATAAAACGTTTGCGTGTAATTCTTTGTGTTCACGACTTTAATTCACAAAGTGCGTTCACGATATCTGTGTCTGTAGACGACACGGGGAGACACGTTAGACCGCCGTGTAAGCACGTAATCGCATATAAAACATTGGCGGTATTTAAAGGCTTACAATATGTGCGCTGAAGTGTGCGGAAAAGTGATTACGACAACGATGAAGTGAAGTGAAGCAAGTGTTTCCGTCAAGTGAAGTGCCGCGGGGGGTGACGCTGGGTCACCCCGGGCGGCGGTGACGAGCCGAACCCACCCCTGCCATATGTAGTCCCATATGTTGACACAGCATTAAGGGCTTTACATGCATCCACCTGTTGGCCCCATAATTACAAGGCAGTACATTAACTTTTGTACTCCCTCCCGCAGCGCGCACATCATCCTAGCTGCAGATGGCCATTGCTGCGTAAAACCAGTAATTATTATAATATAAATCTAGATAACTCAGTACGCTCCCTGAGTTGCAGAACTCGCTCACTGTTTGGAACGAAGTACATTTATTATTACATAAATTTCGATATTAGATAATTTTTTAATTATGAGAAAAATTACAAAAATCCCGATTACTCTATTATTATTTTAGTAATATAACAACTGTAGAGCACACAATCATACAATAAACACTGAAAATGATAAACATTCGGATTTCGGTTATAATTCCTTTTAGTCTGACAGTCTGCTGGATTTTCACAATTTTTCCAAATTTTCTGTCTCTTTTTTGTGTCCTGGGGTCCTAAAAATTTGAAATTTCTAAAACTTGACACTACGTTGAGACGTTTGTCAAATTCTCTTTAATTGATACTCCTCATAACTTTTTGCAATTTTGTCAAAATTTTCACCCACTTTTTTGGGCTTTGACGTCCAAACATTTAAAAAAATGAACACTACATTCAGACTGTGGTTAAAATTCCCTTTAATTTGATATTCCGTACGGGCTTTTGCGATTTTTTCACAATTTTGACCCACCCACATTTTTGCCTCCCGTCCCCCTATTTTTGGGGAGATCAACATAAAAACAATACGGCTCTGTAGGGTAAAAGTGTTGCCGAGTTTTACGAAAATCGGTTGATGGGTTTAAAAGTTATGTGAGAAACACATCCCAAATAGATAGACAGAGAGATAAATGCCATAAGGTGGAGATAAAACAGAACTCGCTCTCTTGTATAGTCACAGTATAACAGACTACGGCAAATGGTTTTGCTAGTAAATTCCAAACTATATCCTCAAAGTAGGTATACAAGATATTTTGATCTGTCACAATTACATGCATCCTTGCAAACGGAAGTAGGCCTATGTTCCCTCCAGTCTTACCTCGTCTTGCCACATAGAATATACCTCTTACTTCTCCTGGTTAAGCTCGTTTCCCCTATCCATTTAACACTTTCACATCATCTTAATTGGTTCTATTCATTTTACTATTTACTGACTGTACATTTAGCTTTAGCCTGTACATTGTGTTTCTTATTTTTCAGTTTTGATTTATCTTGTTTAGCCTTAAAATGGACGTGTAAGATGCGTATTAATTACAGGCAACATTGCTTTATTAAAAATTAATTGATATTAAATGTTTACATAAATATATAACATTGTATATATTAAACATAAATAGGCCTAATAGACATAATATATGAAATATATTAATATATAAGAATATAATTAAATATATTAAATTTAGTAACTATTATATCTAGTAAATTTAATTTAATATATTTAAATATTTGTACTATTTATTTATTAAATGTAATTAAATCACTACCGACTCGGAACACAAAGTTTTTTAAGGGTAAAAACGTTAAAGTTTTACCTTATAGCCTGAACCAATTTTCGCTTTTAAAAAGCGAATCCGACCATCAAGATTATATTATATTGCAGCAATTATATAATATTGTGATACTATTCAATGTAGTTTCTTCTGCAAGTAGTGTAGGCCTATTAACGTTTTTGATGTTTCAATGCCTGACGCACGTTTCACTGAAATACGAGTAGATTAGCATCATCAGAGGTTTGTAAGTGAAAATGATGATGTATTTATTTACATTTACACTTACAAACCTCTGATGAGGTTTGTAATAATTATTAAAAAATTAATAATACATTTTTTCATGCTCTGTGTGATTTGTGAAAATAAAACCTGTATTGTTTGTAAATAATGGCAAGGCTACCTGCAGAAGTAGTACAAGTGTAACCTAGATCATCCGCTTAATCCATCATTTGTTTAATTATAATATAAACAAAAATTACGTAAGGCGCGAGAACACCTGTTGTTTGTTGGAGCGTCGCTGTTGCATACACACCTCTGTAACTGAGCATTAATTATAATGCCGTGTAGGCTACACCCAGTGAATGGAATAAACGACGATAAGATTTGACGAGATCCTGTCAAATTAATGTAGACAATTTAAAATATCGTGACAATGTCGCTTCGTCTTCTCGTCTTCACTTCATTGATTGCCTTTAAGCCCTTTTGACTTCACGCAATACCGGGCCGTATCGTTTCCATGCTCTGCCACGCTGCGCTCTCCCGTAGGATTTTTGTATTTATTCATTCGGCAATCAGTGAGGTAATAAGCGTCGGAATGTAAAGTTACTTGCGCGGGATTTTTAAATGTAGAACACTACAATATACATGTTAACCAACATGTTACGTATGTGTGGATTATATAATTTTATTATAAAACTGTGTGTCTGCATTATAGGATTTGATCATAAGATTATATATGCCTGTAAAACGTTCACAACAAAACATACTACTCATGATTGTCATCTACTGAAGTGAAGTCGTAGGACAGTCGGGTTCAAAAACCAGGACAATTCCGGACACGTACCTGTACACATAAAATAGCAACAAACAGCAGACATATTTGAATAGGACGTCTTTCATAATAAAATTACTATGATGTTAAAGTTAATTAAGTCAGAACTTTATACACGGCACTACGATGCCCGGCTCACTCCCGTGCACCTCGCGCTCCTAGTGCAGTAAACTGATTCAACGTGTCACGAAATAGTTGAAACGAAAAACCAGTGTTACCAGGTCAATCAAACCTCTTTTCCCCACAGAGCTAACCAAAACTTCCCCACTGCGACAAATATGTGTGTTTGAATATTTATATTTCAGTTACATTTCTCAATTTTTGAACCGGTCCAAGTCTGTGTACCTTTTTTCGTTTTACAGATATCTGGTTACCAGTATACAGCAGCGTATGAACGAATTAATCTCTAGAAAGGTGAATAGACACGTTACGCAATCATTTAAAGTCATTAAGAAACTATTCAATTCAAATTTACAAACCGCTTATCCACACATTCATCTCCTCTTTCTGTTACTAATTCTCGCTGTTACCCCCCCCCACCCAGACGCTCTCTCTCTCTCTCTCTCTCTCTCTCTCTCTCTCTCTCTCTCTCTCTGATGCTGGACCATATCGATAGCAAAGACACGCACACACATACACGACGAATAACATGAAAAATTGCTAATATGAAAAAGAGCATAAGAAAAATTTCCCATATCACGGAAAGTTAGTTAATGTTTTTCGTTTGGACAGAACTAAATTATTAAATTTCAAGACTACACTCTAAGAAAAATACCGTAGGCGGGAGTCGGCTGCAGATGTAATCATGTGAACATTGTTAATGACGTGGACATATCACTTACTTGTTTATCAGAGACAGGAGTGAGAGGGTGGGGAAGGAGATTATACATAAATAGTGCAGCCTACTGGTACTGAATTGCAGATCATCTGTTTTAAGTCTCGACGTGAACACGTTTTATTTTATTTCATATTTCAATGAACAAAAAGTAACGCTAATACTAAAATATCACTGAAAAACACTAAAACAGCTTTGCAATAGCAATAAAGTATCGCATATGAACATTAAAAGAATTAAAAACATTAGGCTAATCAGCATCTAAATTCTACGAACGTTAGATTTTTTTTTGTACTAAACCCAATAAAATTATAGTACACTGATTGTCGACTGTTAGCTACAAATAAACATTAATATTCAGCAGCTGTTCTCAAAGTCTCTCGCAAAACAGTGCCAGTAACTAATATTAACCTGCTACAATAACATTAACGATGCCAAAAGATGATATTAAACTGAAGCGTCGTGCTATTTGTACGAAATGTCTTTTCGTCATGTTTAGCTAAGTTGAAAATTAAATACTAAATCATTTTTTGGCAGAGAATTTTTCTATAGCGAAACTTCGGCATTTGATCCAGATACTGTTGGAATCTGAACACTCTTTAACAGACCCGCTGATAATTTGTGTCGTGTTTTGGTTGAAAAATGTATGTCTGATGATGCGGATTAACCACATTTGTTACCAAAGACCAACATTTATTATCATAATAATTATTAATTTTTATTTTTATTACAAATCGTTATTGATTTGTGTTTCCTTCCGTAAATTAAATATGTTTTAAATAAACAATATTTCTTAAAGTATACTTACAAATAGTTAGTTACTTTTATGTAAACAAACTTGTCTTACGTGGATAGGCCTACTAAATTTCAAAACCGTTGGTTGGGTCGCGGTCCCATGTCATTGCTTATGTACATCAAACAATCGCCTACATTTATTCATATATATTAACATGAGTGAGCAATTACAAAAACTGACGACTAACAAGCTTATTCTTTCAGACTAACAGTTAACGTACGACTGTCTAGATGTATTAAATGCTCTCATTTCTGTTACCTACGTTCTGTAATGGTTTTATTGCAATACATAAAAATACACTTAATCGAGTTATTAATCAGTTAAATTATGTTACACTCACCTGTAAATTATGTGAGTATACTTTGAAGCGGTGTGTATACAAGGTGACAACAACACATGTTTCTCAGGAAAACCAGCTGATTGCAATCAATGATGTGACGCCGACGCACCGGTGTTACTTGTCGTTCCGGCCGGTTTCATCCCCGCGACCGTTAGATAGCACGGCTTCCTTAATCGTTCAAATTCATCGTCAAAGCAAATAGTAGCGACTTCATCATTATTTTCCTGGTGTAATTTCCGGTTAAATCTGATTACATATACTGTATAAAATATTTTCCTAAAGTAATGATTTCTTTATAATGTACATTAAAATGCAGAAAAAATTGATATTTTGAAAATATGAGAATAATAAAAAAATGAGAACAGATAGGTTGTAACGATAGAGTGTAATTTAACGAAACATACCTCTTATGTATTCGTATAGATTAAATAGTGACTTTTTAAATTAAATTAAATTTGTTATGATAGTCTTATGCGAAGTTTATATAGGATTGTTATGGTTTCATTAGCTTTTCTTATGAAACAATAAACATTTTAGCAAAAGCCAATAGAAGATGGTTTTCACTATATTTCCGTACTTTTCACGAATTAAGGAAGAATTAGTATTTGCGAAATGAAAGCCAACGGAATTACTTTTGCATCGTCTTTATGGAATCGATCCCAGGAATATTTTGTAGCAGTTTAACGTTTGGAGTGAATCACGATTTTTATAAGTGATTAGTCATAAACTTATAAAGCATAAGATTATTTTCTTATTTGAGTTTTAAACTATGACCAATGTAATGCCTAAGAGGATTTAATTGAATTTAATCGTCTTCCGCTTTCCCTTTTTAAAGTCACCTGTTTTAACTTCGATATACGAGAATCTCAGTAGGTCTGTTCCAAATCGTCAGCTTGTGTCTTTCTATATGCCATTGCCATTTTGATATGTTTTTTGTAGTAATGCTGCTCTTCTTCTTTTACCAGTGCAAAGAGGTAAAGAAGAAGAAGATGATGATGATTATGATTATGATGATGGTGATGATGATAAATACCACGAAGATTCCAAAATGATTGCCAATACAAAATTCCTTTAAGCTATCTGTGTTCTGGCACTGACGAACTTGTCTATACCATTGTGAAGCTCTACAAGTTATTTGTTACTCCCGTGCATCTTCATTCCTTTACTTCTTCATATTTCTTTACACGGTGTCTCCGTATATGCTAATGACGCCTACTCATGTACGTTATTTATATCGTTCCATTTATGTTTACCGTAGATCTGCGCTATAGATGTTTAGTGTCAGGAAATGGCGTCAAAGGACTCGGTGCAAAAGAATGGTCACGGAAGGAACGAGGGGAATTATATGACAGTCGTAGAAGAAAGCTTTTTTTAACCAGTCATTTGGCACTGAGCGAAGCGAGTTCTCGGTTTGAACTCCACTGTTAGGCATTGCTTGTGTATCTGTCTATTTGCGGTACCTTATGTCTCACGATAACTTTTGTACGCATCAACAGATTTTCATGAAACTTGGCACGTGTGTCCATACTTTTGTCCTACAGAACTCCATTGTTTTTGAGATCGGTTCCGTCAAAAATAGGAAGGGAGGCAGAAATGTGAGGGGACGTGAGAGGATCAAAATTGTGAAAAAATTGTGAATCCTTACGTAGGGTATCAATTTAAAGGGAATTTTAACCAAGGTCTGAATATAGTATTGACTTTTGAAAATTTCAAAATTTTAGGGCGCCAGAGCCTAAAACGTTGGTGAAAATTTTGATAAAGTCACAAAAATTCATGTATGGTTTCAATTAAAGAGAATTTTAACTAACATCTGATGTAGTGTCAAGTTTTGTAAATCTCAAAATTTTGGGACCGCAGGGTTCAAAAAGTAGATCGAAAATTTGAAACAGTTGTGAACATTAAACAGGGCATTAGACTACAAATCCACATGTTTCGAATTTTTCCATTGCGGCTCTTGCATAGTGTAGGCCTATATGGACTTTCGCGCACGGCATCACGTGGGCATAAATTGTAAATTTCCACTGTAGGGCTGTGGTTTAATTTTCACTGTTGAAAAGTGCCGAGGTCTAGTGACATTAGACCGGGTAAAGACATTGAGACCTTGTGGACGTGACGGACACTGTAGTTTACATTTGTATCTGCAGTCAAACATCTACAAGAACAATAAAAATTGAGCCACGGTCTTACAGGCTAGAAATTTTTGTATAATATTATAACTCACATTTTTGATTGTTGTTTTTTAATTACTCACACTTTGAACTAAAATTCACTTAGTGCCGACAGGAACAAAATTTGTAGAGTCTACACACAAGAGTACAAAACTGAATAAGAAGAATTAGGTGAGGAAGAGGACTGAGAAGAATAAAAGAAAAAAAGATAATTTAATTGAATTTGTAGGGAACTTTAGTAAGATAAAAGGGAATTTGTATTTAAAAGATGATGTTAAACAAATGTGATGTTTTATTATTTTCAAATGAATTTTGAACCTCTGCTTTAATGAAAGCATTACAAGTATTAAGCCAGTGAAAAGAATGATATAATTTTATTAGAGAAATTAATTATGCTCTCTCTCTTTCGCGCACGCGCGCGCACACACACACACACACAACGCGCGCTCAATAATTGCTTAAAACGCAATACGCTCGTCCTACAATGAATCCTCTCAGTGTTACAGCTAGTTCTGGTGCTGTTATAACTCATTTGGAAGAGAATATGCTTTTATTTTTATTTAATGTAAAATTTTATAAATGTCAATAACTCTTTTAGAACACATTTTTGACAGCCATTCGATTCGACAAGTAGATAAGCATATTAAAATACTTATTGTTAGTGAAAAAATGATCACAAGTTAAAAAAAGTAAAACAACAGGTATGCAAATTTACCGGCACGGATTATAGTACGTGGCTGATAGGTATTAATGAAAGTCGTTATGTGAGGAGGAGAAGAAAGGCAAACAGCGTGTTGGTAACGCTGGTAGCTATGGTAACGCGGAACGATGTTTATTGATTGAGACCAGGCCTTCGGTAAATGTTTCGAATTATCTGACCTCCCTGCTGTAAATACCTTATAATGTCTTCTCCGGGGAGTTTAATGGCTTTCTAGCCAATCAACACGTGAGATCACGCGTCGTCCTTCACTATAACGCTTACAAACTAGTAGGCCTACGACTTAGCGTAGAAATTTGTAACTAAACCGAATCGCGCTTTCGAGACCCATTCGGCGTCGAAATCGTGCCTTACGAGCGAACGTTTCGTTTTTGTTGCATGTCGGACAACAATAGAAGCCTAACGCGTTCAGAGGAGAAGGTGATGTGTTGATCTGTTACACTTAGGTGTAGGTGAAGGGAAAATCGCGTGCTTTCGTGTAGTATATAATTTACAACTTAACTAAAAATAGCTTATAAGTTACGCTAAGTCTTATAAAAAGCATGCAAATTTTTAATGAAACCGAATCGCAAGTTAGAGACCCTACTTATTGGTTATTATAAGCGAATCTATTGCTACTTCACAGAAAACCACACTCTACCTTTACGAGTAAAATGTTGAGATGAGATGAGGTGGCTCGTAATTTCAGTAAATGAAATATAGCCTATTGTTATTTTATTGGAAATGAAATTTTCGGTGCTATAGTTAGTAAGAAGGAAGCCACAGAGGAAGTCAGTTAACATGTATACAAGAGAGTTTTTCTACATAGGACAGAAAAACTCACTCTGCTGAAGAAGCATAAAAGGGTATTGTAAACCAGTGGAATGACGTTTTTGAGGTGGGCAGCCAGAAGAACTAGGAGATATCGGATTAGAAATATGACAATCAGGAATCTGTTTCAGAAGGAATAAATTGTTGAGATAGCAGAGAGAAGAGCACTGCAATGGCTTGGTCATGTAATAAAGATGGACTAATGAAGACGAAGTGCATCATCGATGCACGATCAAACATTCGAACGGAGGCAAAGGAAGACCAAGAAACTCGCTACTGGAAGGGGGAAGGCCTTATTAGAAGTTAATTGGCCTTGAAAGAAGGGCGTTTAGGAATTGGTGAAGGATGCTGACATTTGACGACAGAAAGGGGTGGAAAAGAAGGAGGAGGAGGAGAAGAAGAAGAAGAAGAAGAAGAAGAAGAAGAAGAAGAAGAAGAAGAAGAAGAAGAATTATACTATTTGCAAAAAACCGAAGAACAGTAAACTAAGAAGCTGCGCAACTAAGTCAGAATTTGTAACCACTATACATACGAGTACTTCTTCTTCCAACCTCAATCCGCAGATTGGTGGAGGATCAAATTTCGAGGTCATTCTCTTGATTGTCGTCTGTTAAAATTACTGTGCCCTTTCAAACAGTTTATTCAGTCTTAAGATTCGACAATCTGTTTCTTGGCCATCCCCAAGCATTTCGTTCTAATATCACAGCCACGTGGGTGTTTGCCTAATTAATTGCTTGTATTTTCTTAAGCACTTCAGTATTGCTCACTCTCTTCTTTCACGAGAGAATGTTTACACAAGTGGAGAATCAAACCCAACAAAGACAAAAAAGTTCATATTTCCTTCACTAATGACAAAAGCAATTAAGTTCCAGTTTTTCTAAATAAACGCCATCTGCTTTCGTCTGGTCACGTGAAGTACCTGGGACTACACAAAGGTCGAAAACTAACATGGCAACACCATATTTTCACCAAACGGAAGAAACTTGGAGCAGAACTTAACAACATAGTAGACTGCTTGGCCATAACTCATTATTAACAACTGACAACAAGATAAACTTCTATACAACTCCACGGTAGACCCCAAATGGACTAACGGCGTACAGTTGTGAGGATTTTGCCAGTACCTCAAATTCTTCGTTTCCAGAATAGAATGTTCCTTAATCAGTGCTCTCTGGTATGATTCATACAAAATAGTCCTCAGTGACTTATGTATGCAACGATTTGAGAAAAATGACAAGGCGCTCTCGAATACGTCGTACGTATCACGCCCATCCAAATGGTCCGGCGGTCAGTTTAATAGAGGAGAACGTCGGAGACTCAAACTCTTCAAGCCCTCCGAACAGATTCTGAGTAGTGATTGGCGTGATTGCGCGTTGTTTTGGTTCTTTTTTTGGTATTCGCTCATTATTGAGCCTCACAACATGGCCAGTCCACTGGAGTCTCTTCAGTTTCATGTGCGTTTCCACTGTTGGCTCATCGACGTTATGAACATCCTGGTTTTATCGTTTCTTCCGCAAAACATTTACATTTATGGAGATCAGGATTTGTCTCAGTCTCCAACTCCTGCTTTGCACCGAATCGATGACCCACTGCCTAGGAAAATTTCTCGTCACCACGCGATCCCTGTGTGGGGGTACTTGGCTAAGACCCGTATGCGAAAGCTTCAATCTCTCTTGGAACGAGGACTGCGCTGGGCATGTAAAGCCCACTACCTAACTTACATCCACCCATCCACTACCTAACTACCAACTTCCTAAGCCCAGACCATCCGAAAATCCCTCCGTATCCATTACCAAAACGCCACTATACAGACACTTTCCAGGAAGTTCTAGTGCCGCTGTGCCTGCTTCCAGGGTAATCCCCTCATAAAGCGCCCTCGGTCAAAACCCATCTGTGTCAGGCGAATCTTGGACCCGGCGTCGGCGAATCCTCACGCTGAATTACATAGTGTCTTCTTGAAACCCCACGGCCGGTAGCAGGCCAAACTAGAACACCCTCAACATCGTTGTCCCCGCGGCGGGGGGTCTGTAAGAAGCTCAGGACACGGCGCAATAGCGAGCGGGGCTTACCCTTACGCCTGCACAATCGCTCTCCTGCTGCTGTCTCATAGCTTCATCTCAAATATCTTCAGGCCTTCCAGCGATTTTTGGTTTAGTAGCCGGATGTCACTACAATAGCACAGCATGGGTCGTATAATAGTTTTATATATGCGTAATTTTGTCTGTCTATGAATGTGTCTTGATTTAAAGGCGGCCATAAGTGAAAATAAGCTGTTTTGGCCAGAGTTAACCTTCTCCTTATATCTGCCTCTTCGTTCCCATCTTCTGATATTGTTGCTCCTATCTATGTGAAACGCCTGACCAAACGCCTATACTAAGGTTTTGCCTGGATCGGGAAGCTCTTGTTTGACTTATCATTTTAGTTTTATCCACATTTATTGATAGTCCTACCCTTTTTGTATTGATTTTCGGGCTTTGTCTGTAGCCTATATGTCTCTCTCACAGCTGCATTGGATCGAGCTATGGATGGCTATATCGTCGGTTTGTCAACTGTATCTCACTACTTCATGACACGTTTGTTGTCCATAAGCATAAACTGTATACAAAAGGGAGTCAATAAAAACTTCTTTAATGGAATCCTTTGCATTTTCCTTTAGCATCAAAACGTCTGGACTACATGGTATGTCTGTGCTAAATACGCATAATAAGATAAATTTATGTAATACGAATATAGGAATCTAGAAGAAGGAAAGAAGAAAAAATAAGAATAATTATAAGAAAAAATAAGGAGAATAAGAAGAAGAAGCAGAAAAAGAAGAAGAAGAAGAAGAAGAAGAAGAAGAAGAAGAAGAAGAAGAAGAAGAAGAAGAAGCAGAAGAAGAAGAATGAGGAGACGGAGAAAAAGAAGAATAAAATTGAAAAGAAAAATGTTGTGGAAGGGGAAGAGGAAGAGAAAAGGGTTTGGGTTATCACGGAAACAGAAAAGTAAAAGTGAAAAGAAAATGAGGAAAAGGGTGACGAGAACAAGAAGAAGTAATTTTAACTAATAATTTTCAGCTTCAGTGAAAACTTACAAGATTTTACGTCGTGTTATCTATCGGTTACTGAATACTGACGTGCAAGTCAGAGTGTAGCGACTCACAGATTGCTTTAACCCCCCCCCCCCACCCGCGCTACTCATTTTAAAACATTATTTCATTTAAACTTAAAGTGTTCGGTCTGTGACAAAAGTTTAAGCCGCATTACCATACTTTGTGAATTTCAAAGACTTTTGCCGTCTGAGGGACCCGCGGGCCCGCTACCTTGAAGCTACAATTAACTTTAAACAAATTACCTTCTGTTTCGGTAGCTTAAGCATAATCTTTGATGTTAATATTTTGTTGTTTCGTTCACAAACATTGAGTACTGTCACGCGCCGCACACACTCACAATCACATATACACACTACTGTATATTGAATACCGTACGCATAATAAGATAGATTCATCTAACACAAACATTGATCTAGAAGAAGAAGAAGAAGAAGAAGAAGAAGAAGAAGAAGAAGAAGAAGAAGAAGAACAACAACAACAACAACAACAACAACAACAACAACAACAACAACAACAACAACAACAACAACAAGATTTCAGTGGCATGATGCTGGCCTGTTTGTGTAATTCTTTTCGTCTCTTCGTAAGGACTGTTTGATACGATCCTAAAGAAGGGACGAAAGATGACGAACACATGCAAGCATATTTGTGTGTGTTGTGTATAATTTCAGCAACGCGCGATATGTTTCGATTGGTTTCGTTGTGCTTAATTTCTCCTATTTAAACATGTCTTCTATTCAGTATGATCCAGAGGGAGGGATCCCGTAGCATTTCTACGACTCCCTTGATACAAGCATCACTCTTTGGCCATCCTCGAGCATTTCTCCTATCAAATCAATCGAACACCATAGTCATATAACTACTGTACTTAATCGATATTGCATACTGGTGAGATTTGTACGCAGTATAATTCTCGTATCAAACACTTTAATGCTCTTCTGTATTCTCTTAAAAAAACCTTTATCATTTCTTGCAGTGGCGGCAATTGGTTCGTAATAGTGGGAAGGGGACACTCAGCTTGGCTTGGCGGAATAGGGAACTGTGGACTGTATTTAACAGCTGACAAGTCGGTAAGTACAGAATCCCTGAGCCATCTTGTCACTTTGCCTATAGTTTTTTATTTCAGCTTTGTTGCTAAACTACTAACCGCTGCTGCGTGCTGAAAGAGGTCTTTCAATGTTACCTTATATTGATATTACCCAATATTGACCATAGGCTGAGTAGGCTATAGCCTAGGGGGCAAGCTTTTGGAGGGCGAAAAGATTTAAGAGAACAAACGATATAAAACTCATGTAAAAAAATGGAAAATTCCAATGTAGAAGAAAATGCTAGTAACTTGGTGAAAACGTATATTTAAGACACGCATCAATCGTTTACTGCAGAATATGTTCAGTTAAAAACATTTTTGAAAAAAGTAAGTTTTATGAAAGAGAATAATCCGAAACTAAGAAACCAAAGCAAAAGAAAAAGAAGCGTTTTGTTCCATGTAAACTGTTAAGTTCTTAAAATCATGTGGTGTGGATTCAATATTTCCGAATGTTGAAGTAGCCTTGCGAATTTTTTTAGCATGGCAGTCACAGATTGAAACGGATAAAGTTCGTTTTCAGCCATAAGCCGGGTGAAAAATTATTTAAGGTCTACCTTGGACCAAGAAAAAATGAAACACTTCATTCAATGAAAATGATTTTCTGAAAAGCATTTCTTTTAATGACAGAGTTAATCGATTTTCAGCTGCAAAAGCCAGAAAAATAAGCTTTGAGTAAACAATAATTTTCAGCAATTAATAATGGACACGATAATTATTGGAAAAACTTTAGTTCTTAGCGTTTTTGTTTACTTTGTGTAAAGGTTAAGTAAATTATAGAACTTTCGTAATATTCTCGTTACTTATAATTTGTCAACGTGCACATGCTATTGTAATAAATAAACTTATGTGATTTAAAAATAAACAAGAGGAATTTTTGTTTACACAACCCACATGTTCCTAAATAGGCTAATATGTAGCTTTTAGGCCTATACAAGTAGGCCTAAATCGTGCATGATACTCGTTGGTTCAGAGGTTGAAAGGTGAAATGAGGGTGGGGAGCGCAAAACATTACCAGCCAAGGGGGCTAAAACCTTTAAGTCAAACCCTGGTTACTACCGATGAACTTTTCGTTTTTCAGTTAATTATGGTAGTGATACCAAAAGGACTCGTTCTGCACGAAGCCGCAGGTTGTCTGCAACAACAGGATACGACAAAGTTGAAATGATGAGGATTGTTAACACGAAATCTTGACTGACAATATAGTTGTTTAGCAACATTTACCATGGCATGCTCTCTCTCTCTCTCTCTCTCACACACACACACACGCGCGCGCGCGCGCGCACGCGCACACGCACGCACGCACGCAGAGAGAGAGTCACTGATTTAGTCAACATAATTTTCTATAGGAACGTTTTTTTTCACAAGAATATACTTTGCAAATTTATTCAGAATATAGTTAGGCATGTATTAAAAATGTATGAAGTATGTTAAGAATTTTACAATAGTTTTTAACGATCTGTGTCATTTACAGAGTAACTATATATTTCCTGTGTTGTATTTTCTTTTGTTGGTCTGAACTTTTTAATAGAATCATACTTTTTACTTCCATATTCCTTAAGGAAATGGAAGTATGGTGATGGCAAAAAAAATCGTGTTCGAGATTTTTGCAGATTCTGATTGTAGGCCTACTACACTCAAAACATGAAAAAAAGTCGTTTTTCGAAAAGTGTCTGTGTCTGTGTCTGTGTGTCTGTGTGTCTGTCTGTGTGTAGATTTTTTCTATGGCAAACGATAACTGCCGCAAATTCAAACAGAATCAAATAATTTTTTGCATACAGCCCTGATTTGTAGAGTACTCACGACCTATTGTTTTTGGTGAAGATCGGTTGAGGGAAAGGGATAGTTTACCAGTAACGTTTTATGTTTTAACAAGGATATTTCCTATGGTAAACGATAACAGCCGCAAATTCAAACAGAATCAAAAGATTATTTGCATACAGCCCTACATTGTAGAGTTCTCAAGACCTATTGTTTTTGGTGAAGATCGGTTAAGGGAAAGGGGTAGTTTACCTGCAACGTTTTTTTAACAAGGGTATTTTCTATGGCAAACGATAACAGCAGCAAATTCAAACAGAATCAAATAATTTTTTGCATACAGCCCTAATTTGTAGAGTACTCAAGATCTATTGTTTTTGGTGAAGATCGGTTAAGGGCAAGGGGTAGTTTACCTGCAACGTTTTACGTTTTAACAACAGTAAAGTACTTGAAAATTCATTTAAACTTTTTGAAACAATGGTAATTGTTAAAAATAAAGTCATTTTGTTGCCAGGCAATAAAATTATAATTTTTTCATTTTAATGTAAATTATGTATGAGTTAATATCTTTATATATATAATTCTTCTGTACGTGTGTATGTCACTGAACTCCTCCATGTATAAAATAATATATCCTTCGTGGCAGGTAAGCATATCTCAGTTATGTAATGTTTACGTTTCCATTTTATTACTTCCATATTCCTTAAGGAATGGAAGTATGGTGATGGCAAAAAAAATCGTGTTCGAGATTATTGCAGATTCTGATTCTACTACACTTAAAACATGAAAAAAAGTCGTTTTCCGAAAAGTGTCTGTGTGTGTGTCTGTCTGTGTGTCTGTGTGTCTGTGTGTCTATCTGTAGATTTTTTTTTCTATGGCAAACGATAACTGCCGCAAATTAAAACAGAATCAAATAATTTTTTGCATGCAGCCCTGATTTGTAGAGTACTCACGACCTATTGTTTTTGGTGAAGATCGGTTGAGGGAAAGGGGTAGTTTACCTGCAACGTTTTTTTTTAATCAAGGGTAATTTTGTTTGTTTGGCAAACGATAACAGCCGCAAATTCAAACAGAATCAAATAATATTTCGCATACAACCCTGAATTGTAGAGCTCTCAAGATTTGTTCATTTTGGTAAAGATCGGTTAAGGGAAAGGGGTAGTTTACCTGCAACGTTTTATGTTTTAACAAGGGTATTTTCTATGGCAAACGATAACAGCCGCAAATTCAAACATAATCAAATAATGTTTTGCATACTGCCCTGAATTTTTGTGTTCTCGACACCTATTGTTTTTGGTGAAGATCGGTTAAGGGAAAGGGGTAGTTTACCTGCAACGGTTTTTTATCAAGGGTAATTTTTTTCTATGGTAAACGATAACAGCCACAAATTCAAACAGAATCAAATGATTTTTTGCATACAGCCCTGTATTGTAGAGTTCTCAATACCTATTGGTGTTGGTGAAGATCGTTTAAGGGAAAGGGGTAGTTTACCGGCAACGTTTTATGTTTTATAAGGGTATTTTCTATGGCAAACGATAAGAGCCGCAAATTCAAACAGAATCAAATATGTTTTTGCATACAGACCTGTTTTGTTGAGTACTAAAGACCTATTGTTTTTGGTGAAGATCGGTTAAGGGAAAGGGGTAGTTTACCTGACACGTTTTTTGTTTTATCAAGGGTATTTTATATGGCAAATGATAACAGCCGCAAATTCAAACAGAATCATATAATATTTTGCATACAGCCCTGAAATGTACAGTTCTCAAGATCTGTTGGTTTTGGTGAAGATCGGTTAAGGGAATAGGGTTGTTTACCAGCAACATTTTATGTTTTATCAAGGGTAATTTTTTTTTTGACGAACGATAACTGCCGTACATTAAAACAGAATCAACTACTCTTCTGCATACCTTTTTGAATTATACAGAACTCAAGGTCTGTTGATTTTGTTGAAGATCGGTTAAGGGAAAGGGGTAGTTTACCTGCAACGTTTTATGTTTTAACAAGGGTATTTTTTCTATGATGAACGATAACTGCCGTAAATTCAAAAAGAATCAACTAATGTTTTGCATACAACCCTGAATTGTATAGTTCTCAAGATCTATTGTTTTTGGTGAAGATCGGTTAATGGAATAGGGTAGTTTACCAGCAACGTTTTATGTTTTATCAAGGGTGTTTTCTATGGCAAACGATAACAGCCGCAAATTCAAACTAAATCAAATAATTCTTTGCATACGGTCCTGAATTGTAGAGTACCTAAGACATGTCGTTTTTGGTGAAGATCGGTTAAGGGAATGGGGTATTTTACCGGAACCGGTTTTTTATCAAGGGTAATTTTTGTCTATAGTAAACGATAACAACCGCAAATTCAAACGGAATCAAATAGGTTTTTGCATACATCCCTGATTTCTTGAGTACTAAAGACCTATTGTTTTTGGTGAAGATCGTTTAAGGGAAAGGGGTAGTTTACCAGCTATGTTTTTTGTTTTATCAAGGGTATTTTCTATGGCAAACGATAACAGCCGCAAATTCAAACAGAATCAAATAATGTTTTGCATACAGCCCTGATTTGTAGAGTGCTCAAGACCTATTGTTTTTGGTGAAGATCGGTTAAGGGGAAGGGGTAGTTTACCAGCAACGTTTTTTACTTCCATATTCCTTAAGGAATGGAAGTATGGTGATGGCAAAAAAAATCGTGTTCGAGATTATTGCAGATTCTGATTCTACTACACTCAAAACATGAAAAAAAGTCGTTTTCCGAAAAGTGTCTGTGTGTCTGTGTATCTGTAGATTTTTTTTCTATGGCAAAAAATAACTGCCGCAAATTCAAACAGAATCAAATAATTTTTTGCATGCATCCCTGATTTGCAGAGTACTCGCGACCTGTTTTTTTTTGGTGAAGATCGGTTGAGGGAAAGGGGTAGTTTACCGGCAACGGTTTTTTTTTAGCAAGGGTAATTTTGTTTGTTTGGCAAACGATAACAGCCGCAAATTCAAACAGAATCAAATAGCGTTTCGTATACAGCCCTGAATTGTAGAGGTCTCAAGATCTGTTGATTTTGGTGAAGATCGGTTAAGGGGAAGGGGTAGTTTACCTGTAACGTTTTATGTTTTAACAAGGGTATTTCCTATGGCAAACGATAACAGCCGCAAATTCAAACAGAATCAAAAGATTATTTGCATACAGCCCTAAGTTGAAGAGTTCTCAAGATCTATTGTTTTTGGTGAAGATCGGTTGAGGAAAAGGGGTAGTTTACCTGCAACGTTTTTTTAACAAGGGTATTTTCTATGGCAAACGATAACAGCCGCAAATTCAAACAGAATCAAATAATGTTCTGCATACAGCCCTGATTTGTAGAGTGCTCAAGACCTTTTGTTTTTGGTGAAGATCGGTTAAGGGGAAGGGGTAGTTTACCTGCAACGTTTTTTTATCAAGCGTATTTTCTATGGCAAACGATAACAGCCGCAAATTCAAACAGAATCAAATAATTTTTTGCATACGTGCCTGAATTGTAGCGGTCTCAATGACTTTCTATTTTGGTGAAGATCGGTTAAGGGGAAGGGGTAGTTTACCTGCAACCTTTTACGTTTTAACAAGAGTAAAGTACTTGAAAATTTATTTAAACTTTTTGAAACAAACGATAACAGCCGCAAATTCAAACAGAATGAAAAGATTATTTGCATACAGCCCTGAACTGTAGAGGTCTCAATGACTTTCGATTTTGGTGAAGATCGGTTAAGGGGAAGGGGTAGTTTACCTGCAACCTTTTACGTTTTAACAAGAGTAAAGTACTTGAAAATTTATTTAAACTTTTTGAAACAATGGTAATTGTTAAAAATAAAATAATTTTGTTGCCAGGCAATAAAATTATAATTTTTTCATTTTAATGTAATATAATATTTTTCATTTAATACAGCAATAAAAAAGCAGGTAAGACACAGCCTGGCTGTTTGGCTGAAAATGATTTTAAATATAAATCTTAGAATATGGAAGTCATGTATGGTTCTCCATACCGATATTTATTATGCCTACAGCAATAAAAAGGCAGGTAACACACACACACACACACACACACACACACACACACACACACACACACACACACACACACACACACACACACACACACACACACACACACACACACACACACACACACACACACACACACACACACAATTCACGTTATTTCTGGCCTCACTCATGTTTATTTTCTTACATTTGCACGCTTTTTAAATGGAAAGTGCCGAAACCCACACCAACATAACGCGTGCAAGCCGAAAAAATGGACAGCAATTTGCTTCCTGTGGATCGCTGGGCAATGTAACTGCACGTGTTTACAGAGGAACGATTCATAGACAGACTTTTCGTCTTTAGGGAATGAACCCTCTGCAAGATGCTGAGGGTCCTTGAGTGACTTCGGAGCGCTCTTTCTTTTTCGCGTGTTTGTTCTGTGAAACATACACTGTAGATTAGCAGCTTTACTCTAAGCAACGCTCAATAGGAAATGTTGAAAATTTTTGTCCACAGTGTACCCTCATTCACACTAAACCTGCTCTGATGTTTTAATTACGGACATCATAATATTAAAACTTTGGAAACTTGAGCACTACTTAATGGAGATCAATCATTAACTTATACAAGCCATTAATTTTATGCATATATTTTATATATATGTGTACAACGTTATCGGCAACAAAGAAGTAGTTTTTGTTAAAATTCCTTCCCGGGATATTTGGCCGTAGTCCAATGTTTTCTACAAAACCAGACGTTTCGGCAATGCTATCGACTTCCATCATCAGTGAAAATCGAGTGCGATAACGTGAGGTGGTATACGTTAGTGACCACAGTACTGTGGTTAAGGCTGAAGCAGTAAGTAGAAAGAAGTAGTTTCTATGGTAATATTTCATTTCGAAAATGATTTTAAATATAAATCTTAGAATATGGAAGTCATGTATGGTTCTCCATACCGATTTTTAATATGAATATAAAACATTAATTTTATATTCATGTAAAACTAATTGATATTTACTGATTTTAATAGCTGGGGGGGGGGGTGAAACAATACTTGTAATAAACGGAAACCATATAAGTAAATATTTTTGTAGGGTATAAACTGGAGCGAATTTAACACTAAATCTCCCATCGGGTAATGTAACGAATTAAAAACGTTAAAAATTAAAAACATTTAATTTTAACATTAAAAATGCGAACTTTTTCCCGAAGCGTTTAAGGAAGACTTTTTTCAAATATCTTAAACTCTTAAATTTAAAACAGATGAACATATCCGGAATGTGTGTGTTACCACATTGCCGTGGCAATATCTATACAAAGTATTTCTGATTGAAGTTCTCTGTCTTGCGACAGCTCCAACTTGGAGCCCCCTTGCCCAAGTGCCCTCTTGCTCTCCCCGAATCCCGCCCCTGACTCGGGATATGAACATGCTCCTACATCTATTACACGCTTGCCTCTTTATTTCTTCCTCCCTTGATTTCATTCTTATTTTCGTCTTCCCCTTTTCTGCTTGTATTCATCTTCTCTTCTATCATATTTAACATACGGGCGTATATCATATATCATAACCAGTTGGTGTTGCTTTGTTAAATATGTTTCAATAATTTCCTCTTATCCTAGCCTTACAAGCACCATCTCGTTTCTTGTAATATCCACCCTATATTATGTATTCAGATCCAAATCTCAAACATTTCCAGCTAATTTGCCTCTTCACATCCGGTGGTCCATACAGTGCCATGCTCCAGAAGTAGGTCATGACTGAGGTTTTCTTGAATTAAATATTTAGTCTGCCATGAACATTATTTTTCCTCTTGGTTGAAGATATTTTTATAATCCTAACTTTCATTTCTGTTGTGTATGTGATATCGTTCGTTATTATGCTACCCAACTGTATACACTTTAAAAATTTGCAAAATATCCAAATAGAGGTAACCAATCACTGCCACCGGTTTCCCGTCTCTCATCTAAGGTCACATTAAAAGCCATACAGAAAAATGCCGCAAACGCTAAACGGTGATTTCGTTTCAGCCAACGATTTATTAATGCTAACGTAAGCATAACTAGGTTATAGGCCTACATAGTTTTAGGGAGATTTGACTTAAAATCACATTCACAATCTTGTTTATTTAATCAATAGAAAAAACTCGCTGTTTTGGGGTTTCATCAAATTTTATTTTTGTTAACACTAAACGTTGCGACCATTTCATTGCATCCGGCATTTTCATTTAAGTAGACGAGCCTCGTTGTAGAATAGGCGAAACATTTCGTAGGCTATTAATCACAACAAAATGAGCGACAATAATAGTCTTGAAGTTAAACTCTGTAATTATTAATTCTTCTGGCGCACTGCGGACTGGTTTGCGACACAAACGCGAATTGGTGCTTTAACAAATAGGGCTATACGTATTTCGTAGCGAAGCAGCTCGTTTGCCTCTAGACTTTAAGATAACACGTTTGATCTGTTTGTCTGTAATCACGAAAAATAATATTAAATATACATTGGAAACAGATAGCGCGGTGATAACGAGTGTAACAGAACACTGAAGCGAGAGGGTGACAGCACCGCGACCCAGTGAATTCGTTATGCAAATGTCGCCAATGTACCACATGTCGCGTCAGTCGGTCTTTTGTACTGCGCTTGACGAAATCTTGCGATGCTTATTTCCCTGTCCGTGTATGTGTGCGTCGAGCACGTACTCGCTCCCGCGATACGTATACACATAGGCCTACGTATATGTTTGATATACCTATATAGTATTATATATTATCAAATTATAATTACTTCTGCAAATCGTTGGTTCTGCAAGACGATTCTAATATAAAAATTAACGAATTATCGAATTTGTTTCAATTTTAATATAGAAATAATGGAACTGTACTTTTATCCGTCCCTGCAGTACATTTTCGATGTTTTTAATATGCGATTGTATCGATATATTACGATGTGGAAAAGAAGAAGTGTACTGTAAATTATCCTATTTCTTAATGCAAAGCGAAAATACGTGTTCCTTTCATTTGTGGGGTTAGGTGACAATGGTTTTCGGTTTTAACATGATAATGTTTTTAGGCTGGGGGTCATTCCATAAAATCGTCATCGAAAAACGTAACGCTTCCACACTTTCGATTCCCCACAGTCTAGAAATTTGATATGTAAACGCATCAAGACAGAAATAATCGCTGCTGACATTGAGTTTAGGAGACGTTTTAGTGAGAATAAATTTGGTTTTACATGCTCTGTTTGTGATAATCTGTGGTTTGGAAATGATTTACGTAATCCACCAAACGTAATCCACATTATACGTTTCAAAAGCCTAAAAACATTATCATGCTTCGATGTTTCGGTTTCGTCGAAATTCTTTGAATGCTTAGGCGCATATAAATAGATTTTTTTAGTTTACTGCTGAAATAAATAAAAGCCATGGTTGAGGAAAACATAACGTTTAATGTGTATATACAGTGCTTATAACACAGTAATACTTAAAATAAAGAACCTAACGTTTTTACTTCCATATTCCTTAAGGAAATGGAAGTATGGTGATGGCAAAAAAAAATCGTGTTCGAGATTATTGCAGATTCTGATTGTACTACACTCAAAACATGAAAAAAAGTCGTTTTTCGAAAAGTGTGTGTGTGTGTGTGTGTGTGTGTGTGTCTGTCTGTGTGTCTATAGATTTTTTTTTGGCAAACGATAACAGCCGCAAATTCAAACAGAATCAAATAATTTTTTGCATACAGCCCTGATTTGTAGAGTACTCACGACCTATTGTTTTTGGTGAAGATCGGTTGAGGGAAAGGGGTAGTTTACCTGCAACGTTTTTTTTTATCAAGGGAAATTTCTTTTTTTGGCAAACGATAACAGCCGCAAATTCAAACAGAATTAAATAATGTTTCGCATACAGCCCTGAATTGTAGAGTTCTCAAGACCTATTGTTTTTGGTGAAGATCGGTTAAGGGAAAGGGGTAGTTTACCTGTAACGTTTTATGTTTTAACAAGGGTATTTCCTATGGCAAACGATAACAGCCGCAAATTCAAACAGAATCAAAAGATTATTTGCATACAGCCCTAAATTGTAGAGTTCTCAAGACCTATTGTTTTTGGTGAAGATCGGTTAAGGGAAAGGGGTAGTTTACCTGCAACGATTTTATCAAGGGTAATTTTCTATGACGAACAATAACTGCAGCATATTAAAACAGAATCAAATAATTTTTTGCATAGTCACTGAATTGTAGAGAAGTCAAAGGCCTTTTGATTTTGGTGAAGATCGGTTAAGGAGAATGGGTAGTTTACCTGCAACCTTTTACGTTTTAACAACAGTAAAGTACTTGAAAATTCATTTAAGCTTTTTCAAACAATGGTAATTGTTAAAAATAAAATAATTTTGTTGCCAGGCAATAAAATTATAATTTTTTCATTTTAATGTAAATCATGTATGAGAGAAAATATATCGTTCGTGGCAGGCAAGCATATCTCAGTTACGTAATGTTCACGTTTCCATTTTATTATTATGACTACCGCAATAAAAAGGCAGGGAACACACACACACACACACACACACACACACACACACACACACACACACACACACACACACACACACACACACACACACACACACACACACACACACACACACACACACACACACACACACACACACACACACACACACACACACACACACACACACACACACACACACACACACACACACACACACACACACACACACACACACACACACACACACACACACACACACACACACACACACACACACACACACACACACACACACACACACACAATTCGCGTTATTTCTGGCCTCATTCATGTTTATTTTCTTACATTTGCACGCTTTTTAAATGGAAAGTGCCGAAACCCATACCAACATAACGCGTGCAAGCCGAAAAAGTGTCCAGCGTGGATAGCGATTTGCTTCCTGTGGATCGCTGAGCAGTGTAACTGCACGTGTTTACAGAGGAACGATTCATAGACAGACTTTTCGTCTTTAGGGAATGAACCCTCTGCAAGATGCTGAGGGTCCATGAGTGACTTCTTTTCCGCGTGTTTGTTCTGTGAAACGTACACTGTAGATTCGCAGCTTTACTCTAAGCAACGCTCAATAGGAAATGTTGAAAATTTTTGTCCACGGTGTACCCTCATACACACTAAACCTGCTCTGATGTTTTAATTACGGACATCATAATATTAAAACTTTGGAAACTTGAGCACTACATAATGGAGTTCAATCATTAACTTATACAAGCCATTAATTTTATGCATATTTTTTATATATAGGCCTATGTGTACAACGTCATCGGCAACAAAGTATTAGTTTTTGTTAAAATTCCTTCCCGGGATATTTGGCCGTAGTCCAATGTTTTCTACAAAACCAGACGTTTCGGCAGTGCCATCGACTTCTATCATCAGTGAAAATCGAGTGCGATAACGTGAGGTGGTATACGTTAGTGACCACAGTACTGTGGTTAAGGCTGAAGCAGTGAGTAGAAAGAAGTAGTTTCTATGGTAATATTTCATTTCGAAAATGATTTTAAATATAAATCTTAGAATATGGAAGTCATGTATGGTTCACCATACCGATTTTGAATTGACAAATTAAACAAAACTGCAACAGCAAATGTAAACTGAAAAATACAAGTATTTATGGTTAATGGAAATACACACAAAAAAATCAATGTATTAAGGGATGACAAGAAACGCTCTACATATTGTAAATAATGGACGTTTCTTTTTGGTTAGCCACAAAACGAGTACTTGTTGAAAAACGAAAATTACCGAAAAAACGAGTTCTGCCACAAAAAAAGGGACAAGAATAGTAATAGGCAAGGGGTGGTCTTTGGGCCACCCCGCCTTACTTTCGAGTTGGGTTTTTCGTACTTTCCGCAAAAAACGAGTTTACATTACACACGTATCGCTTTCCATGTGTTTTCAGTTCTCACGTTAACCTAACAACATCAACAGGTACGCTACTGTGATATACTACTTCTTCAATCATTTTTCATTAAAAAAAGGACTAAGAACACCAACTGCAATCGCCAGCCAACTATTTTGCAACATACGAAATTAATTTTTTTGTATAATTCTTTCATCTACATAAAATTATATGCGATATTCACTAAATATCGAAGTCAAACAATCGCATAATCGAAATATCGAAAATGACTGCAGGAACGGATAAGAGTATTATACCAAAAACACGATTAATCGATTTAATTCGAATTTAACTATCAATTGAATCAGCTGTTTTGGACAAACAGCGGTTAGATTGGAAACGTTTTTTATATATTTATTTTAATTTTAATAAATTTTTAATTTTAAATAACTTAGATAATCTTGGTTTGTTTTTATTTGAGTTTGTTCTTTAACTAGTAAATTATTGTTATTGTGTTTGTAAATATTATGATTTTCCAAATGTTAATTTTTTGACCTTTCTCTCTCTCTCTCTCTCTCTCTCTCTCTCTGTAAGTATTTGTATCTTTTTATTCACTATTATATAGAGTGCTAAAAAGTCCACGTAAGACAAGTAAAGAAAGAGCAATAATACATCAAAAAGCTACAGCAACATGGAAACATAATAGAAAAAAAAGTAAATAGAGAAATATGTAATAAAACATAGGACTAACTCTATTAAACAACGTAGGTTCCAAATCGACTATTATATGTGCCTCAATAACATAGGCCTACACCACCAGAATATAAATAAAATATAAAAAAAAAACAAATCCAACATAAAAACAGCATACAAAACAAACAAACATATACATCAGCACAAAGCATTTAACATATAAAATAAATATAAGTGGTATATGAAACAAAATGTCCTAAATGTTACTCTATGCTCCGTGAACTACAGAAATGGCTTCTTATTATCAACGAAGAACATTTATTATTTGATAAATTTTAATATTATATAATTTTTCAATTACCGTAAGAATTATAAAAATTCCTATTACTCTTCTATTTTGTGTTTAGTAGACGTTCAGTGGATGATGAAGTTGTTGAACGTGAGGTGCGTGTATATGGCTGAGCCACAGAAGCGTAACACTTTTATGCGGCAGATACTGGGGCGCTGATAAAACGATGGGATAATTGTATAAATGTCGGTGAGAATTATGTTGAAAAATAAAGGTGATTTATTTTCAAATAATTTAAAAATGGTGTCTCACTAAATATTTTTTAATAGTCATTTGTGACCTATTTAACTGACTTTCTCTCGTACATACACGATTTCAGTCCTTCTATATTGTATAATATATACAGATTCTATTGGTTACTTTTTACTTGGCAGTTTATGCAGCCTATATCTAAAGAGCTGGTTAAAATTAGTTAAATCACCTACAAGAATTCGAAGACAAGGGTAAAGATTTGCCACAGATTAACAGAAAACTACCAAACAATTTTAGCAAACGTTTTTATTCTCTTTTTACTGTATCTCTAGTGTCCAGAGAAAAAGAAAGGACAACATACGTAACAGACTTTAGTAAAGAATGAAAAAATGTTAATTACGAGTTGTTTAGGCACCTTCATGAGTTTAGGCAAACGTGTTCATGCTTTGACAATACCGAGCAGTAGCGTGGCGTCCATGTAACCGCTGTTGCCGGCGGCAATAGTACTTGAAATAAGAGAAAATAATATTAATTATATCAGAGAATAAGTACTTTAGTTTTGACTAATTTGAAATCCGAACAATATTAGTAGGCAGACTTGAAGAAAAGCGTAGCATTGCTTTCGAACTGCTGGGCACTTGCACCGTCTTGTGGTGTCGGCTCAGACATCGGCAATGTTTTACTTCGTACGATCATTGATCTCATACTAGTTGTCACTGTACAAACTGAGGAGAGGGACACACACTCGTCCGTCCAATGTGTTGCCGCTGTATAAACCGGCAAAACGCTCAGTTAGCAGCTATGTCCGTTTTCGGAACTGACGTGCAGCAGATACTACGTACCTTTTTGTGTTTTGTTTTTTTATTAATGTGTTTCTCTGTTTGTCTTTATTATTTTTAATTCGATTATTTGTGTTCTGACTTATTCTGTGTAAGTATAATGAGATTAGATCTCGTTGACCCGGGACCCTCTTCTTCTCCCAGCGATTGATGCTCTAAAAAAAAACACTTGGTACAAGAAAAAATTCTAATTAATTTTTAGGTTAAGTTTTAGGTCTATCACAACCGGCAACAGGTGTTATGTACCCACGCCACGCCACTGCTTGTAAAGATCTAGCAGGAATACGAATGATGAGAATTACGCAAACTGTTATGGGATAAACAATTACATGCTGGCGACTGGAGTGATCGGGAGTTAGAAAGTTGAAAACGGCTAACTCGTAGGGTAAAATCTACCAAGGATACGAAACAGACGAATACGACAGAAGAACGGAATTAAGAAATTTTACTTTATCATGCTTTATTAATACAAAATATTATTGTATTGTTTGTGTGTGATGTGAGGAGGGCCTGATTGGAGTTTCGCGAGAACCATAAGGCGCTGCTGTCTATAAATCGATGATTATAAAGCCGAATACTACAGATACAGCAATGGCGGTCAGTGGCGTGGCGTGGGTACATAACACCTGTTGCCGGTTGTGATAGACCTAAAACTTGACCTAAAAATTAATTCGTATTTTTTCTTGTACCAAGTGTTCTTTTTAGAGCATTTTCTACCATTCGCTGTGAGAAGAACAGGGTTCCAGTTCAACAGGATCTGACTCTCATTATACTTACACAGAATAAATCAGAACACAAATAATCGAATTACAAATAATAAAGACAAACAGAGAAACACATGACTAAACGAATAAAAGACAAATCGGTACGTAGTATCTGCTGCACGTCAGTTCCGAAAACGATCATAGCAACTAACTGAACGTTTTGCCGGTTTATACAGTGGCAACACATTGGGTGGACGAATGTGTCCCCCCTCCACAGTATTATTCCACAGTATGTATAGTGACAACTACTACAAGGTCAATGACCGTACGTAGTAAAATGTTGCCGATGTCTGAGGCGGGAACACAAGACGGTGCAAGTGCCCAGCATTTCGATAGCAATGCTACGCTTTTATTCAGGTTTCCCTACTAATATTGTTAGGATTTCAAGTTATTCAAATCCTAACTAACTTGTTAACTAACCAAATTATTTATTCTGTGATATAATTAATATTATCTTCTCTTATTTCCAGTAATGTTGCCGCCGGCAACAGCGGTTACATGAACGCTACGCTACTGGTGGCGGCCCTGGGATATGCGACGCCCTAGGCGAACCTTTTTTGAGACACTCCTTAAAAATTGAAATGGGAAGGGCACATTGAATTAATGCGAATCAATATGTCATGTCATGTCAATATGTTTTAGTACATTTAACAAAGAGAGTAATTCATAAGAAATTTTAAAAGTATATAACAACTGACAAAATGACCACTAAAACGTAATCTAAAAAATATCCCCAACAGTTTGTAAACTTATGTAATATAGAGAACAATGATCTATTACAAAACACCAAAGTCAACATAATTGCATAAACTTAATTTCAGTCTCTGTGCGAACAAAATTCTACCCATCTAATAACTGAAGTGCGAGGCTACTCTAAGCCCCAGGCTTTAGAGGACTCCAAAATCGCCTATCAGAGCCGCCTCTCGATAAGTTATGTTTCAGTGCTGTAATACGTTTTCTTGAATCTTTGACCGTTTTCCATTTTAAGTCTCCACCTTTTTCGGCTTCTCTTAATCTCGTACAATGTTTGTAAAGTTAAATTTTGTTGCCGTTAACTTATACAAGATGCCATTAAAAAGTTCGCGAAAAAAACATTCCAGATTTTAGGCATCTTGTACAATACAAAAGTTTTTAAAATATATAAACACTTGGTAAGTTTCACAGTTTTTATTTAACTCTGACAGCTGTTTGACACTCTCACTGATCTCTTTGACAACAGCTTAATAAGCTAAAAGAGAATGTTAAATATATTGAATATTTAGAAAAAAATATTCAGAAAAAACATAATATTGATACGTATTTTACGACTTTCAATCCTATATCTAAACAGTTATTTTGGAAGTAGGTAAATATTTAGATCGGTATATTATTATTGCTACCGAGCTAAATAATACGACAGAATAGAAGTTATTGTACTTACGTGCATTTTGTTAATCAATGTATAGGAGAATGTTTATTTTTAAGACTTCAGGATAAGTGAACCATTTTATTTATTCACTAATAAAAGAAGTCGGTGCAAGTTACAAACGTTGAAATGTAACATGTTAGGTGGGCCCCCGCATTGTGGCCCTTTTGTTATAACATTGCCGGCGGAGATACAGAGTCACCAACCAGGCTGTAACCGATTCAGAAAACTATCTGCTAAAATGTATACGCGTTATCCTTTAAAAAAATCCCAACAAATCAGAGGTCAAATATTCCACCAAATAATTTAGCCATTTAGGTGTTTTTGGGGTCTAAAGCATAACAATCTCTTCCTTCTTGTATAGATAAGATTATATTTTATGTATATATTGTTGAAATTAAAATTATTTTGGTAAAGCACTCGCCATCCTACATTAGCATATTGTATAAAATAGGTTTTCGTATTTGCTGGAAAATGCGTTTATTCACTGAAATCTGTGTTCTTTGCGAAATAAATTTTTGTGCGATTCTTACCTTTTCATGTAAACTGTCAGTCACGTTATAAAGAAATTTCCTGGGAAATGTAGCGTTTCTCAATTAACGACGACCTTACGAAACCCGTTGATTGGATTCCGTGACGATATATTAGACGGGGAAATAAATTTATTGGCTGTGTAAAATGAAGTTGAGATTTGAGGTGAAGCGGTTTGGACCATGTTATTGGTTGACCGGCGTAATTGACCATGAGCTGGTGTAGGGGGAACGGAAATGGCAGTGCCCACTTCCTCTCTGATTACACACAAGACAGGAAGACAGGGGGACCAACGTTCAGCAAGAAAATGTCCGGCAGCCACGTTTTACAAGTTACACGCTACAGTACGCTTCTTATCAAAATAAAAATGCGTAGAAACCTTTTATTCATAATTTGGCTGAAATTACAGTTGTAATTAAAATTATAATATAGGCTATATGTAGGCACTCATGCACACATGCGTTCATAGCGTACATACATACCTACATATTTATATAAAGATATATATATTTTATACAGTGCAAGTAACATTGAAAACACATTGCGTTCGAGACCTTCCCCCTCCCAAATATTGAGACGTTTTTCGCCGTGTATAAATTTAATTGTACAGTGTGTAATTTAATTTAATAACTTTACTGTGGTAAAGTTTGTATCGACACCTACGCGAAAGTGTTTTGACAGATTCTTTTAACACACTTACCTGAAAATAATATAAGCCCATACATTAATATTTTTTTCTGCTGTATAATACGTAGCCTAATCGATTACAACCATAATTGGAATAATTTTTCGAATAATGTAAGTTGTTATACCATTAGAAGAAAGGCCGACACATGGATATTTTATAATAATACGAAATTGGTAAAGCGGCTGTTCTACCGGTATTATCTCGTTCAAAATAAACGTAATGTTTTATTCTTGTATAATTCATTCAGTACGAACAAAACACTATCACCAACGTAACAACGGCTAGCTATGGAGTTTAGTCTGTATGTTGTTAAGCATTTACAATATTTTGTCTGTGAATTTATATTCTGTAGGTTATTTTTTAATTTTTGCATTATTTACATTTGTATTGTTTTTACTATCGTTTCGAGTCTTGATCATATTAAAAAATTACAATTTGAGGATGAAGCGTTATTTATTGGCACGCAAGTACAAAAACAAGTTGCCAAAAGTGAACAGTGTACAGTCAACAGTGTTTCCACAATTGTTCTATATTATTTGAATCTGCAATATTCATATGAATCTCGAAATGAATAAAATATTGTTACGACGGTCTACAAACACAAGACACCAATGAAGTCAGTAAAAACCAGCTTTAATTATCACAATTAACAGGTTTTAATCAACAAGTTATTCCAACAAGATTATACTCGTACAATAATTCAAGTTAATCTGTCCACACAAATAATAATGTCAACTATAAAGAATTCTGCACTATTTATAACACAATAGCACTTCACACAATACCTCGACAAACACTCAATCCGCCCTAAGAAAATCGCTCACGTAACTGATTTATAAGCCGGCTGCTACGGCTTTTTATAGGTAGTGTACGCCTTTTAGAAAAATCTTAAATCCTCAATGTGCACGCCACTTAAATGCTGACGCTAATGCGTATCTCAAGTGGCCTCTTGAAGAGTCTAGAACAAACTTGAACGCGGCCTTGGCTGAGGCAACACCTGTCTCACTGGGGTGGAGGAGGAGGCGGGGACTCTCTAAGCTCTTCTAGGTGGTTCTGTTCGTAACAATATGTTTAATATTGGAAAGTCTGGGTAAAGCAGCGGTGACGGCGGCACAGAGCTTACCCATCCCTAAAGGGTTCCTGCCATCATCAAGTGGAGAAGATAAAAGCGGTCTTGGATTAGAACTACTCACATTACCATTACTTGATGCTGTACTTCTGTAGACCTGACATGCAGTACAATGATGTAGCTGGCCTACACTGACCAGGCACGTAATTGCCTCTCGCACGTAAGCTGCAACCACCGACAGACTATTTGTAGCAAGGACATCGAGTATCATCTACAATCGGTCAACTGTCAGTGGTTGCTAGCACACGAAGTATTGTTTTCAATTTTCAAGTGATTGTGATGAGAAATATACCTCGTCCTGTCAAGGGCGTGTTGTGCTGTTTAAGTTGCAGAGAGATTAAGGTATGCGACAGTGTTTGAAGTAACCAAAAGAAGGGGAAGGACTTTTGGAAATCTTTGGGGACTGCTGAAGGCGAAGTTTCGTCCTTGTCAAAATGTTTCAAAATCTGGAGAGACAGTGATGTCAAATGAGCCTGATAATAAATAAACATTATGTACATTTAAACTAAATGTACAACACGAATGCATCAAAGGCAAGAAGAGCTATTCAAAATTGTAAAATCGGGGATGATACATTTGTAGAGGATAGCAAGTTTTACATATCTGAGAACAGATCTCAATAATAGAATCCAGATATAGGAAAAAATCAAAAACAGCGTAATTGCTAGACACCGAGCATGGTATGCAAATAAGGACCTCTTCAGATCCAGAACATTCTCCCAACTTGCTACAATGAAGCTCTATAAGTCTCAGGTAAGGCATATGGTAACATATGGCTCAGAAGCTTGCATCCTTACAACAGCAAATATTCCCACTTTAAAAGTCTTTGAACGAAAAAAAAATTGTGGCCTTGTAAAAGAAGGATAAATCTGGAGGATGAAGGACAACTGTGATACAGATACCGCGTTCTATACTCGAAGGAGGAGATATAGTATGATATATTTACACCAGAAGGATTGGCTGGTTAGGGCATGTGGAGAGAATTGGTCTAGACAAGCAACCTAGGAGAATCCTGTATGGTGAAGTGGGAGTAGTGAGGAGAATAGGAAGTGCAAGAAGCTGATGACTGTAAGAGATGGAAGCGGATTTAATAAGGATGGGCTTCGGGAATTGGAGACAACTGGCAAGAGAAAGACGTGAATGGACGTGAATAGTGGAGGAAGCCAAGGTCCATGCAGGGCATTATCTTTATGGAAGAAGAAGAAGAAGAAGAAGAAGAAGAAGAAGAAGAAGAAGAAGAAGGAGGAGGAGGAGGAGGAGGAGGAGGAGGAGGAGGAGGAGGAGGAGGATGAGAAATTTCATTTATTATTTGAAGAACTTCTATTTCCTCCTGATAAAATTGTTCAACGTCTATCGAAAATCCACGACACCACAACAAAACAATGGCACCGACTAATCACCACGTGATGGTGCGGATGTGTTCTCATTTCTACCAAAACGTCGCTCAAACATTTTGTCTCTCAAACAAACTTATTTTATGTAAAACATTTTGTCTCCGTTAGCACATTTAATTGTTGGGTTCCTGTTTCACCACCCACAGACAAACGCCAACGCGTCGGAAAAAGTTCACAACAAAACAGGACGCCCACAATCTTTTTTGCCACTGCGACTTTTCAGTCACTCTTGTTCATAAACTTTTCTCATCTTGGATACTTGGGTTGTGACACGATCTACGTAAGACTAGCAAATGATAGTGGCGTAACTAGGATTTGACTTTGGGGGGGGGGGGCGGTGTCGGATCGGCTTCATACAAAATAAAAAACAAATTACGACTAATCAACATTACTATCTTTAAAGTGGCTGAACTCAGTCCCATTAAAGTAAACGGTAATAACACAATACAAAATACGCGTTATTTAAATGATACTCATTGACTGAAATTGATTTTCGTATATTTCATATTTCACACGTATATTTCACACTCGTACGTTAATGCTGTGTAATAAACCTGTCTGTATAATTAAAAAAGGGTTACTACTATATTAGCGTATCTAGCTGAAGAAATAATAAAACAGCCTAAAAATTAAGAGGTTAACAAAATTCGTCAAATTTTTCGACCCTTGGGGGGGGGGGCCCGGTCCCGTTTGTCCCTCCCGTAAATACGCCCCTGGGGGAATTCTTACGTGAATTCTTTTAGAATTCGTGAACGTGAACACATCTTTTTGTCTGTCTGCCACTTGGATTCATGTCCAAGTGATAGTTACATTTTTTATTGTTTATATTTATTGAAATTACTTACACTGTGGCCGATGACCACTGTTGATGTTTTGTAACCTAACGGAGGGGTCTCCAAACTTTTTCACTTGAGGGCCGAATTGCAAAATCTTTGAAGTCAGGCGGGCCAACATTATATGTATAGTAAACTTATTTTTTTTAAGTTTACGAAATAATCAAGTCAATAAAATAGGTATGTAAATAAAAATTAAGTAGCCTTATCTAAAGAAAACAAATTCATTCATTCAAAATAATGCAAATAAAAGTAAGGAAAAAATAACATTCAAAGATATTTCGTATGTATTATTTTTTGGCTTTCTTATGTACGTATGGGAGGGATGTGTGGAGTTGCTTCTGACATATAATGTCTGTCCATTTTGGGTAGAATTTTGATGCTCCTATCACTAAAATGGATTTCAAGTGTTCGTCTGACAAGTTAGCCCTGTACTTTGATTTTACAAAGTTAATTTTTGAAAAAGTTTGTTCTCAGATATAGGTCGATCCAAACATTGAAAGTATTGCTCTTGCCGAGCGCACGGGGGGGGGGGGATAGGAATCTTCGCGGCTTTAGGTTGATGCGAGTGAAAAGCATGATTCGTTCAAGGCAGGCAGAGGAACAAGCACATTAATCACGTAAATGTTTTAAACTTGTACAGAATATTATAACATTTTTCTGAACTTATTTCTTGTTCAGTTATTTAATAAAATGTTATAATATTTGAAGTATTTTGACGATCTATTTAAAAACTGCACGCAGCATCGGCCGGGTTGCCGCGGGCCGTAGTTTGGAGACCCCTGACCTAACGAATCGCATCGCATGGCTTTGAAAAAATGTAGCGATTGTTCGTTCTGATAAAAGTGAAGTCAATAATGCGCCGCTGTTATCTTTTAATTACTTAATAAATAAACGTAATCTGCCACTATCAAAATAGTTATTGCAACATTCTATCGCGTCCCTCTGAGAATATCAGTTATTGAACGTAAAACGTACATGTAGACATGTAAGTGTGATTACAAATAAAACATCCACTGGATGTAACTGAAATAATCTAAATCTTAATGGGTCATCTATACGTTACAGAAAGTCAACTGTCTTGTTTATCTGGTGTGTGATATCTCGGGCAAAACATTCCTGAAATTACTTCCTCATTCCACTTAGGCTACCATCTCTATTAAGGTCAGCGATACTTATGACTTTCTGCTCTTTATACTATGCTTCGTGTTTTAAACTTCCACTTTTTATTTTGTGTTCCTTAACCTAACTTAAGGAACAAGAATATACATAAATCTTCGGGCATACCGTATTCCTCACGCCACAGTTGTAATACGACGTAGGCCTAAAATAAGCCGTCTGCTATTTGTTTGACTTCAGATACGAGGTTTGTTGTGTATGAGCGGTTTATAATGAATGAGTCCTACAGTAGAAACCCGCCAACTGGGAAGGGTTCGCGCTGTGATACATTTTTTGGTATCAGTTAAACAATATTGCTATTCAGTAGCGGACTTAGGGTGGGGCGGACCGCCCCGGGCCCCACTTAGTAGGGGGCCTCCAAATTTAGCAAATTAAGTTTTCTTGGTAAATTTATTACTTTTTTGCAAATGTTCTATTAAAATATTGGTAATTATCAATAAATAAACAAATGATTTTAACTACAAAAGTGGATAATTTATTTATTGATAGCCAACATAAAAATCACTTTTCGGCCATGTTCAAAACAACTTAAAGACTGAACTTTGCTAAAAGGAAACAACAATAATTATCATTTTGACATGACATAATCATGTTGGCATCCTTGACTATATCATATAGAACCTATGTTCATTATAATATATCAGCTCAATAATTATTATTTATATATGCTTATATAAACTAAACTCTAAATTAATTATTTAACATTATCCCTGTTTATATACCATATATACATGTCAAAAAAATGTTTATCTTTCAAAGATCTTTTGTTTTTATAACTTTTTAATTACTTTAAGTCACCTATGACACTGCACATCACTGAACGATGTAGTTCGAATATTGGTCGAGCTAAAGGCTTCGTGAGAATATCTGCAGGTTGATTCTTCGTATTGATATATTCTAAATTAAATAACTTTTCTTCGTATTTCTCTCTAATATAATGATACTTTACGTCTATATGTTTGGTTCTCTTGTGATATACTGGATTTTTGATTAACTTAATCGCGCTCATATTATCTACGTATAAACATGTATTCATTTGATGCAATATTCCAAGATCCTTAGACAATTTATGCAACCATACAATTTCTTTTACAGCTTGACATGCTGCTATGTATTCAGCATCCTGTAGTAGATAATGCGACCGTTGCTTGACGTTGAGAATTCCAAGTTATAACTTTGAACCAAATTTGACTAGATATCCTGACGTAGATTTTCTAGTTTCAGTTTCACCAGCGAAATCAGCATCGCTATATACCTTGAGATGATTATCACTGTTTTTCTCAAACTTGATACCATACTTGACTGTTCCTTTCAAATATTTTAAAATTCTTTTTACCGCATTCCAGTGCGCTTTTGTTGGTTTTACCAAGTATCTGCTAGATTTATTGACCGCAAATGACAGATCTGGTCTTGTTCCATTTGACAAGTAAAGTAGACTGCCCACCGCCTCTCTATACGGTGCGTTGACTATTTCGATTTTGTCATTTTCTAGAATTGAGCCTAAGCTCTGATGAGGATCTGCGGGTATCGTGACTGGATTTGCTGTATGCATGCGAAACGTTTCCATTAGTTTTTCAGCATATGCAGCTTGGTGCAAGAAAATAGACCCATCCTTTTGTTTTTCTATTTGTAATCCTAGAAAAGTGTTAGAGTTATCAATAGTAATATCAAATTCAGTTTTCAATTCTTTGATTAGATGATCAACATCTCTCTGACATTTTGCAAGAATAAGACCATCGTCTACATATATTGCAAGTATTATCCCATTTGATCCATCAATATTTGTAAAAATGCATGGATCTGCATCTGTTGGCTTTAAACCATTTTTCTGAAGAAACTTCGTAAATTTTTGATTCCAGCACCTTGATGCTTGTTTGACCCCATAAATGCTCCTTTGAAGTTTACATGCCTGATTGGTGTTATTTGAGAAACCTTCAGGTTGTTTCATATAGATATTTTCTTCAATATTGCTATTTAAAAAAGCAGTCTTTATATCAAATTGTTTAATCAATAAATCTTCTTTTGCTGCAATTGACGAAATTAATCTAATCGAATTATACCTTACTACAGGACTAAAATTCTCTGTATAATCAATTCCAAGAATTTGATTATATCCTTTTGCGACTAATCTCGCTTTATATCTTACTATATTACCTTTAGAATCTTTTTTAGCTTTATATACCCATCTATTGCCCATTACATTGGCATCTGCTGGTGGATCCACAAGTTCCCATACTTGATTTTTGTGAAGTGATTCCATTTCTTCATTCATAGCTTGATTCCATTTTTCAGCTTGATGACCATTCATGGCATCCTTGAAACTTATGGGTTCACAGCCTTCCGAGATGAAACAATTTTCAACGTCGACGAAGTCATTATACCTTGATGGAGGCTTGATGGTTGATGGATTACGCAATCTCTTGCGATATTCGTTATTGTTTTCAGTTAAGTCTTCTTCCTTTTCAGGTACTTCATCTGCTTCTTGATAGTCATCGTGGTCATCATCATCATCATCATCATCGTCATCATCTTCAGGTAAGTTTTTCTTCTCTTCTAGGCTTGAACTCTCATCCGTTGCAGACAGTTTTGGATCATCGTGGGCATCTTCATCAACAGGTAAGTATAGTAGAATATTTGGTTCATTTTCTTCATTTTCTTTATTGGTTCATTCTTGTTTGTAAAAATTACATCACGTTTTATTTGAATTTCATCCTTGATCGGAAACCAGATTCGATATCCTTTAACATTGGCTTCGTATCCGATGAAATATCCTTTCTCTGATTTTTGATCAAACTTTTTTCTATGAATCTTTGGTATATGTACACAGACTTCTTCACCGATAATGTGCAGATCTTGAAGATTTGGTTTACGGTTATGCCACAATTCATATGGTGTTTTATCTTTTACAGAACTGGTACTTGTACAATTCAATACATAAACTACAGTATTAACAGCTTCTGCCCAAAATCGTAGTTTAAACTTCTTAGCATGCAAGATGGTACGAGCAGCCTCGACGACTGTTCGATTTTATCTTTCTGCTCTGGAGAATAAGCTACCGATCGTTGATGCTGAATTCCATATTTTTGAAGTAATTTTGACACTGATTCATTCAAAAATTCTAAACCATTATCAGTTCTCATGATCTTTATACCTTGTGTACAGTGTTTTTCAGTTTTTTGTACATAATCTTCTAAACATTTTGAAACATCAGACTTCTGTGCTAAGAAGTATACAGATCTATAATGAGAATAATCATCCTTGAGAAGCATAAATATCTAGATCCTTTCATCGATTTTTCTTGCATAGGACCACAAACGTCAACGTGTATAATCTCACCTATGCGACTTGTTGTCGTTTCACTCTTAGGAAACGGTAAACGATGAGCTTTACCAATGACACATGCATCACAAAAAGAATGATTATTATTTTTCACTTTTAAACCATAAATGTTTAAAACAGATTTTACTCTTTGAAAATTCTGATGTACAAACTTTTGATGCCATGTATCCAATGTTTCAGCAACACAAGCACTTACATTTTCTGATGTTTTTTTATCATCTTCAGTTGATAATTTTTTAAACTGCATGGTAAATAATTCCTTATTTTCACGATAACCAAGTGCCACTACTTTACCATTTTGTAAAAATTTGCAGGTTTTCTTATCTGATTCATGTTTCAATCCTTTATCTAATGCCACACCTTCAGAAAATAGGTTATATTTTAAATCTGGCACAAACAAAACATCTTTCAAATGGTTTTTCATCCAATTCTTTCCGTTAAAAGCGAGTATATTCATATCACCTTTTCCATATATTTTTAGTAATTCACCACTACCCATTTGTACATAGGTTTCCTTTTGTGATGGTGTAAGTGTTGTAAACCAATCTTTTGTATGCGACATATGATCACTTGCACCCACTGTCTTTGTACCAATTTTCTGTATATTCACTTGCTTGTGTAATTGTAGCCAATGCTTGACATATTAAACCAGCACCATGCAAAACTTTTTGATTATTTTCACTGTTATTATTCTTAGTATCACTTTTGTTAATGTTATTATTCTTCTTATTATAATAACATTATAATATAACATTATTTCCCATAACCTATTAAAATATTGGTAATTATCAATAAATAAACAAATGATTTTAACTACAAAAGTGGATAATTTATTTATTGATAGCTAACATAAAAATCACTTTTCGGCCATGTTCAAAACAACTTAAAGACTGAACTTTGCTAAAAGGAAACAACAATAATAATCATGTTGCCATGACATAATCATGTTGGCATCCTTGACTATATCATATAGAACCTATGTTCATTATATATCAGCTCAATAATTATTATTTATATATGCTTATATAAACTAAACTCTAAATTAATTATTTAACATTCTCCCTGTTTATGGTAGCAGAGCGTGGTTTCGATCCACGGACATCTGATTCATGTTTCAATCCTTTATCTAATATCACACCTTCAGAGGTGATTTTTATGTTAGCTATCAATAAATAAATTATCCACTTTTGTAGTTAAAATCATGTGTTTATTTACTGATAATTACCAATACTTTAACATGTTCTATTGTCACGTCCTGAAACGCAACACTAGGAGAGGTCCAGGTCAATCGATTCCAACGATTTTTTCATATTATTTTGGAATCTACCTTACAACCCTACCTCATAAAGTGTGTACAGATATTAAAAAATATCGGTATGGAGAACCATACATGACTTCCATATTCTAAGATTTATATTTAAAATCATTTTCAGCCAAACAGCCAGGCTGTGTCTTACCTGCCTTTTTATTGCTGTATTAAATGAAAAATATTATATTACATTAAAATGAAAAAATTATAATTTTATTGCCTGGCAACAAAATTATTTTATTTTTAACAATTACCATTGTTTCAAAAAGTTTAAATAAATTTTCACGTACTTTACTCTTGTTAAAACGTAAAAGGTTGCAGGTAAACTACCCCTTCCCTTAACCGATCTTCACCAAAATCGAAAGTCATTGAGACCTCTACAATTCAGGGACGTATGCAAAAAATTATTTGATTCTGTTTGAATTTGCGGCTGTTATCGTTTGCCATAGAAAATACGCTTGATAAAAAAACGTTGCAGGTACACTACCCCTTTCCCTTAACCGATCTTCACCAAAACCAATAGGTCTTGAGTACTCTACAAATCAGGGCTGTATGCAAAACATTATTTGATTCTGTTTGAATTTGCGGCTGTTATCGTTTGCCATAGAAAATACCCTTGTTAAAAAAACGTTGCAGGTAAACTACCCCTTTCCCTCAACCGATCTTCACTAAAAACAATAGATCTTGAGAACTCTACAATTTAGGGCTGTATGCAAATAATCTTTTGATTCTGTTTGAATTTGCGGCTGTTATCGTTTGCCATAGGAAATACCCTTGTTAAAACATAAAACGTTACAGGTAAACTACCTTTTTGCCTTAACCGATCTTCACCAAAATCAACAGATCTTGAGAACTCTACAATTTAGGGCTGTATGCAAAACATTATTTGATTCTGTTTGAATTTGCGGCTGTTATCGTTTGCCAAACAAACAAAATTACCCTTGCTAAAAAAAACCGTTGCTGGTAAACTACCCCTTTCCCTCAACCGATCTTCACCAAAAACAATAGGTCGCGAGTACTCTGAAAATCAGGGCTGTATGCAAAAAATTATTTGATTCTGTTTGAATTTGCGGCAGTTATCGTTTTCCATAGAAAAAAAATCTACAGATAGACAGACAGACAGACAGACACACACACAGACACTTTTCGGAAAACGACTTTTTTTCATGTTTTGAGTGTAGTAGAATCAGAATCTGCAATAATCTCGAACACGTTTTTTTTTGCCATCATCATACTTCCATTCCTTAAGGAATATGGAAGTAAAAAACTTATAAAGGTAAATTTATTGTCTTAAATATGTTCATCATAAAAAAGAAGCGTCAATTGTACCTGGCGTCAGTGGCTCACCTCGCAGTCGGAAGTCGCAAATTGAACCCTAAACAGCAACGGCAGCGGCAGCGACTCAAGAAAGCCGTGCCTCGATACGAAAATATAAACGGCGGAGTGAAACACCAGGCGATAACATGTAGGCCTACGCTAAAAATAGTGAAAAATATTTAACATATTTCAGGACACCAACAATTTATTTAAATCTCTCATCGGAATTTTTACCGAAAAGTGGACAATACGGAGTGCGGAAATCGGGCCAATTAGTCAAATTTTCCGAGACTAGAACTAGAAAACGGCCATTTTAGAAAGTTCACCTTATTTGCACTAAAACTGCTAACTGACTTGAACAAAATTGAATTTTTTGCAGCAATGATATATTTGTTTTGCAGTATGTATGTTTATTGTATATTATAAAGTATTTTAATAAATTCAATAAATGTAAATAATACGTACTTCTATTATTTCTTTCAACTTTGTTTTTACAATATGTAAGTGGATTTTTTATTTGAAACATTGCTGCAGCTTTTTATAAAGTTTCCACTAGATGTATCAATGCAGTAATTATTTACTAAATAAAGACTTAAGTACTATGTATTACTTAAGGATAAATTGGATTATAAACACCGGTCTTATGGGAGGGGGCCTCAGAAGATATCCGCTCCGGGCCTCCAGTGGCCCAGGTACGCCACTTTTACTACTGAAAGTCATAGGGAGTTTGTGAGACAAGACCTAGGTTTCTACGGAAATATCAAAGAAGAACAGCGTCCAATGCAATGGTGACACTCATCATCTCTGAAAGCAGCAGTTTTAAGCAAACATTTTCTGTTTCAAAAATGCTACTACTGGCTACTGGTTTCTGGGATACGTAAGACATTTTGTTGATTGGCTTTTGAAAAGCAGAACAACTATTAATTACGACGAGTACTGTAAACCTCTGCGGAAAATTAGATACTCCATTCAAAAGAAAAGGCATGGCTCGTTATAAAGAAAAGGCGGAGACCATGTTTTTGTAGCAGCTCAAACGGTTTAGTTGTTGGCAGAGAAATCTTTGTCCACCCGTCCAATAACCCCAGTCTGGCATTATTCATTAATTTAAAGATGTGTCTCGGATTACAGCGGTTCCGAAGATGACCACGGACTGAAGAACGACGTTGTTAATCGGAAGTGATAAGCGGCGGACTCTTGTGATAATGGATTAAGGAAGCTGTTGAAACGATTTAAAAAATAAATGTAAGTCAATGGTGTTTATGTGGAAAAATAAAGAAAGTTTGTGGATATTTCTGGCTATAATAAATCATACTTTCTTTTAATGTCTTCTTCTCATCTGGCCTTACATAAAAGCATCTCTGTTAAGGTCAGCGATTCTTATGACTTACTGCCCTTTATAGTAGGTTTCATGTTTTAAACTTTCACTTTTACATTCACGTATTTATGAATCATGTTTTTACTGTGGCTAGGGATCGGTCTCTGTGGGAGCAGAAACTATAACGTGGTTAACGAAGGTGGCTGGACTACCATCGTAGGTTCTGTAACACAAACACACACACACCTGGCCTCACCTCACCCTCACTTGGTGATTCACTGACTGGGTCTGGGTGCCAGGTCCAAGTTATTGTTTGGCGGTCTGTGGCTGTTAACTCCGATGAGGAAACGACAGAAGAAATAAAGTGAAGAATCACCTCAGCTAATAGGTGCTTCTTTGCTCCCAGACCCCTGTTCCAGAGCAGATCAATTGCCAGGATCATCAAGCTGCTTGTGTATAAAACACTGATCCGCCCAGTTCTCACCTATGATTCTGAGACCTGGACCATTTCTAGAAAGTCTGAGTCAAGCCTGCTAAGAACGCAAAATCCTTCGCAGTATTTTTGGTCCAATATGTGTGGGAGGTGAGTGGAGGAAAAGGACCAACCAAGAACTGAACACTCTTCTGAATGAACCAGATGTTGTGAAAGTTTAGAACTTGGTAGACTCAGTTGGGCTGGACATGTGATTAGAATGGGGGAGACTGAAATAACCAGGAAGGCACTGACAGAACAGATCTATGGCACCAGGAGAGTTGGTAGACCCAAACTACGTTGGGAAGACGGTGTGAATTATGATGCGCACCATATCCTTGGGACCAGGAACTGGAGAGCAGCTGCACTTGACCGGGACAACTGACGGAGACTGCTAAAGGAAGTCTTGACTCAGTAATTGGTTTTCGCGCCACTGTAAGTAAGTAAGGCCTGTGGTTTTACGTACGTTGGCAAAGAGTCTGCTATCCTTTAGCCGCCATCGTTGTCAGCAGTATAAAGGAAATCATGACTCTAGACTCATGGAAAAGGTTTTTCAATAGTCTTGCTGTTTAGACTCCTCTTGATTTCGCCAGAACAAGAGGATCTGACGAGGATTTAACAGCGTGTGTGAATCGCTGTTCACACCTCTATCTAGGGGCACGTACCGATTACGTGTCAAGTTTCATATTGGAGCATCTCTTACAGAAATATGCGGAAGTAGTGTGTCCGGTTTCTTACTGTACACATGGGCTATGCTTTCATCGCTAAAGCCCATGCAGGGCACTGGCCCCTCTCGACAACGTTCTTCCGTTCTTCTAGATCCTTCGTCAATCTGCAACGTCGTTATTTATCAGGCTTCCTAATAAATACAAGAATTATTGAGTTCATGTTATTGATTGTGAACCCACAGCTTTGTGGCTTTTGAGTTTTTTCAGATTCAGCAATTAGCCTACTATAGTACCGTTTGCATAGCGTGCGTTAACGCCGAAAGCCTCGTTTAATTTTTACGTCTTCAGAACAATTCTGCAAGGTGCTCTAACTGTATGTTCGGCGTAGCTACACATTAACAAATACTGGTGATCTAATTATATAAATATATTCACCGTACGGATTACATAATATGGGTGACAAATTTATTTCTGACAGACTTTTCTGTGTGTGTTAGCAAGTATTTTCATTTTCTGTTCTAATCAGAAAGTACAAGTCTACACCATTCAGGTTACAAACAGGTTACTTGCGTGTGACGTCAGTTTGGTGGAGTGGGCGTTATCAACTATTCACTGTTTTGCTTCGAGAAGCCAATGACCAATGACAATACAGCTGAACCAATTTAAAATCCAGCTGATAGTTTAGCACATTACTTGGATGTAAAATTCATTTCCGGGCTGTTTGGCTGTGTGGTCCATTGTTTTTAACTAAAGCAGACGTTTTGACAGTACCATCGACTGCCATCACAAGTATAAAAATTCGAGCTGTACTAACGAGGGTGGTACACGTTACAGACCACGTTAAGGAGTCTTAACCACAGTACCTACTGGTCTCTAACTCCTAACCTCCTAATTCCTTAACGTGGTCTCTAACGTGTACCACCCTACGTTAGTACAGCTCGAAATTTTACACTGATGATGGCAACCGATGGTACTGTCGAAACGTCTGTTTTAGTTAGAAACAATGGACCACACAGCCAAACAGCCCGGAAATGAATTTGAATAACACTGACTCCGGCCGTGTAAGCCTACGTAGAACTTTATTACTTGGATTAATTCTAAAGGCTGGATACGTGTCGAACTCTCCTACTTTATTAACGTACCGTCCTTTATTGCAAAAATTTCAACGGTATGGAGTTGGTTTCTAAACCCGTGCACTTATGGTTTTGTTGCATATACATGTTACATGTTAGATGGTTGAAGTAGTTAGATTTAACGGGATGTAAGTTATTGTTCAGTAGATGTTCATTAAATCCTTCGAAAACGTCCTACCGGTCTGACCAACACGTAACACGATTTTTTTTCTTTAAAACAGGATCTGTAGATATTAAAAAGAGAAAATAATTTCCTACGTTTACAATATCGTTATTTCTGTCCTGATATAGTTCCGCCGATTCTGCGTGTAATTTGCTACAGTTGAGAGAACTCGGGGCGTTGTGTTGCGTTCAAATCCGAGTATACGATAATAATTATCACGTACCTGCGCTATCCGATACACAAATGCATAACGGCGAAACGTTTGAAACCACCACAATTATAATTAGCAATCAGATCTGATTGGTTAAGCAAATTACAGCGTATGGAAATTGAATGCAGCTGAATAAAGGGTCGGACTTTGAGAGATATCCTTGTACATTTGCAGTATGATTAGTCAATTATGAGCGATACCGTTCCATTGATATCCCGGTTGTTTTAATTTGCGGCCCGTCCCTTTAGAGAAAATTACTTGTCATGCTCGAAATAGCGTTTTCAACCGGTAAGGATGAAATTATAAACTATAATTGAAAATCCAAAAACAGCAGTAAAATCATCTTTGAATTTCTAAGTATAAATAAAAAATGCAGTTTTCGATGCTAATCGTTAGAAAATGTAATACGTAAATTCAAATTTATTTGACAGTTATCTTTAATACATTTTCGTTTGCCCTTTTTACTGGATTAGGTCGTTTGTTCACATTTCCCTTTTAATTTCCGAGGCTAGAATGCGTTCTGAAAGTATGTGTGTGATTTATTTAAACAGGTCACTCGCCTGTTGTAAAACCTCCCAAAGTGGAGGAGCTCCAGGTTTTAGGGCTCCGGAGACTCGCCCTTACTCTTCTGAGATAGGATTTGGTAGTTTAGCATCCACTGTTTTAATGCCTAACACTATTACTATTTACAGAACACCTAACAGAACCAGAGGAAGCTAAAGATCCTAAGCTACCCTTTTCAAATGACAAGCGGGAGCAGAAGGAATAAAATGGCGAATAGTTGTGGATAGAGATATTGATCATACAAGATGGATCGTTGCGGGACGCACGTCGTGTCATATCGATCGTCGGCTCCGATAACGATGCCTTAATCAGTAGCTTCGTTACCGACGGCATAACCCTTAACTTCGGTAGAGTACGGAAACCTTCTCGCCCCCACGGACAATGCTACTGAAGGAGGTGCTCCATTATACCAAATGACAGATTATCAGTAACAGCCTTGAGATATGAGCGTAACGGAAACAGAGATGTTGGTAGGCTGAGGAGGAAATGAGTTCTGGAACACATCAACTGGGACCTGAATTTTGTAGTGAAAAGAATATGATGAAAGAGGAGCAGGAGGAAGAGGAGGAGGAGGAGGAGGAGGAGGAGGAGGGGAAGAAGAAGAAGAAGAAGAAGACGAAGAAGAAGAAGAAGAGGAAGAGGAAGAGGAAGAGGAAGAGGAAGAGGAAGAGGAAGAAGAAGAAGAAGAAGAAGAAGAAGAAGAAGAAGAAGAAGAAGAAGAAGAAGAAGAAGAAGAAGACTTTAAATTTACTGATTAGTAGATTTTGTTTCTTTGGTGGAATTCTTTTTTTATGTGAAATTTATTTTGTGAATTTTACGTGAAGTTTGGCGAAAAGTAGTAGCAATAAGGACATGTAATAAGGACAGGTAAAGTGGGTAAGAACATAGTACTGAAAATTCTCTTCATTACTACCTTTGCTCATCAGCCGTTTTATTCGGAGTAGAGCCTAAATACTTAAAAGAGAAGATCTTTTGCGCCGATATAATATTTCTGGTTAAGAGAAGCCTCTGGACATCGTCTGACCTTTGAAACCCACAGCTACTGCTTTTTTATTAAACGAGAGAGAGAGTGAGTTTTAACTCGATCATTTGGCGTCTGTCTGTCTGTCTGTCTATTTGGAGTAGGCCTATCTATGTCTCACGATTACCTTTTAGTGCATCGACCGATTTAGTGAAACTTATCATGCGTGTCCATACCTTTAGCCGACAGGTCCCTATTGCTTTTAAGATCGCCCCCCCCCCCAAATAGCAGGGGCGAAAATGTGGGAAGTTCATCGTTGGATAATTGCCAAATTGTTGAAATGATTCCAAGTCTGATCTGACAATCCTGTCGGCCAGGACCAGGTTTGTTCAATCAGTCTTTGACAGGAATGGATCGCCAAGACTCTAATTACCCAGTCTTGGGCAGACCTTTTTTCTCTTGCAATTCTGATGGACCTGTCTTGCATAGCTTGTGATGGTGTGAACGTAGTTATTGTTATTATTGGTTCAGTAACGCGCCATCAGAGAATTGGGTCGGGACATCTAGCGAGGATGGAGGACGCTGGTACACACACACACACACACACACACACACACACACACACACACACACACACACACACACACACACACACACACACACACACACACACACACACACACACACACACACACACACACACACACACACACACACACACACACACACACACACACACACACACACACACACACACACACACACACACACACACACACACACACACACACACACACACACACACACACACACACACACACACACACACACACACGCACGCACGCACGCACGCACACACACACACACACACACACACACACACACACACACACACACCATGGTAACAAAAGCAATCGACAGCATCAGGTGACGATGAACTGATTATTTATTCTGTCAGGTTTTTGTGTGTTAGCAGTCTTCGTCATTCTAATTTTGTCCTACCTAGCTGTTGAACGACTAGCTGCTGTTTTGAGCTGAACGAGGCCCTTTCGGTGACACCACCATTATCACCACCTTTGGTCGTTTTGGACTTGATAACGGCGTTGACACCAAAGGTCTCGCTCAGCAAGAAGCAGCAGCAGCTAGCAATTCAGCAATATGGTACGACAACGTTGGAGTAATTTATTTACAATAAAAATGTAACAGAGATATTAATACAAAACATTTTTGTATATGAATTTGTAAATAATTAGTGTAAATTTGTAAATAGTTAGTATAATTAAAAACAAAGAATGGAAGTTGAGTAATTTTTGTATAAATCGGTGTAAAAACGCAAAATATATAAATATTTATATTTTTGCACATCGTTTTCTTTAATATCAGTTTTTAGTTAGGAAAATGCTCTGCTCTGAGTATTTTAAGTTATTTGACTTATTATTTTTTCTCAAACACTCAAGACAAAATAAATCTTTTGAAATTTTTATTGCGTGTTTATTTTGTTACGACGGTCACAATGATGGTCGTGTTGTACAGTGGAAACAGAATAACTGGTCTAAATCACAGTTAGAAATCAACAAAGACACTGTTATACAATAACTCAAGTTGCCCAACAACAATAATAAATGTCACCTTATTACAATTTTGCACTAATTGACACACTAATCACTTTCCGCCAGTCACAATAACAAACACTCCGAACTTCACTGTAATATCGTGATCTAACACTGAAACTGGGCCACACAACTGGGGGTTGCGCGGCCCGCGCGAAGCGCGGGTCGCGAGTAGTGCAGTGTCCCGAGTCTCAGAAAGGACTCCTGCCACTGGGTCTGGTTGAGTTCAATATATACTTTTTATCTACTTATGGGGGGGTCTGAAGCGACCTGCGATTGGTGGATTATACCACCGGGACTAGCAAACGAGGTCGCTTCCAGGACTCACCTGGTCGCGGGGTGTATTTACCAAGTCCGGCAATGAGGGAATTGTGGGTCACTCTGTCGGAACGAACATAGAATCGTCGCGCCAGGCGTCTCACGGTGTCATCAAGAGAGCGGACACCGAGTCCTCTCCTCAAAAGACGAGAAGAGTACCTCCGGGGGACTTTGCACGCGAGCTTCAGTCCCCGGTCGAGTACGCGCTGGAGCGTGATTCTATGACCACGAGCCAGGTATCCCCAAACAGGACAGGCGTAGGTAATCACCGGCAACACGTACGTGTTGACTATGAGCTTACCTAGCCGGGGGGTCATTGCCGGATTAGATAGCACGGGCCAGAGTCTACTGAGTTGCGCCGAAGCGCGTTGTCTGATGTAATTTGCATGGGTTCGCCAGGTGAGTCGGGAATCCACGTGGAGCCCGAGGTACTTGACGCTGTTGGTCCAGGGCACCTCGACGGGGCCTACTTTAAGCGGCCGAGGCCGCTTGCGTTTTCGCGAGAATATTACCGCGGCGCTCTTGGAAGCGTTAACGGCAACTCTCCAGTCATCGGTCCACCCGACATACGCGTCGAGTTGGCGCTGGAGCTTAACTGCCGCATAACTCGCGTTCGGCTCTGAGGCAAAAGCCGCAGTGTCGTCCGCGAACAGCGACAGTTTCACTCCAGGAACTCGGGGCGTGTCGTTGACAAACAACGAGAACAGGAGAGACACTTCCCTGAGGGACACCAGCGGTAATACGCCTCTCCGAAGAGAGAGCGTGGTCTACTCTCACTCGGAAGCTACGGTCTCGCAGAAAGCTGCCGATCAAGTGAACGTAGCAGTCTGGGAGAAGGACTTCCGTTAGTTTGTAAAGGACACCCTCGTGCCACACGCGGTCAAAGGCTTTCTCTACGTCTAGGAAGATCGCAGCCGTCTGTTTGCCCTGGCAGCCAGCCTCGGTTATGCATTCCACGAGTCTCATCAGCTGATGAGTCGAGGAGTGCAACTCACGAAAGCCGAACTGTTCGGGGATCAGCACGTCTAGTCTTTCTAGATGGTCGCGGATCCTACGCTGGATCAGACGCTCAAAAACCTTGGACGTCGCGGACAAGAGGCTGATGGGCCTGAGGTTTTCCACGCGAGAAGAATTCTTTCCCGGCTTGGGTATCACGATGACGGTTGCCGTTTTCCATTTCACCGGAAAATAGGCCAGTCTGAGGCATGAATTGAACAGGTCAGTGAGGAACTGGGTTCCTCGCTCCGGAAGGCGATGGAGGGCGGAATTCATGACTCCGTCCGGGCCAGGCGCCTTCCGGGGCTTGAGCTGAACAATCCTCTCAGAGACCTCCTCCGGGGAGATGGGCTCCGGCTGGACTGTGATATCGGCCGAAAGAAAGCGCTCTACCTCGCGGCAGATTTGCTCAGTGAAGGCCGGGTTCTTGGATGGGTTGGGAGCGAACTGACGCTCTAAACTGTCAGCCAAGAACTCTGCCTTCTCGAGGGGGCGGCCAAGGGGTTGACCGCTGGGTCCGGCCAGTGCGGGGAGAGGCGCGCGTTTGCGCTTTCCCGTTAGGGCACTGGGAATCCGCCAGACATTACGGTCCTCGGCAGGGCCATCCATCTGTGTTACAGCTAGCTCCCAGTTGCGTCTACGGAACGCCAGCATGTCGCGACGCAACTTGCCGGACGCTCTGTTGAACGCAGCCTTGTCAGCCGGGTCACGAGTCCTCTGCCAGCGTCTCCGGAGGCGATTCCTCTCGCAAGCGAGCTGAGACACCTCGTCGGGGATCCGCTGATAGTCGGGCGTGAGCCCCGGCTTCATCCGGGAGGACACGTCAACCGCCGAGACTACGGCTGTGTCGAATACAGCAACTGCCTCATCGACATGCTGGGTAGTGTCGAGCGGGATATGCTCTGGTAGGCGGCGACTGAACGCCGGGCCAAAGCGGTCCCACTCGATTACCCGCCGCTCGTCGCGGACGGTGGCGTGCTGGGTAGCTATATGCACACTGATAGGGCAATAGTCCGAGGACAGTTCCGAAATGACGGAGACGTGGACCGGGCAATAAACGCCCCTGACCGCGGCAATGTCCAGTACGTCAGGGCGGGAGTTAGCCCTAGAGGGATAGTACGTAGGCCCGGTAGGACCCATGACTGTGACCCGAGCCGCATCAGCATACCTGCGTAAGCGGGTCCCGTTTGGGTTCGCCAAGCGGCTCCCCCAATCGGGGTGCTTACAGTTCAGGTCGCCCGCCAGGACTACCCTTCTGTGTGCTCCAAAGACGGCCTCCAGATCGTTCGACAGGAGCTCCGTGTGTGGAGGCTTGTAAGCGGAAACCACGAGTAGACCGCCGAGAGCACCATGGAGCTCGACCGCGGTGCACTCGAGGTTCCGCCGCTGAGGCAGGACAACGCGGTGATGGCGAAGACTCGCCTTCACCGCGATGGCGGTGCCCCCTCCTGCGCGACCCGACCGGTCGTCCCGGTGGCACACGTAGTTGGGTAGTCGGAAACGACGATGCGGGGTCAGATGCGTCTCTCCAAGAAGAAGCACATCGGGCTTGTGACGGGCAACGAACTCTAAGAGCTCAGAATGCCGGGAAGCGAGGCCGTTGGCGTTCCACGCCACGAGCTCGAGGTCTCGCTTGAGGGATTGCCGTGGTTGTCCGTTCATAACAGACCTGTAACACGGCATGCTTCCACCAAGAGGAGGAACTTGTCTTGGGGCGAGGCTGTTGCCAAGCGTTCCTTGATTTTAAGGAAAGTCTGGGCTACTTTCTGCAAGTCGTAGCTTGCCAGAAAGTCTGATACTACGGCGAGATCATCGGAAGATGAGGCCGGGGGAGAACGCTTGGCGGCAGCTGCATAGCTGCGGCGGGGCGAGACGGTGGAAGCCTTGGGGGCTGGTACTGGAGCGGGTGGCCGCTCTGGCTTTTGGTGGACGGGCTTGGGTCCAGTGGCAGGTGGTTTAGGCTGGCCCGTGTTCTTGGCCTGAGTCCTAACTTTCTTGCCCGATCTGGGGAATCTAGGCTTGGGTGGCGGCGGCAATGGAGGATCAATTTCCTCATCGTCCGGCAGCGGGACTTGCGTGTAGTGTGGAACTTCGCGTTCCGGTTCCGGGGGCGCGGTAGTAGGTTTGGCCTGTGGAGCTTCGCTCGGGCTCACTGCACTTGAAGGTTTCGGAACCGGAGCAGACCTAGGGGCTGGTTTCCGGACCACAGGTTCAGCGGCTTTGGCCGGTTTGACTGGTTGTCTGACATCATGTCGAGGCTTAGGCTGGACGGGTTTCTTCAACTTGTCCAGCTGCTCGCTATAGACTGGGCAGCGCCTGTTATTAGCAGCATGGGCGCCGCCACAGTTTATACAATATCGGTGGTTGGCCGGGGCAGCGCAGGCCTGCGTCAAGTGGTCATTTCCACAGCGGACGCAGGTCGGCGCGTTCCGACAACCGAAGCTGCTGTGGCCGAACCGCTGGCACCTGTGGCACTGGGAAAGTCGCCCGGTCTGGCGGCAGGGCTCTACGCTCACGCAGAGCCCGAAAAGCCGTTTTGAAACTGGGCCGCTTCGTGTTCCGGTATTTATACCCCACCGCCTTGCATTGTAATGACGTAGCTGCCCTGGACGCTGGTAGATAGTCGAGTAACGTCCGGAAGGGGCAGAACGTCCGATGAATCCAGAACGTTACGTAACTCTGCCGCCCAGAACAATCGCCAAACGACTGGAACAGACTTGCGCGCTCTGTCTTCAATTACGTACTCACTTTCGTTATTTTTCAGCTAAACGTAGAAATGCGATGTTTGCGATTGTCCATTTAATCTTCTAATAGACATTGATATGACGATTATTCACATCAATATTTGATGTACCTGAACGCAAGAATGGTCATTGTTTAAAGGTTTATTAATTAATTTTTTTAAGAAAAGACAATTTTTATTCTTTTTCAAATTTAATGATTATTTCATTTCGCGTTTCTCTCACCTCTCTGCTACATCATTTTTATGTGTGACATAATGGGTCGCAGATTGTATGGGGTCAAACCTCACGTCCTAATTGTGTATGTAAATGTGTTAGAGGTAAATGTGTTCAACACACACATACACACAAATTCATTATTTAGTCTGGTTGAGTACTTACTTACCTTTTACTTGGATTTAGAAAATCTGTACGACAAATTGTTTTCAGTTTTCCAATCTTTATTGAACAGGACAGAGTACGTATGTAAGTGAATATGTTTATCTAACGTGTGTGTGCATGCGCGTGCGCGTGTACACTTTCTTGAAAATTGGTTTACAGCTGAAAACATCTCTCTTAAAAGCACTTAAACAAGAAGCGGATGAGAGCGGTTGTGCCTTGATGCTAGAATTTGAAGCGACATTTTAAAACCGATTCCGTACAGTAGAGTTCCAAGTTTAGAGAATTCAAATAAGATAACATAATACAGTTTCAGTCGTCCTGGAAGATAATGCGAATTTTCGATACCAGGAATTACAACGTCCATTGTCGTCATGTAAGGATATCTACAGATATCATAGTATTTCTCTTTCAACCAGTGACTATATCTGTTTATGCGTCTCCAAGTTTATATATCCCCATTCTTTGTACACTTTCTTCCCTTGCGACTCGTTTTGTGGTTCTCGCCATCCATCACTATATTTGGCTACCTTATTGTGTCCGCATCATGTCAATCTCCGTTTCCGTCCTTGAGTTCAGGATAACTTCTTTGATCCCATTTTACAGGATCTATCTACAGGTTCTTATATCTACAGGTTAAGTCTACAAGTTCTTCGCCAACAGCCAGTTTTCGTTGCAGTAATATTAATTTTAAACGTTTTGTTTGCTATTCGATTTTCTATTATCAACTCTTGACTGTCTGTAAGTATGTATATGGTGTTAAATATTTATCATATGTTTGATCTAAATGGCTAGATGATGCTTAGTATCTCATATACAATCCTTAATGTCTTGGAGATAAATAATAAGTAATATCATTAAAAATATCCAGTTTTATTAGAATGAACTTACCTACAGTTATTTATTAGAACAAGTAATACTGTTGCCACATAAAATTAATTTCATTGAGTTGTAACTAACTAATAAACATTTAAACATTTTAATCTTATACAAGGAAAATTTCAAAATGAACCTCCATACTTGTGTGGGCTTGTATATAAAAACAAAATTAGAGAAAAGTATAATATTGTATTCAAAATATTTACATAATTATCTATATTACTTATCTAAATAATTAGGCCTACCACCCATTACAGGCACTTTTTATATTGTTGAACCGACGTTTACAGACCTTTGTTGAAAAATGCTGCCACCAAGGTACCCAGTCAAGAGCGGATGCTATAAATAAGATTCTGGATAGCCAGCCCAGACCTTTATTTTGGAAACACAATGATACTTTTACCCAGACTTGGTCCAATGACGTACCAGTTTTGACTTGCCAGCCGACAGGGCTGATGCACTGTAATTTGTTAGTTTTGTCTGTGAACTTCTCTTTATTTGTTTTACACGAAATAGAATTACTGAGTCAATAGTAATAATTACTTGGTAGAAGAAAACCCTCACCTCACCACATTCCACATTCTAGTCACGATTCCACAAGTTCTTTTCTGTCAATGTCTGGGCAGTTATCATCGGCGACTTCTTGGTTGCTCCTTTTCTTTTTTTTTTTTGCCTTCAAGAAGTAATGGCCGGAATTATCTTGATTTTTTCAAAAAATTTTACTGAACTACATTGGAGAGATTTTAGCAGCCACAAGGGATCAAATGGTATTTATGCGTAACAGTGATCGAGCACACATTGTACGTCGCTTTTTAGATGAACGTTATAGTGAAAGGTGGACTGGCTGTGGCGGAACATAGAGTGGGCTGCTAAGTCCATTAGATTTAGATGAACGTTATAGTGAAAGGTGGACTGGCTGTGGCGGAACATAGAGTGGGCTGCTAAGTCCATTAGATTTAGATGAACGTTATAGTGAAAGGTGGACTGGCTGTGGCGGAACATAGAGTGGGCTGCTAAGTCCATTAGATTTAGATGAACGTTATAGTGAAAGGTGGACTGGCTGTGGCGGAACATAGAGTGGGCTGCTAAGTCCATTAGATTTAGATGAACGTTATAGTGAAAGGTGGACTGGCTGTGGCGGAACATAGAGTGGGCTGCTAAGTCCATTAGATTTAGATGAACGTTATAGTGAAAGGTGGACTGGCTGTGGCGGAACATAGAGTGGGCTGCTAAGTCCATTAGATTTAGATGAACGTTATAGTGAAAGGTGGACTGGCTGTGGCGGAACATAGAGTGGGCTGCTAAGTCCATTAGATTTAGATGAACGTTATAGTGAAAGGTGGACTGGCTGTGGCGGAACATAGAGTGGGCTGCTAAGTCCATTAGATTTAGATGAACGTTATAGTGAAAGGTGGACTGGCTGTGGCGGAACATAGAGTGGGCTGCTAAGTCCATTAGATTTAGATGAACGTTATAGTGAAAGGTGGACTGGCTGTGGCGGAACATAGAGTGGGCTGCTAAGTCCATTAGATTTTTATCTATGGGACACCTAAAAACCACAGTGAACCAACTACTCTTCAAAATAGTGAGGATTTACACCGAAGAATTGTTGAAGGCTGCCAGCAAGTCCGAAATACACCTGGAGTGTTTGACCGAGTGAGAATGAATGTAGATCATTTTTCATTTCTACATTTTTCATTGTAGAATGAAGATCTGTGTTGAAAATAAAAGAGGCCACTTTGATAATTTATTATGAATTCATATTGTGGAACCTTCTGTTTTGTATTTACGTGTTGATAATTAGAATTAGACCGTGTTCACTTTAAGCACTTTGTATTTGGTCTAATACAGTAGTCTGTATTGAATGACGTAGCAGGTGACAAACCATATTACTACTCCTTTCCACAATAGATGCAATCAACGTTTTTTTCACACACTTCCTCAAAACCTCATCATTACCTACTCTTTACGAGTTGAAATTTACTCATCACTGAAAATATATATGACATCATCATCTTCAAGGATTAAACCAAGGATGATTTGTTCCGGTCTCAAATAGGCAACGATTAGACCTGGTCACTCCAGCGCTTTCTCGGACGTCCCACACCTCTCCATCCCCTCGGCTTATAGTTCCAGAGTTGTTTGGGGATGCGGCAGTCATCCATTCGGCAAAGATGTTCCCACCAATTCAGCCGATACTGGGCAATCCTGTCGAGTATACTCGTAATATTTAGTTCCTGCCGTATATCTGTGTTTTATCTATGATCATGGAGAGTATACCCTGCCACGTGCCTGAGAAATCTCATTTCAGCCGCTCGGATGCGACTGGCCTGGCCTTTCGTTAAAGTATAATTCTCAGACACATAAAGAAGTGTGGGAAGAGCCATCACCTTGTAGAATTTTAGGCGTGTTCCTTTACTTGCTGACTTAAGTGGTCCCCTAAAGGTCCTGCACATAAGGTTGAACTTATGCAAATTATTCACAACGCCGTTGCTTGCATTATAAGACACACTGTAGCCCAGGTATTAAATATCGGTATGGAGAACCATACATGACTTCCATGTTCTAAGATTTATATTTAAAATCATTGACGAAATGAAATGTTTCCATAGAAACTACTTCTTTCCACTTATTGCTTCAGCCTTAACCACGGTACTGTGGTCACCAACGTATACCACTACACGTTATCGCACTCGATTTTCACTGATGATGGCTGTCGACGGCACTGCCGAAACGTCTGGTTTTGCAGAAAACATTGGACTACGGCCAAACAGCCCGGGAAGGAATTTTAACAACAAAATACTACTTTGTTGCTGATAACGTAGTACACATATAAAAATTATCCCCTCCCCCTTCAACTATAATTTTCATTTAAATCATACAACTCAGGCACATATGTAAAAAATTATTTGATTCTGTTTGAATTTACGGCAGTTGTCGTTCGTCATGAAAAACTTTCTCTTGTTACAACATACAATGTTGCAGGTAAACTACCCCTTTCCCTTAACCGATCTTCACCAAAATCAACAAGCCTTGAGTTCTCTACAATTTAGGGATGGGTGCATAACATTATTTGATTCAGTTTGAATGTGCGGCAGTTATCGTTCGTCATATAAACAATTACTCTTGTTAAAACATTAAAGGTGGCAGGTAAACTACCCCTGTCCCTTAACCGATCTTCACCAAAATAAATAGGCCTTGAGTCCTCTACAACTCAGGCACATATGTAAAACATTATTTGATTCTGTTTGAATTTACGGCAGTTGTCGTTCGTCATGAAAAACTTTCTCTTGTTACAACATACAATGTTGCAGGTAAACTACCCCTTTCCCTTAACCGATCTTCAACAAAATCAACAGACCTTGACTTATCTACAATTGAGGAAGGTATGCACAAAATTATTTGATTCTGTTTAAATGTGCGGCAGTTATCGTTCGTCATAGAAAAAATTACCGTTGTTAAAACATAAAATGTTGCACGTAAACTACCCCTTCCCCTTAACCGATCTTCACCAAAATCATCAGACATTGAGTCCTCTGTAGCTCAGGAAGGTATGGAAAATATCATTTGATTCTGATTGAATTTACGGCAGTTATCATTCGTCATAGAAAAAATTACCCATTTTAAAACATAAAACGTTGCAGATAATCTACTCCTTTCCCTAACCCGATCTTCAACAAAAACAATAGATCTTGAGAACTCTACAATTCAGAGTTGTATGCAAAAAATTATTTGATTATGTTTGAATTTGCGGCTGTTATCGTTTGCCATAGAAAATACCCTTGTTAAAACATAAAACGTTGCAGGTAAACTACCCCTTTCCCTTAACCGATCTTCACCAAAAACAAAAGGTCACAAGAACTCTACTATTCAGGGCTGTATTCAAAAAATTATTTGATTCTGTTTGAATTTGCGGCTGTTATCGTTTGCCATAGAAAATACCCTTGTTAAAACATAAAACGTTGCAGATAAACTACTCCTTTCCCTTAACCGATCTTCACCAAAAACAAAAGTCTTGAGAACTCTACAATTCAGGGCTGTATGCAAAACATTATTTGATTCTGTTTGAATTTGCGGCTGTTATCGTTTGCGATAGAAAACAAGTTTTATAATACTTTCTGTTCATTGGAACAGTCTATTATTACTAATGATGGATGGATGAATGATGCACGGGCGTCTTGCGCCCTAATTTGTTTGCGTTGTCCAGGCCTAGTCCTGATGAACGCCAGGTGCCAACAGGTCAGCGCGGTCGTTTGCTCTGCACAAGGGAGTTATGGTGCAGTCCGCGGGTACATGATAATAATTAGCATGGCCACCACGGGGGCAAGCTTGAGCTTTTGCTTTAGCCAATTGTCACGCCGAGGCGCGTCACCATGGTCCCCTCGGGCATAGCCTTTGGGAACGTAGTGATGCACTGGCATAACAAGAGGCTCGAGCGCCCTAAGGCGTCGGCCGAAACGATGGGTAATGACTCCGAGACAGCCAGCATCCGCGAGGAAGGCACTTGCACAACCTCGCGGGAGCGCGTGTCTCAGCTCATTACCGTGTCGAGTCAGCAAAGCAGGTGCTGACGGGGATCTCAGTTTACATGGCTTCAGCCAATTGCCACGCCTAGGCGCGGTTCCGTGGTCCTCGAGGGCATAGCCCACGAAAACGTAGAGGCGCGCTGACGGTACAAGAGGCACGACCGCCCGAAGGCGACGGTCGAGTCGAAGGGACTCATCACCGGGGCAGTCGGCTCACTCAAGGAAGGCATTTGCACAACCTCGCGGTAGCCCGTGTCCCGGATCACAGCCCTGCCGAGTCGGCAAAGCCGATGCTGGCAATAAATCTATCCAATCCAATCTGCCGCAGCATGATTGACTACAGTGTCGGCAGGCGCAGGTAGTGAATGTTTGTGATCGTTTCAGTCTGAAAAGTTTGGCTCTGACGCCACGAGCCTTGCTGAGGGTTGCGGTCATGTGGGCGTTGAAGTTTAGGCGCCGGTCAAGCCGAACGCTTAGGTACTTCACCGTCGCGGTCCAGTTGATGGGTCTCCCCTCTAAGGAGAGGGATCGGCATCGGGAAATGGACTTATGAGTAAAGCAGATCGCCTCGGATTTCTACGTATTGATCTCTATCCGCCATTTCCTTAGCCAGTCCGGAAGCATAGCCAACTGGCGTTGTAACATTACGCTCGTCCGCCAAGTCGAAAGCGAGCTAAAATGAAACATCGCGTCGTCGGCAAATAGAGATAACGTGACCCCGGGATAAAGAGGCAGGTCGTTCGTGTACAGGACGTACAGAACGGGCCCGAGGACAGATCCTTGTGGGACGCCGGCGGCGACAGGGCGAACCCGAGAGAACGCCCCATCTACGCTGATCCTGAAGGTGCGATCCGTCAGATAGGATCGGAGCAAGTGGACGATAGATGCCGGGAGTGGCGAATGCGCCAGTTTGTAGAGCAAGCCTTCGTGCCAGACTTTATCGATGGCTTTGCTCACATCCAGCAGGACGGCGCCTGTTGCCTGATGATTGTTGGCGGCGTCGGCTAGACAGGTGACAACCCGTACTAGCTGAAGAGTAGTCGAGTGCCTCGGCCTAAACCCAAACTGCTCCTCGCGGATGAAACCATCCACCAGGGGCCCAATACGGGCCAGGAGAAGACGCTCGAATACCTTCGAGATTACTGGCAATAGTGATATCGGGCGGTAGCTTCCAGGTAGCGTGGGCGGCTTTTTGGATTTCTGGATCATGATGACGTTTGCGGGTTTCCACAGGCGGGGGAAGTACCTCAGCCGGAGACAGGAGTTGAACAGCTCAAGAAGAACGTCAACTGCCGAAGGCGGGAGATTCTGTAACGCAGCGGCGCCGATGCGATTGGGCCAGGGGTCTTTCTCTTCTTCAGTCGGCTAAGGACAGACGCAAGGTCTTCCTCGTCGACCGAGTTAGGAGGATCATTGGGGGGAGCAGAGAAGTATCCAGAAAGGAAATATCCTGACGACGGCCGTATGAGCCGGGTCAGAGATGCCTCTATGGACAGTGAACTGTCCCTCAATACAGTCGGCGAAGACTTCCGCCTTGCCTTCTGCAGAGTATACAGCGCCGTCCGGGGTATTCAAGGGATGGCGAGTCCTCTTTTCGCCTTTCAGTCTACCAGCGGCTCTTCATACGGAGGCGTGGTCGACTTCCAAGGACTACAAATAGGAGTCCCATCGATCCGCGTTTACGTCAAGCAGAAGCTGCGAGACGTGTTCCGACTGGGATCGAAAGCGCCGACTAGCGGCAGGGTCACGGGTATGCTGCCATCTGAGCGGAGCTGGCGCTGTAAACGGATGGCCTGGAGAACTTCCGCAGGAAGGTCGAAGCGTTTATTACTCACCGGAACAGTATAGGTGTGCTTGTCCATTGCGGACTGGACGAGATCCTGGAGCTGATTTACCCGGAGATCCACGTCGTCACAAGAGACGAGTGGGTCTGGAGGGACAGATGGCAACTGCCTAGCCAGATCGTCGTGGTAGGATCGCCAATTGACTCTCCTAACAGGACGATCGGGAAGTTGGGGTGAGACCGACGGCAGCAAGACAGTTACGAGCAGGGGGTCGTGATCGGACGAGAGGTCCGACACTGCGCTGACTTGTAGATGAAAGGGGACGGCCTTGACAATTACAATATCAAGGACATCCGGCGGATGACCCGCACGGGAAAAGTATGTCGGTTCGGACCGGCCGATTATGAGGACACTGGGATCATCTTCGACAGCCCTACGGAGAGAATTGCCGTAGGGGTTTGACGTTCTGCTGTTCCACGAGGGATGCTTGGCGTTAAGGTCTCCGGCAACGATGGTTGGGAGATCGCTGTCTAGGAGGGCGTCCCACTCCTCGTGCGGCGGAGCTCGATGGCCGGGCGGGTGGTACGCACAAACAAAGCGCACCTCCAGCCCGGCAACATCAAGCGCCACAGCACATGCTTCGATGAGGGTCGTTGCAGGGGCAGGGAGTTCTCTATGAGAGTTCCGCCTGTGGACTAAGGTCGCCACTCCGCCAGATGCGCGGTGGCGATCGGGACCATTCCTGTCTTTCCTGTAGCAAGCATAGGCTGGCAGGGAGAATCGACGGTTAGGGGCAAGATGAGTTTCAGAGAGGAGTACGACATCTGCATCGTACTCCACAAGGAAAGCTGCCAATTCGGCCCGACGCGCCGGAACACCATCGGCATTCCACGCGACGAACCGAAACTGTCTAGCCATGGTTAGATGTAGGGACAATCAGGGCAATCAGAGATGTTAGGATAACCATAAGCATAGACGGGACATCCCGAGCAGCAAGAATTTGCGGGACAATGCCGCTGACCCAGGCCATCAGCTGAGCCTCAGTGATCAGTGGTGAACCACTGGCCGCAGGGGCCTGACTAGCCGGCGCTGGGGCCGTGGAAGGTGCAGATGCCGCCTCCAGGGGAGGTTGGGCTGTTGGAGCTGGCTGCTCGGTGGCTAGCGAGACTTCCGAGGAAGTCGCAAGGGACTGGGCAACAGGAGCAGGCTCCTGGCCGGGTAGATGCTGGGCAGCCGGAGGCGCGTTATTACTAATGATAATGTGATGTATTTTATACTTACACTTATTGTTTTTTATTAATGGTCCCTATAATTCAATTTTTTATTTTTTGTATTCTTTTTATATAGCCTAAAGGTACCATATAATGTTATTATTTATATTCTTAAAGCGATCGATTTCGGTCACAGACCATCGTCAGGTTATATAGCACATTTGTGTTCACAATATTATAAAACACTATTAAGAATAGTTGTGAAATAATAGTGTTTTATAATATTGTGAACACAAATGTGCTATATAACCTGACGATGGTCTGTGACCGAAATCGATCGTTTTAAGAATATAAATAATAACATTATATGGTACCTTTAGGCTATATAAAAAGAATAAAAAAAATAAAAAAAGTCTATTATTCTTAATATATCAACAATTTAGCTGTCCATCCTGCTTATGCAGGTGCTGGTCTTATTATTTACCTTATGGTTAAATTTTTAGTGCAAATTATGGTTTGGTTTATTACCATTAGTTACTTAATTTATTACTTTTACTATTAGTAATACTGATATGCACTAATCATTGTTATTTTAGTAGCTTTATAAAATAACAGATAAGTGCTTTTTATTACATCTGATTTTATCATGTTATTTATATTACTGACAACGATTACAACTACTTGTTGTCATAAAATCTATTTCAGAACTTTCTTTAAGTGATCTAGTTTCATACAAAATCAACATACACTAGATTTGCATCAACTGTATATTATCTTTAGTCATTATAATAGTGATTTTTTACTGCTGGTTAGGTTATGTTGCTTTGTTTTTACTAGTTACTCTATTCACATTTGATTACTTAAGTATAGTATTATTTACTATTTATACTTTTGGATATAATTATCCAAATTTTTCTTATCATTTTGATTATATTTTAGTTAACAATCAGTTCTTTCTGATATTCAATGATTTTCCATAACTGGTATTGTTACATAATAAAATACAAGGTTATTTTCTTATATTATGTCTCATCCTACTAATTACCATCATGTTGTTATTATCTCACTCTCCTAATCTAGTTGGGTATGTGTCAATTTAAGTCTAAGTCATTTTTACTGTCATTTTATTCAGTATGCCTAATTTGTTATTGGGTACTTATTTCCTTTACATTGAACACATAGTCTTCTCTTTCTTTATTCTATATTTCACCTAATTCTTCGTCATAGTGATTGAGTTGGTTTAAGATATGCAAACAATTATTTGATTCTGTTTGAATGTGCGGCAGTTATTGTTCATCATAGAAAAATTACCCTTGTTAAAACATAAAATGTGGCAGGTAAACTACCCCTTTCTCTTACACGATCTTAAACAAAAACAATAGGTCTTGAGAACTCTACAATTCAGGGCTGTAAGCAAACATTATTTGATTGTGTTTGAATTGGCGGCTGTTATCGTTTGCCATAGAAAAAAATTACCCTTGTTAAAACATAAAACGTTGCGGGTAAACTATCCCTTTCCCTTAACCGATCTTCACCAAAATCAACAGGCCTTCAGTCTTTTATAATTGATGAACGTATGTAAAACAATATTTGATTTTGTTTGAATGTACGGCAGTTATCGTTCGTCATAGAAAACATTACCGTTGTTAAAACATAAAATGTTGCAGGTAAACTACCACTTTCCTTTAACCGATCTTCACCAAAATCAACAGACATTGAGTTCTCTATAGCTCAGGAAGGTATGAAAAAAATTATTAGATTATATTTGAATTTGCGGCTGTTATCGTTTGCCATAGAAACAAATTACTCTTGATAAAAAAACGTTGCAGGTAAACTACCCCTTTCCCTTAACCGATCTTCACCAACACCAACAGGTCTTGAGAACTCTACAATACAGGGCTGTACGCAAAACATTATTTGATTCTGTTTGAATTTGCGGCTGTTATCGTTTGCCATAGAAACAAATTACCCTTGATAAAAAAAACGTTGCTAGTAAACTACCCCTTTCCCTTAACCGATCTTCACCAAAAACAATAGGTCTTGAGTACTCTACAATGTGCTGTATGCAACAAATTATTTGATTCTGTTTGAATTTGCGGCTCTTATCGTTTGCCATATAAAATACCCTTGTTAAAATATAAAACTTTGCAGGTAAACTACTCCTTTCACTTAACCGATCTTCAACAAATCTGCAGACCTTGAGTTCTATATAATTCAAAAAGGTATGCAAAAGAGTAGTTGATTCTGTTTGAATTTACGGCAGTTATCGTTCGTCATAGGAAAAATTACCCTTGTTAAAACATAAAATGTAGCAGGTAAACTACTCTATTCCCTTAACCGATCTCCACCAAAACCAACAGGTCTTGAGAACTCTACAATTCAGGGCTGTATGCAAAAAATTATTTGATTCTGTTTGAATTTGCGGCTGTTATCGTTTGCCATAGAAATAAAAAAGTTGCTGGTAAACTACCCCTTTAGCTTAACCGATCTTCACAAAAAACAACAGATCTTGAGAACTCTACAATTCAGGGCTGTATGCAAAACATTATTTGATTTATGTTTGAATTTGCGGCTGTTATCGTTTGCCATATAAAATACCCTTGTTAAAATATAAAACTTTGCAGGTAAACTACTCCTTTCACTTAACCGATCTTCAAAAAATCTGCAGACCTTGAGTTCTATATAATTCAAAAAGGTATGCAAAAGAGTAGTTGATTCTGTTTGAATTTACGGCAGTTATCGTTCGTCATAGGAAAAATTACCCTTGTTAAAACATAAAATGTAGCAGGTAAACTACTCTATTCCCTTAACCGATCTTCACCAAAACCAACAGGTCTTGAGAACTCTACAATTCAGGGCTGTATGCAAAAAATTATTTGATTCTGTTTGAATTTGCGGCTGTTATCGTTTGCCATAGAAATAAAAAAGTTGCTGGTAAACTACCCCTTTAGCTTAACCGATCTTCACAAAAAACAACAGATCTTGAGAACTCTACAATTCAGGGCTGTATGCAAAACATTATTTGATTTATGTTTGAATTTGCGGCTGTTATCGTTTGCCATATAAAAAAAAATTACCCTTGATAAAAAAAAATGTTGCTGGTAAACTACCCCTTTCCCTCAACCGATCTTCACCAAAAACAATATGTCGTGAGTACTCTACAAATCAGGGCCGTATGCATTAAATTATTTGATTCTGTTTGAATTTGCGGCTGTTATTGTTTGCCATAGAAAAAAAATCTACAGACACTCACACAGACACACATACACTTTTCGAAAAATGACTTTTTTTCATGTTTTGAGTGTAGTACAATCAGAATCTGCAATAATCTCGAACACAATTTTTTTTGCTATCACCATACTTCCATTTCCTTAAGGAACATGGAAGTAAAAATTGCTGACTTGTTCCAGGACAGTACCATCTATAAGAATTTTTGCCCGTACGGGATCAGTTCCACAAAAAGCCATCAACTTTGTGTTGAAATTTGGTAACAAATAATATCTGAATGCGTTATGCTTTCACCTTGTATTTAAAAATTTCACTTTTCATTCACCTTATGTTTCTGGCGGCCCATAACTTGTTTCTATAAGGGCGTATTAATGACTTGACTTTCCCCTTGCTGCCAACTACCAGATCTCTTCAAGAGAGAAATAAATTTAATGAATCCCGTGCACGACGTTGTGGAGTAAGTCAGCCGGTTCAGGCGTTGGAAGGTGAACTGTAGACAATTGTTACCCTGGTTCTTGCTGATGTTGTGAACTTTGAACTGTTAAAAATAGATACGAGATATTCTTAGAGGTGCCAAGAAAGTATCATCTGATATTGATCTACACTGTAGCACTTTAAGTTTGCTCTAATAATGTCAGTGAAAGTCGAGACAGCAGTTTCGTTACAAAAAAATGTGTTTCTTGATTGAAGACAAAGCTTAAAAGTGGAGAAAGAAGTACGCTGTTGTCACGTGCAATCAATAACTATTTCTTGACGACTGCCCCCCGAATATTGTCTGTTGATAGTTAGTAACAAATGTGATCCTGTATTAATTACAGAATGCAATGCCAAGCATTAGGACCCAGCAGGGGCGATTTACGAGGGAGGGTACGAAAAGGGTTGAAAAAAGTTGACAAATTTGGTTAATCTTTTACTTTTTAGGCTATTTTATTATTTTTTCCAGGTCTGTACGCTAATATAACATTAAATCGTTTTAAATATACAAACAGGTTTAATCGTTTTAAATATACAAACAGGTTTATCACACAGCATTTGCATATACCTTTGAAATATTAAATATAGGAAAATCAGTTCAGTCAATGAGTATCCTTTGCACATTGTTTAAATAAAACGCTGTAGCGAGAATCCTATAGAACAGCCCAGAACATTCTCCACCCCCCCCCCCGTACAGTGTAGTAGATGTTGCCTCAGTCAAGGCCGCGTTCAAATTTCTTTAAATTCTTCAAGAAGCCACTTGAGATATGCATTAGTGTCAGGATTAAGTGAGGTGCACATTGAGGATGGATCATTTCTAGAAGGCGTGTGCTTACCTATAAAAAACCAGGCAGCCGGCTTATGAGTTCGTGGCGGTGAGCGATTTCTTTAGCGCGGATCGAGCGTTTGTAGCGAAGTGTTGTTTTATAATTACTGCGGAATTCTTTATAGTTGGCATTATTAATGCATGTGGATAAATGTAATTTGATTTACTGTACGAGTATAATCTTGTTGAATAACTTGTTGATTACAAACTGTTAATTGTGATAATTAAAGCTGGTTTTTAGTGACTTCAGTAGTGTCTTGTATTTTGTTTTCCACTGTACCATACGACGATCAGTTAGACCGTCGTAACAATATTTTATTTGTGTTATTACCGTTTACTTTAACGGGATTGATTTTGGAAACATCCCATCTGTTATTACACGTTTTTTATTAATATTTATTAGTTTTAACTTATTTTTGCTTTTGTATGAAGCCGACTAGACCCAGTCCCGTATATCCCTCGCTGTCTAACTACCGTATGTACACTGTAAAAGTATACAAACGCGCGCGCACGATGTTCTTCAAGGTTTAATGCGCTTATTTGTTACATACCAAAAGAACAAAACGATTCAAAAAATTTAGAAAATAAAAATTTACGACGTCGTACATCTAAAATTCATCAAGCATAGGAATGGGGTATAGCCAGTGTGCAAGATCGGGGTATTTGTCAGGAATCATGGCAAAGATTTGTTACGTCAGAAAACAGATTATTCTACTACGTTAATGGTCTCATCTTAAAACTGACATAGGCCTATAGTTACTCTTATGAAGTGAAATAATGTGTGTCGGTTATAAAAATAATTTCTAGAAACACACACACAATTGTCTGTGCAATCGTTACAACTCGGCCGACCCACCCCTCCCCCAGGCCAAATTCTAGATACGCTACTGAATCCCATTGGCATCGGTCCCATTATATAAACTCTAAATCCACATGTGTATTCAGATAATGAAATGCAGGATTATTTAAAGATTCATTTTATCTGGTAAGTAGTTATGTATTTATTCACATCCGTCCTTGGTGTACTGCCGTAAAATTTAAATACTTATTCTAAAAAAAATTAACACTATATTAAACTATACGCGTATTTGAGTACCTTTTTTAAGATCGGTAGGCCTACCTTTTGCCTGACTACTTTTGAATTTTTAAGTGCCTAACGATCGGTTTAGCCTTTGTGTGTGTGTGTGTTGCTACAATACATATATTTGCATATTTACCCAGGGCAGTATTTTGTAAATAATTAGTGTAAGGAGAGTATGACGAATAGTTTTAACAATTTTGTGCGTGAAAGTACAGGCGATAGCCCGTCGAAAGTGTACACCTGCCAGTTCATCTTTTGTGTGTTTGTGTATGTATGCCAGTTCGGACCTGCATTGTACTATGAGAGGGGAGACGTATGAATTGATGGTTTTTATTATTAAATCAGGCATTGACATGATTAAAATAAATTAATAAATATGTTTTTTACTTGTTACCAAAGACATATCAGAATTCTAAAAACACCATTAGAATAAGGACGTTTAAACGCGTATGGTGATGCAAAATTATTGCAGATAGTGTAATTATAAAGACGTCATATTAATTAATGTTAATTACTACAATAATCAACTAGTAATTAACGATTGTGTTATATGTAAATGGCGAGTGAAAAATTACGAAGACAATGCAACCACTCGCCTAAAGATAAACTTAAAGACAAAATTTAAACTTAAAGAGAAAATTTAATATGTCAAAAACAATGTCTGACATGTCCGTTTTGGCGTATACTATAAATACCTCCGGCAATTTTGGACGAGGGTCAGACTCAAGATATCTTTACACGTGGTCACTATGTTCGTCTGCTGACCAACTTCAAATCATCATTATCATTATTATCATCATCATCACAATTATCTGCAATACATCACAATTGATGGAGGAGCACAGGACCATCATCAACAGGCTATAGAGTACCGAGGACGCATCATCGTTATTGTTATGATTCAGGACACACACACACGTACGTACGTACACATGCAACGGTAACTTCAACAATTCGCAGGTGACAAATAAACAATTACATTTTTGTGCAAAGAACGCATAAAGAACAGAATATGATATAATAAAGTAATATAAAGACTTAAATATTAGAAGTAAAAGACATTATTGTGAGTTGGTATTAAAAATAATAATTTTATTCTATTTAATTTTAAAAATTGGGTGTGTCATTAGAAGTCATAAATATTTTTAAAGTAAATGTTAATTTTTTATTAAAATATTAATACCAACAATTCACTTTTATTTTAGTTAATATTATTTTTATAAATGAGTTGCTATTTTAATAATGATTCAAAGTCAGACACCCATGCAATATAAAAGAATATTATAATTTGTTCATCATAAAATGTTTAGATATTTATGACTATATGTTAGTAATGTGTGCTAGCATATATATGTTATGTTTTCAGAGTGTAACCTTATAAAAGAGAATATTTTGAATTTTCTAGTTTAAAATTTTAATAATCAATTAATTTTCTTTCCAGTATTTAATAAACCGTCGATTGATTCATTTACTCTGTTTTAATTAATTATTTCATGTCATCAACGTCTGACTCCTCTATTTAAAAATACGTTTATTGTGCAACCACATATACTTAACGCAACGTGCACAAAAATCCTAGGGCCTAGCCGGTGTTTAACACTATACAGTTGGGTTGGATACATGGACAGAAGTGTATTTATTCGTTTTATAATACTTGTAACGTTGCAATATATATATATATATATGTACTGTATATATATTATATTTATAATAACTTTACTTCAAGATGTTTTTCCCCTTATTTGGAACAAGTTTCGGGAAACTTATTGTTCCCATCCTCAGCCTTCTTAATTTTAAATCTTGTGGGGTACTTGTGTTTTGGTTGGTTGTTGTTATGGTTACCTGTTGGGTTTTGGTTATTACTGTGTGTGATTGTGGTGTACAACACATTTTTTATAACACACACAATAATAACCAAAAACCAACAGAAAACCATAACAACAACCAACCAAAACACAAGTACCCCACAAGATTCAAAATTAAATATATTATTGTATATGCATCAAGAAATAGACTGTAGCAAAACGTGTTTGAATATATATATATATATATATATATGTAGAGAGAGAGAGAGAGAGAGAGAGAGAGAGAGAGAGAGAGAGAGAGAGAGAGAGAGACTGACAGACAGAGACAGAACAGATGTATACGAAACGTTTTTATACATGAATATTAAAGATTATTACCGATACGAACTTAATAGCTACAGAGACAAACACAACGAGAGAACAACAAAGAAGAATAGTTTTACAAATATTTTGTGTATGTGTGTGTGTTTGTACATGTAAAAAATTAATTTACCACAAACAGTGGTGGTGGTGGTGCTTTGATGCCGCCAGAACAAGGCTGTTTGGCAGCAGCCAACGTTAAAAGGCTTGTGTATTCCCCATCCTCCCGCGCCAGCGAGGCCGAGCTAATGGATTTTATCAGCAGCGGGGACATTTTTAAATATTCCATTAGTTGTAAGTGAAGTGTTATTATTGTATAAAACGTATAGTATAGCGCCGTGCATCTATCTATCAGTCAGTTATTGCAATCTCCCGAACCCCATCCCCGTCCTATCCCCCGCACCAAAGGCAGTTTCCTTCCTTGTCACTCACTCTCTCTCTCTCTCTCTCTCTCTCTCTCTCTCTCTCTGGTGCGCTCTTGTTTTACACTTGGAATCTAATTACCCGACTTGATACCGATTCCCTGCCCTGTTATGCGATCGACTAACTTTTTTCAATTTTTTTAATTTTACTCCCCCCCCCCCCGTCCAATAATACATCACTTTAACGTAGCTACATTTTAGATCGACTTACGAGCATGATTTTACGTTCCAGATTTTGTTAACAAACATCGGTGGCGGGGTCCGGTTCGTCGTCCTGTCAGTCACTTAGTGAAGCGCTGACGTTATGTTTAGGAAGTGGAAGTATTTTATAATTTTCTTCGTCTTCGTTACAGTGTTTAGATAATGCGCCTGTTCCGCCTTCCTTTCTCCGTTGGTATTCCTAAGAATCTTCCACCAACGGCAGGGCCGCTGCTAGTGTGCTTGACCCCCTTGAGCAGTTTTACCTTTGCCGCCCTACTGAATATATTTTTCATATCCCTACTTTGCCACACTATTTAATATTATTTTAATTAAAAATCGATACAGGCATAAATTGTAAAATTGACAAAAAATAAATATATTTTTCAAAAACATTTTTCGCTGAGTACGTACATGATATAAGTGGAAGATGTGCTCGTAGAAGTGTTGAATATATTTTCAAAAATATAATAATTTATTTCTCAGAATTACACCGCCAGACCGTGTCCAAAAACAAGACCGAACTTGAAACGTCTTAAGCATAACTAACAAATTTCTGTTACTGCTTACAAACTGCAGTTTTTTGGATCACAAGTTGACAGTCCTAAATGCGCCAGTTCGTCAAAACAAAACATAAATAATTTCTTATCTTATCGGGTAGGTACTTTATGGTTGCCAGAGTCGACATGCACGCGCCTGTCTACAAAACCACAAAGAGACTGCAGCTATAACTCAGATATAAATGTCGCGCAACAATACCTATACGCTTTCTTGGCAGTCAAAACAAAGGCTGATTCCGGTACACACTGCGGCAATGCTAACAAAACAAATATCAAGAACAACTCAATAAACGTTAATGTCATATACCTAGACCTAGTCGGTATTAACTGTTTTAATTTATTTTGCAGTATCTGCTGATGAATTTGGCAGTGTACGGCCACCCGTGTGTGGTGCACATTTCTCACATCGGTGGGCCTGACCAATGGCATTCATAATGAACGGCATGTCTTCACCGGTCGAAAGAACAAGAACGGATAAGTTACGAAGAGGAACTTTGAACGACACTTAGGGAAGATCTGTAGGCTCTAAGACACACCTCCATTAGACCTCTCTACAAGACGCTGGTAACGTCTTTAAGGAACAATAAATTTATTGATTACCTTCAATAAAAGCAGCCGGGTGGATTGAATGAGAAATGGAAGAATTGAAAACAGAAATTCAAATGTCTTAGCTCAGCACACTTATCATGCATGATTTTTACAAGACTGATTTGCTGGTCCACTGCTTAACTATCTGTCTCAAGGAAAAAGGTTAATAGTCAAGTTTCCTCGTCCTCTAGTTTATGTTTCTATTGATAAGATGTCCTACTTCCTTATGCTAGTTGACCCGAAGAGATATTTTCATTTCTATCTTACTGTCCTCACCAGGGAGGCGTTACGCTATCAGTCACCGGAAGATGCGTCTTTTAGGGTCACAGTTTACCTCGACAGCCTACGGTTTTTGGGTTATTGTATCTGAGAGATATTCCTTGAAGATTCGTGCGGTTGAATTGGGAAAGTTTAGACACCGTATTACAAAAACAGTTTGTGGACAAAGTGACCAGAGAGGATTTAAGAAAGAGAGTAAGGATTTAAGAGAGGACTGAAAATAAGGAGCAACAGAGGCATATGACAAGGGCGTGAAATATTCACGTCCAGTGCTCTGAAATTCAGAGCACCGCATGAAAATGATTGACATGAACAGACAACGTGACACATCGAATTGAGCTGTAGAAACTTCGAATAAAAGTAAATATAATTAAATTACTTGTAGAAATAATAATTTGTTTTATTTTTATTTGCTTTTTACAATTTGGCTTTACATATAGATTTATGGAGACACACATATATATATATATATATATATATATGTAATGTATGCTTATGTAAAATTACGTTTTTTGGCGCTGTTGCCTGCATGTTTAGTCGTTGAGTGGCCCTCAGAAGGACCATCGGCATTTCTAGGCACTCTCCCATTGCCATCTTCTAACTGTTATCTGTGATCTGTAGAAGCCGTGCTCTCTGGTTGTATTCGAAGACCTAACATGGGAGCGTCTAGAAGTGTTGTCAGCGAATACTGACGTGTTTCCGTGCAGGGGTGGATTAGAAGCACGTGGTGCCCTATGCTGCCATCAGACTGATGCCCCCTGCTCCCATTCAAAATTCAATCTTTCATCCATTATTTACACTGATAAATGGCAACACAATTTTGGAAGTTAACAATTATTTTATTAAACTCTCAAATTACAACAAATATTTAGCTAAATAGTGATTACAATGAGGATAGTAGTACTTAAGCTTGGAAAATACCAATCAATCCATTTTTTTCTTGATTTTGTCTTAACAAAGTCTTGTATAACTTCTTCTAAATCGAGAGATTCAAGTATCTCGGTTTCAATATTCAACCTTGCTAATGAAGATAATCTCTCATCTCCTATAATTGAACTCAACATGTTTTTTAATAGAAAAATCGATTTTTCAGATTCGCAGTTAGCTATTGGAATCATCAAAAGCAGACGATAAGCAATGTATATATTCGGAAATACATAAATCATTTTACAATTAATAGTCCAGTTTAATATTCTGAGCATTTATCGTCTGGCATTTGTCTGTCTGTTTAGTTATCTGTTTGGGTAACGCCTCACGATAACGTTTGAATGCATCAACCGATTTTGCGTAAGACTTGCTGTGCGTGACTACAACTTTACTCACAGAGTAAATAAAATCGTAAATAGGAAAAGAACTGGCCCTGTTATTTTTGACATTGACAATGGGGGGGACGTAAAATTTTTGAAATAAAAACGCAAAAATCCATGTCGAGTATCAAATTAAACATGATTTTAACCTTAAATTGTATACACTATTAAGTTTTAAAATAAAAAAAAATTTAGGACACCAGGGCTAGAAAATGTATAAAAGTTTTCAAAACATTGTAAGATATGCCGGATATCAGACTTTTAACCCAACTTAGAGTGCAGTTTTTACGCTAAACAGCTTTTAACTTTAGGGACATCACGAATCAAAAATGAAAGTCAAAAGTTTGAAAAAATTGTAAAAGTCTATATGCGGCACCAAATTATGAGGAATTTTACTTAAAATACAATTCGGTATCTTCAATAATATGATAAGATTAATATCCGTTAACATTATGGTCATAGCCAGGTTGCTGACTAGTAGTGGAAACAGTCGGCTCATACGACCGGACGCTCGCGTACTAACTATATGGTCGTGGGTATGCAAGGTGAGCCGGTAGACTAGGTGTAATTCGAGGTACTCGAGTTCTTTGGAGCAATACAGATACAAATCTGTCGATCGCAGACACCCTCGCGGATCTTTTTGGCGCTTCGAGAATAGCACAGCGGAACTGTAGGTTGCGTTTATGCCACTTTCCAATTAACCAGTACGTATCGAGCTGGCGCTGCAGTTGTGTGATCGTCCTGTTAGTGTTACGTTCGGAGGTATGGACGTCACCGACGTGTCGTCTGCAAACAGGACTGTTTGGACTCCAGGTTACTTCGATCTTCGTTGACGTAGATGGAGAACAGGAGGAGACCGAGAACACTTCCTCGAGAGAACGGAAATGAAGTAACCGTCTGCTCTCACGCAGAAGATTCCCTCAGTCAGAAAGTTAGCAGCCAGATGAAGGTAGTAGTCTGGGAGCTAAACTGTACTATAAAACTATAGTACTGTACTAAACTGTTTTGTATAAAACCCTATCATGCCGTACACTGTCAAAAGCTTCCCCCACGTCCAGGAAACTTCCTGCGGTCCACTCTCTCCAACACCTGGAGTCCCTGATACATCTGACCACTGACCAGTCTCAGCAGCTGATTCGAGCTGTTCGGGGATCAGATCGTCAAAGTTTTGCAGATGATCTCGTACTCGTCGTTGTACGAGTCGCTCGAGCACCTTTGACGTAGCGGATAGAAGATTAGTAGGCCGAAGGTTGTCGGCACGGGAAGCGTCCTTATCCTGCTTCGGTATCACTATGACGGTAGCCTTTCTTGGGAAAGTAGGCCAGTCTAAGACACGAGTTGAACTACTCGGCCAAGAACAGGATTTCAGCCTTCGGAACAAGACGAAGAGCGGTGTTCGAAACACCGTCTGGGATGGGAGTTATTCTCGGTCGATGTTCAGCAAGGAAGTCCACTGGCGCTCGAAGTGTACGCTGCTGTGGTTCGTAGGCCTTGTATGTTTTCTTTGACGTAGGCTTTTTCTTGGGCTACAGGGCGCCAGGAGCTCGGGGGCGAGCATCCGTATGGATACACCCTTTCATTTACCTGATATCAATCAAGGATTTGCTTGCATGGGGGTAACGTGGCCGTTATGGTGGCGAGACTCTGCTTCTAATGCACGGCAGGAGGGGTCGCAGAAGTGGAGGGACACGATTCCTCTGTGTCCTGAACCGAGATGGTAGCAGTAACAGAAGATGTCTCTGTTCTTCAAGACGCGGCTTGGCGTTTCTAGCCTTGGAGGCAGGGACTGGAGTTAGAGTCGAAGAGGGCTCGCCCAGCGCGGTTGATGCCTTCTGCTTTGGTGGTTAGCCTGATCTTTTGGTTTAGCAGGCTGAGGAGCAAGGGCCTACTTGATTCCGGATGTCTCGGTGGCAGAAGCAAACATTTGGTTTTCGCTTTAGGAGCTCCACCCTGTGTTCTGGACAGCCAGAATCATGCTCTGCAGCCTTGGTCACAGTTAATGCAGCGATAGGTTTTCTTGTCATTGACAATGCAGGCTTTCATGAGGTTCTCTCATGAACATCTGAAACACGCTGGAGCACTGCGGCAGGCATCAATGTGATGCGCGAAGCACTGGGCTAGTTTGCCCGGAGCTCGGGTTCGTTTCACAGAAACTTGGAATCCAAATATCCGGGGTAAAAGAAAATATTCGTTCGCCAGCTTCATCCTTCTCGACGTGGAGACGGACTAGTGTCATGGGCCTCTTGAGCGTGATCGCAGGCGGAAGATTTAGTGTACCGGATATCCCTGGTCCCGGAGATCGTTAAGGACCTCTTGGGGATCCGTGTACGTCAAGACGACTGAGCACAATGGAAATGGGCTTGAGGTGGCTTGGAGGAGAGGTATCGTATTGCGTTCCTGTTGACCGCAGGAACGGCTCAACCACGCGCTGCCACTTGGCCTGGCAGAAGACAATCTTGATAGAGTTGCCTCCAATGAGTTTCAGTCAGTGTATTCTATTATCAAAGGCATTTTAAAAACAACCTCTTAATTTAAGACTTCAGAATTCAACATCCATTCTACTTGTACCATCTCCAGTTACCATTACCGCGGAGTTCATATAAGTTTATAGAGACATCCTAATATGCATCATTATCACTATCAGGTTCAAGGATTTTATGAAAGGCCTGTTTTGGACTGGCAAACAGCGTTCTGACAACTTTATTCGAGGTCATTCAATTTATTTCCTTATTAACTCGTGTATCTCCTCACTACTAAAAATATTATATTATATTAAAACTTAATTCCACGGTCTTTCCGACTATTAAGTTCATGAAAAAAAAAACAGCCTTTAAAACATTTTAGCCTTGTGAAAGAGAAGCAATACTTTTAGTATTAGTAAACAAACGTCTTTGTGTTTGTCTATACAAAAAAAAATATATGCGCGCGCCCCATTATTCTATAAATCTGCACAAAGGACGAATTAAAACACATAATTACCAGCCATGATGAGATCCGTGGAAAACGGCCGAGTATCCGTGGATACGCGGAGAAAGTAAAATTAAAACGAGTGAAAACTAGAGAGAGGCTGTGTGAAACAAGAGTCTGAGTTTGGTGCACATTGATGGACACTAAATTGAGTTAGCAGTTTTCGGATAGGGGGATGGAAGATGAGTAAAACACAATGGAGAATAATTGGGGAGGGTAAATGGGCGATGAGGACGAAGGGATGCCAAGTCGTAACAAACAATTCCACATCAAAGCAGAGCTTTAACTGTATGCTGTTTTTGAAAGCATGTTTATTACAGAATGAAGGGGGAGGGGAGTTAGTTTTTGTTTCGCCTCGAATGCTGCGAGTATGCAACACTGATAACATTTGTAAACCGCAGACAACTTCGTGGAACTTCGTACGGCGCTGTAGAACAAACAATGCACTTAGCGCACATTAAGATAAATTGTCTCGTCATTGAATTAAAATAGTGAATTAATAAATTATATTTTGGAAAAAAGTTTGTAACAGTTCACAGATTCGGAGAGAAACTTCTATACATTGCTACCACTATGTCTTAAATTTTCTAGCGTATTTTTTACTTCCATTGTTCCGTAAGGAAATGGAAATATGGTGATCGTGAAAAAATCGTGTTCGGATAAGGGCAGATTTTGATTGTACTACCCTCAAAACATGAAGAACAGTCATTTTCCGAAACGTGTCTGTGGGTAGAATTTTTTCTATGGCGAACGATAAGTGCCGCAAAATCAAATAATTTTTTGCATATGTGTCCGAGTTGTAGAGGACTCGAGGTCTATTGATTTTGGTGAAGATCGGTTAAGGGGAAAGGGTAGTTTACTTGCAACGTTTTACGTTTTAGCAAGAGTAAAGCACTTAATTTTTATAAATAAAGTATCCTAAAAGAAGGTCATAATAATCCACTGTACAAAGGTACATGAAATATCTTTAAATGAAAAGGGTAGATGTAGGGGGAGGGGGTAATTTTTTGTATTGATGTTATAAATTTATTCGCCCGAAAACTTAGAAAAAATTTCAATAAAATATTAACAATTGATATCGTTCCATGTAAACAAAAATATCGTAACCACGGATACGTAAACAAAATAATTTTTCAGAAATTCACATATTAGGCCTACAAACGCTGGGCGGTATTCGCTTCCTTTCGCGTTGTTTAAATAAAAGATAATTTATTCAAATTAATTCTTTATTTTTAAAATATTAACTACTATGTACAATTAGTATTTCTATTATCTTTCTCAGCGTTTTTACCAAAAGCATGTTGATATATTTAGTTTCGTTCTGACTGTACATACTGAATATAGTTTTATAATTAATTAGAACATGAAAGTCATGTACGGTTCTCCATACCGATTTTTTCATAATTGAAACGTGCATAGAGGATGTGTGGTAAAATATGTAAATGAATTAGGAGTATTAATTTACAAAATTAAAACGCCGTAAAATATGGAAGAGATTTGTGTTCGATCTTCCTTCCCTGATCTTTCGCATCCTATACTTTCGTGATCATTATGATGTCGTTTTCATGTTTTTCATCTTCGCGCGCTCGTTCCGCAGAAACCTTTGGAATTATTTTACAGACCGATTGTACGCTACGATTGGCATTTTCGCAGTACTTAAACTGGGCACATGATTTTCGACACAAGAACTTTGTTTGTAGCAACATCAAAACCTTTGGCACTGCGGTACTGTCACTGGACGAGTCTACCGACGTTCTATGTAATTCTGACGTATTAAATAAGGAAGATCGTTTCGTAACTCATTGATACGACGGTCTCACTGATCGCCATCGTTTCTCTGTCAAGTTTCCATCGTCTGGCTGGTATCCATTGTTACAGATTAATTACAAATTACACTAGTCTTGTACAATGTGTCAGCCGTTTCCACTGATAACGGTTATGTCGCACTTCTGACACCACTGTTCTATATTCGATACAGATTTTTCTACTGTAGATAATCTCACCTCTTGGCCATTCAGATCACTATGTAATTCACCCAACTCACCACGTAGGTGATCCAACTCTGCGGCAGTATGTTCTTGCAACTGTTTTTGCATAGCTTCAAAAAGAGCTTCCGTTTTATCGGCTTCCTGCTTACGTTTCTCGTCTTGTTCTTCCGATTCAAAAATTAGTGTTTTCTGTTTTTCTTGTGTTTCCAGCAGAAGGGTTTCTGTCTCTCTTCCGCTTTCTCATCCTGCCGTTTTTCTGCTTCTTCCGCCTCTTATCAGCGTCTTTTCTCTGCTTCCTCTGCCTCCTGTCGTCGTCGTATTTTTCATATTTAATATTTAATATATAAATATTTTATAAATTTTTCATACTTATATATTTAATATATAATATTTAACACATTGCTGATAGATCGTTTTGCGAATTATGAAAGTAAAGTATTAGTGACGCCTTTTAACATTTTTCTGTTTCACGTTCTTCTGATAAAACGTAGAACTTACCCCGTATTTGTTTATTTACGTAGTTGTTACTTAGTAATATTTTCTTTGTGTTTATGTTGACATGGACGTATATTTCTAGTTTGGTCATAGATTGATACTTTGATTTGACAACGTTCTATTACGTTTCAAGTATTTTTATTTTTTAATAATCCGTGAATTGTTTATTATTTCTCAAATGATTTTTAAAAATTCATTCGGCGTTTTCCACTTTCATTTTTTATTTGTAAATTTCTGCACTTTAATGAGTAAAAAATGACCGTTCGGCTTTCGCTACCTTTGTAATTGCGTTGCATTGTGGTCACTTCGTTGCCGTTTAGTCCCATCCATATTCTGAGGCATGATTATTGGTTCCTTGTGTTTCATGACGCTCAACAATTTAAAAGAATTTTCATTCAAGAAAAATTAATAAGAACTGTATGTAGATATAAACGAGGACAGTGTGAACGCATACTTTTACATATCGAATTATAATATTCTTCACTAATAGAGGAATAATTTTTTTATTTATTATGTTTATTGATTATCACCACCACCACCACCACCACCACCACCATCATAATCGTCATTGTCTTCTTCTTCTTCTTCTTCTTCTTCTTCTTCTTCTTCTTCTTCTTCTTCTTCTTCTTCTTCTTCTTCTTCTTCTTCTTCGTCGTCGTTATCTATAAAACTTACCTGCACACTGCTGAGGAAAATCTTTCCTTTCGACATTGTCACGATAGTAGCCGAACTGCTAAATGCTCCTTATTGGACAAGTCCTTTCGGTGACCCCGACATTTTTAGATAAAACCGACCACCGCCAAGACTGTGGCATTTATCTTTGTCGGTGGTAGTGTTTCACTGAAGGGGAATGCTAACAAACTAATGGCCAGAATAGTAACAAATTAATTATGGAGAAATCAGACCATTTAAAAAATAATAAAAGTAGTACTGGCTAGCACTTCTGTTGTTACTACATATCTGAGCAGAAACATAAAGCAATGCGGTCAGAACATCATTCACAATCTGAACAGAACTTGACAGGTCGTAAAAGAACCGAACCACATCCGGATTTTGAGCGGCCGTGTGTACGAAGCGGGCGTACGTCTTACGTTGCTGTGGGCGTTATCGCAAAAAAAATTTCAATATTTTCATATTATACGAACTGGAGTAGATCATTAAAACAGATTAATAAGGAATATCAAAGCTAATTTGGTCACATGTCCAGATAGATGAAATACATGTGAACTAGGATGAAGGCTACTTTTAATTTATATATTAGCAATCGGAATATCCATTTTGTAAGCTAATCTGCTGGTTATTGTACAATCTAAACCAAATGACATGTGGAGGGTTCTGTCCAGCGATGAAACTTCGTGGTCCTTAACGATCGGATGGCCAAAGTCTCCTTGTTCTTCTTATCGTTTCGCGGGTTGTGAAGCACGAGTTGCGGGGTAGGATGTTCGCCAGAACTCGCATGGTGTCTGGTGTCTCGTTCGCGAATGACTTCATTGACGTATGGAATCGGACATACCTTGCGACATCCGTTTTAGCTCTTAGAATTTTTGGTTGGCATCTCTGCATGATGGTTGTTATATTAGATTTTGTAACACAGTTCAAAAATTCAAGTTCATAAGGACATGTGGTCTTGAGAATAGTTTTTTGTCTACTACACTTATTGTCTATAGGCCTAAGTAGTACAGACAGCGATGGCGCCGGTGACACCTGAGGATAGGGAGGCTACGAGCAGTCACCTGAGCCACGCTCAGTCGTAGCACCCCCCCCCCGATATTCGTTATTTCATTATTAATTATGGTAGAGGTATCTGATTTTTACAGCATACACGTCTTATTAGAAATATACGCTTATATTTAAGAAGATAAACCGAAGATTAATTTAATTAATAAAGTTGTGTTAGTGGTTATAACCGCAAACAGAAAAAACACTGTTGCACACCACTATAGAAAAATTATTCTGATTAGCGCTTTCAAGCTTCACAGCTCATCATCAGATCGGAAATATATCAGATCATATTTCCGATCTGAAAATGACCTGTGAAGCTCGAAAGCGCTAATCGGAGTAATTTTCCTATAGTGGTGTGCAATAGTGTTTTTCTGTTTGAAGATTAATTTACTTTTATTCTTGCAAAGAAGTTAACTTCGGGATAGAAATATATTTTGTAAACTGTGATGAATTTACTTGTGGGCCTACAGCAAATTTACTCAACGGTCCTTCAAAATCATTCAGTCGACTTTTCAATTTGCAGAGGATTCTTTTTTCAGTTCAAATTAAGCAACGGTTCTGAGACGAACTTGAGTCCAGGAATATTTTATCATAGCAAGAGAAGTTTTTAGTGTCACCTAACTTCATAAATTTTAATTCGTCACAGCTGGAAAATCATACTTCTAGTTGACCAATTGCTTAACAATAAGGAGGGCTAGCAGAATAACTTCTACTTTAATCCACTACCGCATGGCCATTTATGTTGATCGTAAAATGACGACTGGAAAGTTCTAGATTGGTTTTTGTGCCTTTTAAGAAATAAAAGTTTTGGGGTACGTCGACCACGTTTCAGCATTTTACTTCTCTCAAAATCACTCAACCGGGAAAATGGTTTTCCAGTAGTGTTCGATACTGCAATATCGCTTTTACTTTCTTCTGGTAAATCCATTTATCCTCGTAGTATAGAGATCAAAACACACTCCAAGAAGAGAAAAACAATAATAATACACACGCACAAGGAGCACGAGAATGTAGACTGCTTAAAACTAACACAAACAAGTCAAACAACATTAAACCGTGCTGAGAGGCTAACTCACCCGTTGACTCCCTTACAGATGCACTAGCGTCCCCCCCCCCCCACCTGCCGGGCATAGTTTTCACGTAACTGTACGGGTACTACAGCGGCTACTCAGATCCTTGCCTCTGTCTGCTACTATTAAAACCTCCTCCAAATTTTGTGTAAGTTTTTTTTTTTTGAGGGGTGTAACTTAGTATTTAAGACTAGGCACTCAACCTAGATGAAGCACAAAATGTGCCGGAACCCAAGCTACCATTTGAAACATGTCTACTGGCTATGGTGTCAGGACTTGCAGAATGAAATACTCATATAACAATAACAAATTTCTTATTTATTGGTGCTTCTGTTTCTTTCATAAATTTATAACATTTGCATGACATGGTATAACACTTATACGCTTTAAAGCTGTTATTGATCTCTTAAGTTGCAACACATACAAATAGCTAATCCATTGAATGGAATTCAGTTATTAAAATCTCATGAATACATAACAGTTGCTGATAGTAAAATGGCTTAATTTTTCTTTTACTGATGCATTGAATCAGACAGCTCATTTAACAATTCACACATGTACTACCATACAGTTATACATTATTAACCCCCTTGAGAAAAATATACACATACATACGTATACCACAACACATTAACTTACACATACTACCCACAATTAATTCAAGTAATTGTCTTGGGTGAAACCCCCTTGCTGATAACGCCACATCAATATCTCCCCAAGGTGTAACATCAATTCATCCAAAAATAACCCAATGTCCCCTGTAAAGTATTATAACAGCAATTGGACAGTAATGTAGTAATTTTCATATTTAAAGGTTGGCTAATCTGTACTTTCTGTATTACGTTTATCGCGTTCAGGCTTCAACACAGTTCAACGTGCGTCGGCGGGCGGCAGACCTAAGAGCGTTTGCTGCTTGTTCTGTCATTTATTCATTCTTTCTTGTCGTCGAGACAATTTATGTAGGTCTTAGGCCCTACAGTAATCATTACTGTAGTTTGGAGTGCCGCGTACTCGCGCCTCAATTCATCACGACAATTTATGTAGGCCCTAGGCCTACAACATTTCATGTAGTTTGGAGTGCCGCGTACTCGCGCCTCAATTTTGCCATGTAGAATTCGTAACCGACTTGGTTTTATTCAAAATTCAAATTTCATTCAGACATAGCCAACCTTACTATGCCGATTAAATTGTAATCAAAGTTTAATAAACGTATCAAATACAGTCCACGCTCATCATTATTCAGCATCCTAGCAATTACATCATAAAACATCATTCTTCCTAACACACATTTTTGGTCCTACGGGACGGATTCTAACATTTTCTTGGTCGCTCCGTGCCTGGTTTCGTTATTTTACTTTTCTTCAACTTATAGACCTATCAGAGCGGTATTCATCATTTTTTCTACCACAATTTCTGGCCATCACGGGCGATTCAGCATGTTCGCTGATCCGACCGTGTCGGGACTTAGTCAGGATTTCTTTCATCGCCATTGAGCCTCGTGACGACACCACTGCAAGACCATCCATGTGCTAACGTCTACACACCAGATTGAGCAGCCATCTATCCAGTCCGTGTGTATCTGCCATCTATTCCACGGCCTCGACGCTCCAGGACATCACACAAGGTACGACGTCAACGACATCATTAACAGATGCGTACAATGGCTGAAGAAGGCCTCAAAGTGTTGGTCAGAAAGAGAGGCGGCTTAAAGTCTGCCATAGTGCGAATCAATTCTGCCATAACTAATTTTGATAAAAACAATAATACTAAACATTTTTTAACGGTTAGACTGGAAAGTCTAAAGAGTTTAGCAACGAAATACGATGAGGTACAGTCTGAAATTGAACTCATTTCTAAAGACATAAACGCTGTTCAAGAAGACAGAATTGACGTTGAAGAGCTGTTATATTCAACAGAAGCCAATATCTTACAATTAATAGAAACTTTCAACGTTCAGACTGAATCTCAAGTACTAACGAGTAATATGCAATTAAAACCTATAAGTTTGCCCTGGTTCACAGGCAATATTTTAGAATGGCAGCACTTTTATTCAATATTTCTGGACTTGGTACATGCCAGATCTGATCTAACTTCAGTGCAAAAAATACATTATTTGTATTCATCTCTTAAAAATGAGCCATTAGATCTAATTAAGGCCTTACCTATTTGTAATGAGAACTATTCCATAGCGTTGAGTTTGCTGTCCGCTAGATATGATAACAAATTCATATTAGCGAAATATTATATTCAAAATTTGCTAGAAGTAACGTCGACAATCAAGGACTCTGTCCAAAGTTTGGCAGAATTCGTAAATACAATAACGTCTTCAGTTAATTCGCTGGCAGCCATGCAGCTGTCAGTGGATTCATTTGAGCTTATTACTGTACAACTATTGTCAGCAAAACTGGACCATTCCACGTTTAAATTATGGAAGGAGTCTATAGATCCCGATAATCTTCCTAACTTTCAAAGCTTTATCCAGTTTTTAAACGCACGTAGACAATTGTTAGAAAATACATTACCGATGGATGCCGGACAGCAGCTCAACAAGATGACTTTAAGGTTTAATAATAAATCTGACAAACATAAATTACGAAACTCTGCTGGCAGCACTGCATTTAAGAGTTATCACTCAGCTTCAAATAATTATTTATGCCCATGCTGCAAAGCTAGTCATCCAATTTACATGTGTGACAAATTTCGTGAATTAAGCATATCAGAACGAGGGCAATTTATATTAAATCATAAATGCTGTACCAATTGTTTAAGACCAGATCATTTTTCATCTAATTGTAAAGTCAAACAATCATGTAAGATCTGTTCAAAACGACACCATACATTGCTGCACATAAATAATGTGTCAAAACAAGGTTCTGCCAGCAGTAGCAATTATTGTGCACTTAAGCTCCAGTCTACAAACAATGTTCTCTTATCGACAGCACTCGTGTTCGTCATTGACCGGGCTGGTAACAGACAGCTTGCAAGAGTTTTATTAGATTCTGGGTCACAAGTGAATTTTTGTACGGAATCATTTGCTAAGAAATTACAGCTTAACTTGACTAAATCTAACATACCGATTACAGGCATTAATAATGCCGCATGTTGTGCCACTAATTTGGCCTCTATTCGCATTATTTCTCGCTATCAAAGGTTCAGCTTTGAAGCTACATGTGCAGTCATATCTGCATTGACTCATAAACTGCCAGCACAATCTTTCGACATAAATCATTTTAACGTCCCAGATAACGTTTTTCTCGCTGACCCACATTTCAACATATCAGCTGATATCGACATACTTTTAGGAGCGCAATTTTATTTAGATTTGATTTTAGCTAACAAATATGTACGTGGTCCTCACTTTCCTATTATACAAGAAACAAGGTTAGGCTACATTCTAGCAGGCAATCTGTCCAAACATTGCCGTTCTAAGGGTCCTGCTGTTTCGTTCTTGGCTAGGAACAACGACAGTCAAATTTTGGCGTCTCTTGAGAAATTTTGGGAGACCGAAACCGTCCCTGATAATGCACCCATTAGTAACGATTCAGCTTGTGAGGAACATTTTGTTAAGTCAACTCATCGCAATGATGAGGGTAGGTTCGTTGTTTCGCTACCATTTGAGTCTGACAATCCCCAGTTGGGTGAGTCCTATGCTAACGCTGAAGCGAGATTCTTGAGTTTAGAACGCCGGTTCATGCGTGATTCTGAGCTTGCGCGCGAATATGCAAACTTTATTCAAGAGTATAGGGATCTTGGCCACATGACGCTTGTCGACGATTGTTCTATCAATTCCGGGGTTTCAAATACCTACTATTTGCCTCACCATGCCGTCTTTAAACATTCTAGTTCTACGACAAAACTTCGCGTCGTTTTTGATGGCTCAGCCAAAACTACCAGTGGTTTTTCTCTCAATGATATTTTGTTGGTAGGAACAAATGTCCAACAAGACCTTTTTTCTATTCTCTTGCGATTTCGCATGCACAACTATGTTCTGATCGCCGACATCGAGAAGATGTACCGACAAATTCTAGTGTCTGATAAGGATTGTCATTATCAACGCATTCTGTGGCGTAATTCTCCCCTTGAACAGTTTAAACATTTTGTATTGCGAACTGTAACATACGGTACTGCTAGTGCCTCGTTTTTGGCTACCCGCTGCCTTATTCAGATTGGCAAGGATCATGAAGCTTCTTTTCCTGACGCTGCTTCAGCTATAATTAATGATTTCTATGTCGATGATTTGTTAACCGGTGCAGACACCATTTCTAATCTGACCAAGTTGAAATCTGACTTAGGTACGTTGTTGAGTCAATATGGCCTTACTCTGCATAAATGGGCATCAAATGAACCCAATGTGGTCGCAGATCATAATAATTTATCACTCCCATTAAACAAACAAGGTAATGTGCGTACGTTGGGCATTCTTTGGAATAACTCTACAGATTCATTTTTGTTTGACATCAAGTCATTTCCAGCTGAGTCAAGCATCTCTAAGAGGAAAATCCTGTCGATTATCGCGGGTATCCACGACCCACTCGGACTCGTTGGTCCCATTGTTTTTCTTTACAAACAGTTTATGCAGCAACTGTGGCTGTGCAATCTTGGTTGGGATGAGCCAATCTCCGGGCAATTATATTTGCATTGGCGTTCATTATGCGACAAGTTATGTCTAATCGGTAAAATTATTGTCCCACGTTCTATTCGCTGCAAGTCTAAGGCAAAGATAGTTGAATTACATGGGTTTGCGGATGCGTCTGAAAAGGGCTATGGGTGTTGTGTTTACGTTAGAGTCATTTATCAAGATTCATCGGCCTCTTGTCACCTTCTGTGTTCCAAATCTCGCGTGGCCCCACTACGATAGGTGTCATTACCCCGCATTGAACTCTGCGCTTGCTTGTTGTTATCGCGACTCTTATTCAAAGTCACCCCTGCTCTTCATTCCTTTATCAATAGCGTTCACCTGTATTCTGACTCCATGGTGTCCCTTTACTGGATTCATGCCCAGTCTTCTAGGTGGAAGACCTACGTCGCTAATCGTGTTGCCGAGATTCAGCGTCTCACTGAAACCTACACATGGCATCATATCAATTCACAACATAATCCTGCTGACATTATTTCTAGGGGATGTCACCCCGACGTTTTGCGCGATTGTTCGCTTTGGTGGCATGTCCCGCTTGTTTGTCTCAATCTTCCGAGTCCAATCTTTTTTCACCTTTTTTACCTTCTAATCTGTCGTCTCCTGAATGGACTGCGGAGGAGAAACAAACCCCCAAACTCTCTCTAATTTCTACCCTATCTATTGATCTTTCAAAGGACTTTTCTTCATTGCACCGTCTGACTCGCGTATACGCTTATTGCTTTCGATTCAACAAAAATATTAGACTCTCCAGGGATGAGAAAATCTCGGGTGCTCTTACCCCCGTCGAAATTCATTCCACTCTTAATTTCTTCATAAAACAGTCCCAGTCCATCCACTTCGCTGTTGAGCTTAATTGTCTTCGTAATGGGTCTTATGTCTCTATCAGGAGTAAGTTGTCTTCTCTGGACCCGTTTCTTGATGAGTTTGGCGTCATACGCGTCGGCGGACGCTTACAGCAGTCGCAACTACCCTATGACAATAAGCATCCTATTGTCATGCATCAATCGGCTCACATCACTCGCCTTATAATCGAGTGCGAGCATATTCGTCTACTCCACGCTGGTGCTCAACTTGTGCATCATTCACTTCGTCAACGTTGGTGGATCATTAACGCCAAGATAGTCATTCGTTCCATCATTCGTAGATGCGTCAAGTGTCTCAGGTTCAGTACCAAACATCAGGTTCAAAGGCTTGGTATTTTGCCATCTCCTAGGGTCACTCCTTCGCGGCCGTTTCTATTCTGCGCAGTTGATTATGGTGGTCCCTTCATGATTCGTCATGGCGGGCAGAGATCTAGGACTCTGTCAAAATCCTATGTGTCTTTGTTCATTTGCTTAGCCACCAGGGCCATTCATTTGGAATTGGTTTCCGACCTTACGGCCAACGCGTTTATAGCTGCCTTACGCCGTTCCATGGCCCGTAGGGGCATACCCAGCCAGTTATATTCTGATAATGGCACGAACTTTAGGAAGGCCCGCAACGTTTTGCATGATCTTTACAACCTTTGGCATAATAAGGTGCCACCTCATCAATCCAATCCTTTACGACCTCTCATGGTATTAAATGGTCATTTATTCCGCCCTTGTCACCTCATTTTGGTGGTCTTTGGGAGAGCGGTATAAAGAGTTTAAAGTATCATTTGCGCCGCGTGGTTGGCAAGTCTATACTCACTTTCGAGGAGTTTACGACGGTTTTGTCTCAGGTAGAGGCATGTCTAAACTCACGTCCATTATTTGCCGTTTCATCGGATGTAAACGATCCAGTGCCACTTACCCCTGGCCATTTTTTTAATTTGCGCACCATTAACGGCGATACCTGATCCTGACTTATCTCACGTTCCCATCTCTCGTCTTGGACGTTGGCAACTTCTCCAGAAGTTTGTCCAAGTCATTTGGAAATCTTGGTCTCGCGACTACTTACATCAATTACAACAACGTCAAAAATGGAAATTCGCAAAGGAAAACGTTTCCATAGGTGACCTGGTTTTGCTGATCGAGGATAACTTGCCTCCATTAGCATGGAAATTTGGTGTAATTACTGCCACATTTCCCGGCCCAGACAACTTAATTAGAGTAGTTGACGTTCGCACGCCTACTGGCACCTATCGCAGACCAATTCATAAGTTATGTTTGGTGCCAGCGAGGGACGAACAGTAAAAAAGAGTTTATTTTCCTTTAAAATTAAATGTATATACTTGTCAAACATGTGTTAAATCAAATGTACAAAGAAGATTTTGTTACTTATAAGCACCTTTGTTTTTAGCATAAGCTTTAATTTGTATATTTTTAATTCAGAAACTGTTTGTTTTACTCAAGCAAGTGTCAGTTTATTTAATATGCAAAGCTTCAATTATTTTTTGTATTTTCGTGTATACAACATTTGATTTATGCCTGATGTCTTTGCTTAGTATTGTTCTTATGTAATAATTTTGTTATAATATTCACATGGTCTGTAGCTATGCAAACCATGTATGCATTTTCTTGCTAATTTTTTGTCAATATGTGTGATATTTTATTACTCTATGAATTTATATTACTCGCAATTGTTCAACACATGCATTACATTTTGTATAAACACATTTGCTGTACTTGTTACTTATGCTATTGTGCCTTGTATTCATGTATTTGTAATTATCTAAACCGATTTCTATTGTATTTATTATGTATAACTTTGTATCTATGTAAAACACATTGGTTTACCCGCATCTACTGTCTATAACCATGCGCCACGCATATATTTTTATATTTATATTGTATTTTGTATTTTGTGATCACGTATTGCACAATTATTATTCATGCTTTTAATTATGACATACATGTCATTACACCTTGTGCTTGCAATCATTCAACAATGTATAATCTGTTTTCACATGTCAATTTATTGTGCATTCCTGAAACTGTCAGGTATAGCATGCATCATTCAATTATTATATTAAAGCGTTATGCTAAATCTATGTTTTTACATGTATAATTTTGTAATAATTTTTGTCTATTCATTTTACATTCAATACTATTGTATAGGTCAACTGGCCTTGACTGGTTTAAGCTAACCATCATGACTTGCATAAAATATTTGCAATTTGTATCGGGCCCATCATGTGATGAGTCACCGATTATTCATTATCGAACATTGTCAAACTATGTATTTTTCATGTTTTATATTGTTTTATATTGTATACATACAATATATATTAGCAATACATTGCTAATTCTTGCATTTATACTCATGTATAAATCAGTTTGCAAGCCAACTGTGGCCTGCTCAACTCTTATCATCATCATGCAGGTTTTATCTTTAAACAGTTAATGTTATAACTGTTATCTAACATTTCAATCTCAAGGTTCAATACAATTTATTGAGGTTGATATCTATCATTAAGAACACATTGTGATTTCGTATAATAAGTTATTAAAATGTATTAAAAAATCTTTTGATTTTTTGCGGGCAGTTATGGACAGTAATGTGGTAATTTTCATATTTAAAGGTTGGCTAATCTGTACTTTCTGTATTACGTTTATCGCGTTCAGGCTTCAACACAGTTCAACGTGCGTCGGCGGGCGGCAGACCTAAGAGCGTTTGCTGCTTGTTCTGTCATTTATTCATTCTTTCTTGTCGTCGAGACAATTTATGTAGGTCTTAGGCCCTACAGTAATCATTACTGTAGTTTGGAGTGCCGCGTACTCGCGCCTCAATTTTGCCATGTAGGATTCGTAACCGACTTGGTTTTATAAAAAATTCAAATCTCATTCAGACATAGTCAACCTTACTATGCCGATTAAATTGTAATCAAAATTTAATAAACGTATCAAATACAGTCCACGCTCATCATTATTCAGCATCCTGGCAATTACATCATAAAACATCATTCTTCCTAACACACATTTTTGGTCCTACGGGACGGATTCTAACAGCAATTCATAATGAACCCAGCTCCAGTGTCGGTGTGCTCAGGAAGAAATCATCAAGACAGAATTAAGAATTCATTAAACCCGTTTTAAGTTTCATATCCCCGAAATGTGTAGGTTAATCATCTATTCCACTAGATTATGTAAGATTGAAAAGCTACATAAGGAGGGGACTAGTATCACCCACTCATACCCAGCTATATTTAAACAGTGTTCATGTGACTTTGAATTTAAGTTACTCACTCAGATATATATATATATATATATATATATATATATATATATGTGTGTGTAAATATTCCTCCTTTACATGAGTGTATCAAAAATATTTGAATAATGTAAAACCACAATCAATTCAGTATGGGATCCTATCTTACAAAACCAGACTACAGTTTCACACATGCCTGATGCATGTTCACACCAAACTTTACAGGTTAATGTTTCATGAGTTTACAATTTATAAGTCTGTATTCACATGGTTTCTGCAGATTAAACTGGAGGAAAGTAGAAGATGTCAGAAGAAATGATATAATACTGAAAGATACCACCTGAGTTTTCCAATTTTAGGTTTTATCCGGGCATGTGGTTCAGATACACAGCTGATGACAGTAAGGGTTACTTCTGAAGCTGCATCCTCATCTGTTGGGCTGTTCGTGACTGACGGCGTCGAGAAGCTTAGACCTTTTTCTCTGCACGGGAGGATGACAGGTGGACGGTCATACTCCGACACCCCTTCATCGGCTTGTCCGAGAGCCTTGGGACTCTCTAGAATTAAGCTTCCATACTAGTAGAAGTAAACGAACAAAGGAAGATCAAGCCGCCAGTCCCGAAACGCTTCAGTCAAGGGTTAGATGAGAAATGAGACAAGATCAACTGCGTACTCTAACCATGAAATCTAAAACATGCCAGTCACTGTGAGACCAAAAATCAGCTGTGCGGGAACGAACCGATATCGTCGCCGCTCTTGACAAATAGTCTCTTCACTCACTTCACTGGTCGACGCGCGATCACTAAGCAGTGGCAGTTGTGCGAGTTTTAAATGTGGTGGAGAACGTGCGGGGTTTAAAAGCTGAACGCAATCCAGCACACTATTCTGCGCTATTATTGATAACACGTAATTACAACTTTTTTTTTTAAGTAATCAGACAATTTAAAATACAAATTGCGATTACAGATTGATTTCTGGTTCAGTTACAAAAAAAAAAAAAAAAAATCAGAGCTTATCACTAGTTGTTTATTTTTTAGTAATTTTCCACTGGGGAGGCTTAGCCTTCCTTGCCTCCCCTGATGAACCGCCGCTGGCAGATAGATACTACTTTTTGTCTATTAGGCACTTCATTTGCTTAAATCTTAGATCTAGTTTCCTTTTCTGTATGGATGAAATGTTCCGAAAAAAAAAGATATTCAAACCTACTAATATTACCACATCCTCACAAGCTGGAACTGAAAATGTTGGCCGGCATTCAGTATGCTTGTCTTACATTATTAAGTTGATGTAAAACTGACCGTTAGACTGTGGTCGGTTGCAATTGCGACATAGTCGAGTTACGTTTTGATCCCAGCACTGGGAATCTTCTTCAGACCGCAAAGCGACAGAGAACACGCGCGGCAGATGTTAGGCGGACAATACCCGAGTTTTTTCCGGGTATAAGCAACGAGTTTAAGCTGGGATCGAAACGCAAACCGACTATGTCGCAATTTGTCATCAACCGACCACGGCCTAACAGCCCGATTTTGCATCAACTTAATCATGTTGGCACCGGCCGTGCAAGCCTACGTTATAGGCTAGAATGCTTGTATTACATTTGTTTACCTATTTACGTATTACATACGTTTGAACGTCTTCTTCTATTCCACCTCACACACAACCTACTATACACCAGTAGCTGGATGTTGTAGTTGTATTTGTTGTATTCTTTACGTTTTTGCCATGCATACTGTACACGTATTTACATTTCTCTATCGTATCAATCATTCGTGCCACTTCTACGATTCCCCTGGTACGTGAAATCGTATCGTTTTATCTTATTTTAATTTAGTTACAGTCCTATGTAATATGTGTCTAGTAACTATTATTACAGTGTTTGCAAATTCGTAAAAATGATATGCAGAGGTGCAACGTACCAAGTAATACATGATAAGTAATACATAATTAAGTGGCGTGGCGTGGGTACATAACACCTGTTGCCGGTTGTGATAGGCCTAAAACTTAACCTAAAAATTAATTCTAATTTTGTCTTGTACCAAGTGTTCTTTTTAGAGGATTTTATATCATTGAGGGTTCCGGTTCAGACTCTCATTATACTTACACAGACACAAATAATCGAATTAAAAATAATAAAGATAAACAGAGAAATACATGAATAAACGAACGAAACACAAATAGGTACGTAGTATCTGTTGCACGTCAGTTCCGAAAACGAACAGGCTAACTGATCGTTTTGCCTGTTTATACAGCGGCAACGCATTGGGTGGACGAATGTGTCCCCCCTCCACAGTTTGTACAGTGACAACTACTACGAGGTCAATGACCGTAAGCACTAAAACAGCAGATGTCTGAACCGGCAACACAAGACGGTGCAAGTGCCCAGCAGTTCGAAAGCTATGCTACGCTTTTCTTCAAGTTTCCCTACCAATATTGTTCGGATTTCGAATTATTCAATAACTAAAGTATTTATTCTGTGAAATAATTGATATTACTTTCTCTTATCTCCAGTACTGTTGCCGCCGGAAACAGCGGTTACATGGACGCCACGCTCCTGCCATTGGCATTTATCTTTTGCCTAGATCAAACGACGAAGAAAACCATAATACGAAAAAAAAGGAATAGAACTGGTTTATTTTAGTCATCAAATCTGGAATATGCGTATGACGTTTCTTTGACATCGATCCAGAATTATGAAGATTAACTAGATTAATGGAGGAGGTAACTCAAAAATATGACTCTTAATAGATCTAAGGATTACAAGGGTATACAATGTAGGGATAAGAGAGGAGATCAATAAATTTAAAATAAAGAGAAATACAACATGTAGCAAATATCTTTCGGTTAAATAGTCAGAAAGATACGATATAGTATAACATAAGAAATGTTAACTATTGTACGGAAATCTGCACAGATAATTAAAAAATCGGTATGGAGAACCATACATGACTTCCATGTTCTAAGATTTATATTTAAAATCATATTTGAAATGAAATATTTCCATAGAAACTACTTCTTTCTAATTATTGCTTCAGCCTTAAACCACAGTACTGTGGTCACTAACGTATACCACCTCATGTTTTCGCACTCGATTTTCACTGAGATGGAAGTCGATGGCACTGCCGAAAACTCTCGTTTTGCAGAAAACATTGGACTACGACTAAACAGCACGGGAAGGAATTTTAACAAAGAACTACTTCTTTGTTGCCGATAACGTAGTACACATAAAAAATTCTCCCCTCCCCCTTCAACTATAATTTTCATTTATAGAAAATTACACCCACCCCGTTCACCTAACCTCTTTATTTATAGATATTTCATCTACGTTTCTACAGTGGATTATTATGAGCTTCTTATCAGGATACTTTATTTATAAAAATTAAGTACTTTACTCTTGTTAAAACATAAAACGTTGCTGGTAAACTACCCCTTTCTCTAAACCGATCTTCACCAAAATCAACAGACCTTCAGTCCTCTAAAATTCAGGGCTGTATGCAAAACAGTATTTGATTCTGTTTGAATTTTCGGCTGTTATCGTTTGCCATAGAAAACAATTACCCTTGATAAGAAAAACGTTGCCGGTAAACTACCCCTTCCCGTTAACCGATCTCCACCAAAAACAACAAATCTTGAGTACTCTATAAATCAGAGGTGTATGCAAAACATTATTTGATTCTGTTTGAATTTGCGGGTTTTATCGTTTGCCATAAAAAATATCCTTGTTAAAATATAAAACGTTGCAGGTAAACTACCCCTTTCCCTTAGCCGATCTTCACCAAAAACAACAGATCTTGAGAACTCTACAATTCAGGGCTGTATGCAAAACAGTATTTGATTATGTTTGAATTTGCGGCTGTTATCGTTTGCCATAGAAAATAATCACCCTTGATTAAAAAAAATATCGGTATGGAGAACTACACATGACTTCCATATTCTAAGATTTATATTTAAAATCATTTTCGAAATGAAATATTACCATAGAAACTACTTCTTTCTACTTACTGCTTCAGCCTTAACCACAATACTGTGGTCACTAACGTATACCACCTCACGTTATCGCACTCGATTTTCACTGATGATGGAAGTCGATGGCATTGCCGAAACGTCTGGTTTTGTAGAAAACATTGGACTACGGCCAAATATCCGGGGAAGGAATTTTAACAAAAACTACTTCTTTGTTGCCGATAACGTTGTACACACACATATATATATATATATATATATATATAAAATATGCATAAAATTAATGGCTTGTATAAGTTAATGATTGATCTCCGTTAAGTAGTGCTCAGGTTTCCAAAGTTTTAATATTATGATGTCCGTAATTAAAACATCAGAGCAGGTTTAGTGTGTATGAGGGTACACCGTGGACAAAAATTTTCAACATTTCCTATTGAGCGTTGCTTAGAGTAAAGCTGCGAATCTACAGTGTACGTTTCACAGAACAAACACGCGGAAAAGAAGGAGCGCTCCGAAGTCACTCATGGACCCTCAGCATCTTGCAGAGGGTTCATTCCCTAAAGACGAAAAGTCTGTCTATGAATCATTCCTCTGTAAACACGTGCAGTTACACTGCCCAGCAATCGACAGGAAGCAAATCGCTATCCACGCTGGACACTTTTTCGGCTTGCACGCGTTATGTTGGTATGGGTTTCGGCACTTTCCATTTAAAAAGCGTGCAAATGTAAGAAAATAAACATGAATGAGGCCAGAAATAACGCGAATTTTGTGTGTGTGTATGTGTCTTCCCTGCCTTTTTATTGCGGTAGTCATAATAATAAAATGGAAACGTAAACATTACATAACTGAGATATGCTTGCCTGCCACGAACGATGTATTTTCTCTCATACATGATTTACATTAAAATGAAAAAATTATAATTTTATTGCCTGACAACAAAATTATTTTATTTTTAACAATTACCATTGTTTGAAAAAGTTTAAATGAATTTTCAAGTACTTTACTGTTGTTAAAACGTAAAAGGTTGCTGGTAAACTACCCCTTCCCCTTAACCGATCTTCACCAAATTCAAAAGACCTTGAGTTCTCTACAATTCAGGGACGTATGCAAAATATTATTTGATTCTGTTTGAATTTGCGGCTGTTATCGTTTGCCATAAAAAATTACCCTTGATAAAAAAACGTTGCAGGTAAACTACCCCTTCCCCTTAACCGATCTTCACCAAAAATAATAGGTCTTGAGTACTCTACAAATCAGGGCTGTATGCAAAAAATTATTTGATTCTGTTTGAATTTGCGGCTGTTATCGTTTGCCATAGAAAATACCCTTGTTAAAACATAAAATGTTGCAGGTAAACTACCCCTTTCCCTTAACCGATCTTCACCAAAACAATAGGTTTTGAGAACTCTACAATTTAGGGCCGTATGCAAATAATCTTTTGATTCTGTTTGAATTTGCGGCTGTTATCGTTTGCAAAAAAAAATTACCCTTGATAAAAAAAACAGTTGCAGGTAAACTACCCCTTTCCTTCAACCGATCTTCACCAAAAAAAAAGGTCGTGAGTACTCTACAAATCAGGGCTGTACGCAAAAAATTATTTGATTCTGTTTGAATTTGCGGCAGTTATCGTTTGCCATAGAAAAAAAAATCTACAGACAGACACACATAGACAGACAGACAGACAGACACACACACAGACACTTTTCGAAAAACGACTTTTTTTCATGTTTTGAGTGTAGTACAATCAGAATCTGCAATAATCTCGAACACGATTTTTTTTGCCATCACCATACTTCCATTTCCTTAAGGAATATGGAAGTAAAAAACGTTGCTGGTAAACTACCCCTTTCCCTTAACCGATCTTCACCAAAAACAATAGGTCTTGAGTACTCTACAAATCAGGGCTGTATGCAAAAAATTATTTGATTCTGTTTGAATTTGCGGCTGTTATCGTTTGCCATAGAAAAAATCTATAGACAGACACACAGACAGACAGACAGACAGACACACAGACACACACAGACACTTTTCGAAAAACGAATTTTTTCATGTTTTGAGTGTAGCACAATCAGAATCTGCAATAATCTCGAACACGATTTTTTTTGCCATCACCATACTTCCATTTCCTTAAGGAACATGGAAGTAAAAAATTAAAATTAATATGATAGGGAATATCATATAATCGGTATTGTTATATGGGAGTGAAACGTAGGCATTTACTGAATGCGTTAATATAGAAACACGGGCGTTTGTTGACAGGTTCTTAAGGAGGGTCTTGAAACTTTTTTGACTAAACGAAATAATAAATATTGAATGAAATGTCTATTAAGTATAGCCTATATTAATTATATATATATATACTACATATCTATGTGGTAACAAGGAAGTATGGTTAGATTGATGATACCTTAATGAAGCATGAATAAGAAGTAGGAAAGGAGTGAAGAAGGTGAGATATTTTAAATAATTGAACATCCACAGAACGAAGAAGAGCAGTGGACACTTGCAGAAGAATAATCTAGAGAGAGCCGAGGGAGTCCTGAAGTAACCTGAAAAGACCCAGACTGGCCAAAAACAAAGAAGTACGGAAATATTTTGTGAAAACCCTAAGATACAAAAAGAAGTAAAAGGAAAAATGGATTATTAAAAATAATAAAAGTAGCTATAATGAATATAGTGCAGCAGGGCCGGTCCCAGCGCTTCTGCCGCCCTGTGGAGTATTTATGAGTGCCACCCCCTCTCTATTTTAAGTCTGAACGCATTCACGTACACTAGACCTACTCTAAAGATACGGCGATTGCCTTCAAATGACGACTAGGAATGTTTGCATTGTTGTGTTTATCAAATAAGTAGAACTTTTCGCGTTTACGATGCGGCGAGCGGCTACAATAAAAATTGTAGAGACAATACAAGGAATCGTGGGACAATACAAATGTATGCCTATGTGATGTCTCAAAATTAAAATACTAACTAAAATTCATTATGATTGAAATATAACAAAAGTAATGTATCATATATCTTAGTTAAAAAAAACTCGTCTAGCTTTTGCACTGGCAAACTACTTTATGACTTCGTTGTAATCAAGTGATTCAGCTAACTGTTGTTCTATAGATGTAGTCGCCAGATCACTCAGGCGAGTCTCGGACATACTTGATCTGAGAAGTTTTAATAAGTTTGAGCTTCGAAAAAGTCCTTTCTCCGCTTGCCACTGTCACAGGTAAAGTAATTCTTACTGATCTTACATATTGTGATGAAATTAAGTGAATAATTTTATTTTTCCCTCAATTTTTAAAAACTTAACATTCCGGAATCTGCCGCCTTTTAAAATTTGCCGCCCTGGGTGGTGGCACGGTTCGCCCCTGCCTGGAGCCGGGCCTGTAGTGCAGGCTACTGGTTATCGACACAGCTCCCTGGACCCGGTACTCCGTTCTTTTGGCATAACAGTATTGGTACCGTCCTGACCGGTTTTTACGAATGAATCCTGCGGCAAATGACAACAATGACTAACAATTCTGATGGGCCGTGCTGCTATCTTTCCATTGTGTACAATTCTTGAAAGGCAACGATAACAGTATTTGTTATAACATACAAGCAAGAGAGTCACTCTTCTATATGATGAATCTGAAAGCTTTCTTATGTTCTCTTCTTTATTTAGCAGCAGACCAGTCACGTTACGTCTATTTGCGATGCTGTGTATAGTGGTGGTAAACGATTTTGATGGATTTATACAATAAAATATTCCTTTGATAAATATCTTATTACTTTGGTTTACGTATTCAAATTTTCCTCCCTTGCAAAACACAAGTCAATATGCAGCATATCATTTTGTAATATGAATTTGTCATCTCATAGTTTTGAAGGTAGTGAATTGAGAGCAGAATGTACGTCTTCAGTAGATTTGGCCAGAGGTGGTAGCTGCTTACCAAATCCACATTATGTCTAGTTACATTTTCTGTTGTTCGCCGATCTTGGTAAATATTTCTCTGCATATCATTTTGTCAGGTCATTCGTTGACATCTTCTGTTACCTTCCTCTTCTATTCGTTAGACACAATCATTATGTCAGACCTGTCATGGTTATGGGCAGCCACATCACTTAACAGTTGTTTCTGCCTCATCATGTACATTGCATTGCATGAAGCTTACATACCCTTTGGTTCATAGATTTTTTGCTGTTACTCCGAAATGTCACTTTTTATTCACAGTTCTCTGTGACCATTCTGGTTCACTAGTTACTACTTTCTTCTTGATTTCACAATTAAAGCTAGGACATAAATGTAAAGTTATTTATTTTGCTTAAAAGTAAAACAGCATGGACAATTCCTTTCATTCGGGTAATGAGGACGGAGACAAACGGAGTTACTTAACTTTTTCAACATTATTCTAGCTACTCTTTCGCTGGCTTTGGAGAAGGGGGTAAAGAACTCACAGAAAAGGGGTTGTGACACCTGATCCAGCTAAACAAAAAATATATAGGTTTAAAATAGTCCACAGTTGTGCATTTTCCATTTACATTTGCTTTTTACAAATTTTTCTTTTTTTATTCTTCTTTAGTATTTTTGTGCATATTTTTGCTTTTGACTTTCAAGAATTAAAGTGTAAACATTTAAGTATACAGAGTAGACCTACAACCTACAGTTAGGAATTGTAAACTATCTTCTATGACAGAAAGCAACACCAAAAACCGGAAATTAAAAAAAACTATTTGTTAAAGAATATACAAACTATTAATTGCAGTAAAGATTAAATGATCTATGCAGTCAACTCAAATATGTAGTTTCTGTTAACAAATGTAGTAAACATCCTACATGCTATTCATGTCATCCACCAGACACAAATATATATTTGTTTAGTTGAATGGTAGTCCAAGGCATATAACGTGTTTTATATGCTGTCTCTGCAATAAATTCACCCCTGTCTGTATTTGCCCAATGCGAACATACTCCGGTTGGAAAGTTTTACTAATTTGATTGCCATGATCAAAACAACAAAGCATGTGTGTGCACCGCGAGCGCGTCACATGCGTGCGCGTACCAGAGTGCGTGCTGGAGTCAATGCAAGGCGCGCGCTTGCACTGATCCCCAACACGCAGACTGCAACGCACAGCATGTGTCGGCTCAAGCGGTGCGATGTGAGTCTGTACGCGCGGGCGACACACGCGTGCGTGTGCCAGAGTGCGTGTTGGAGACAATGCAAGGCGCGCGCTTGCACTGGCCCCAACACGCAGACTGTAACGCACAGCATGTGTCCGCCAAACGGGTGTGTGTAAGTGTGATGCCCGTGACCTAATCATGACACTCAGAGTAGCAAAAATTCCATTACCTCGAGTATTTCACAGTGGGTAAACGAGCCACAAGATGAATTTATTTGCAGAGACACTGAGACACTGACAGGATACATCTATGATCGTTGCTGGTTTGAATTAAACTAAATAATTTCATTTAATTTCTGTGAATTGCCTAGAAACGAACAACGTATTGTTATTAACAATTTCAACAATGAAAATTTAAATATTTTTTTCTTTTCTAAATTCTTTACCATTATACAAATAGTGAGAATTAAGTACTGTAATCTGAGATTCCAGGAAATATAACATACTCCAATCTCCATTGTCTGTAATTGCTTCAAAACATTTGTGAAATAATTTTTAAAATACGGGGACAGCCAATGAATCGCATAATTTTAGAAATTCAATAATGTTTTTATTGATCGATTGAAATATTAATATTTACACTAAATTGAAAGTATACGTAATAGCATGTAACTAGTAGCAAAAACTACTGCTTTTTGAACACTATGCCCTGAGGTGGCGACCATTTCATCTCGCACATTTTTAAAGCCGAGTTTTTACGTTTTCCATTGTGGGGAAGAGTGTATTCTGGAAGACACAGTGATTGAATAATGTTTCGAAATATCTAGGGATGTTGAGGATTCGAGGATGAACGGGAGTAACAGTACAAAAGTGGATGAAGAGAAGTGGAGGCGGAAGCCAAGGCGCATAGAATAAGTGGCGAATTGATTTTACACCTCACGTGTATAAATATATTTTCCACTTCTTCGCATGATCGTTACACTGTTTAAAATTCGGAATAATGAAGCGAGCTATTGTCCATCTTTTCATGTACCAACACTAGACTAATACTGTGTGGAGGGTGGAAACATTCTTAGCGTTGTGTTTACTGCATCGGTGTGATGTCTAACCCCCACCCCCACCCGTAAACGACTGTGAAAAAGTGGCGGTAGTAATTAGGATATTTATTAAAAAGCCACTTGTGTTGAGGGGTTGCGATGCGGTCGGGTGGTGAGGGTGCGTCGGACACGTGGACCACACGTGACCTTGTCACAATATTGACTGTACTGATTGCAGCCTTGCTCGATTGTCTGCACGTGCGGATCGCCGGTAAAAAATCCAAACTATTGAGTGGCTCGTGGCTTTTTTATCAGTTTTATACAATTAATTATACACAGCGTGAAGCCGCGCGCCGTTGAATGCTAGCGCCCCGTAAGTCAGAATGGAGGCGTGCGTCTGTGTACGGCTAAAGTGACATTATTTTATGTTGATGCGTTACAACATTGTCAAATGACGGACGGTACATACACGTGTTGCTGCTTATCCGAAGAATAAACAGGAAGGACAAAACTAATTATTTAACTTGACTTTGAATTATGGTTTTTCATTTGAAATCAGAATTTTAAATTTCTTTTATTTCATATGTTTTATGTAATTGTATAAATTAAGTAAATACAATTAAAATTGTATATATTCTTTAGAAATTAATATATATCTACATTTTTAGCCAGGAAAATACCTTACGACGGGCACACATTATAATACCAGAGTGTCTCAAATAAATGTAATGTCAAGTAGCAGTAGTAGTAGTAGTAGTAGTAGTAGTAGTAGTAGTAGTAGTAATATTAATAATAAAATGTAAATAATATAATGACAAGTACCTCACAAATCACTTTAGGTTAAATAATTAATTAATCTGTCAAGGGGAGAAACGGTACTAAATATCCATGATCATATTTATATACTATATATACGATATACAGTGGCGTGCGGTGGGTAAAAAAAGTTTGGTGAAGCTGAGGTATATCCGATACCGTACTTCGGTCTGTACTTTATTTAAATTTCCTGCTATTGTTGCTGCTCCATCATACGCTTAAGCGACTAGTTTTTTACTGCAAATTCAAATTGAACCAGCAACTGGCGAATGAGCTCTGTAATAGCCTGGGCATGTCGATCACAACTTACTTCAGTAAATTCTAAAAATCTCTCTTTCACTTCTCCATCGTAAGCATACTGATAATGCAAAACTGCAGATAACTGTTTTATTTGAAACGTTTCATCGACTAATATAGGTACAAAGTTTGCCTCTTTATTTCATTTTTTTATACCCATTCAAGGAACTGAGCTAACTGCTTCAATGAGATAATTTTTCATTCAATTAGATAGTCTCACATTTCCACACTATCCGCAAAAAGAAGGCCATATTTGGCTGGTGCTTTAGAAGTCCTACGTAATTGCCTCGATTAACTGACTTTTCCGTTTTGTTGTGTCTCCAAAATGGTAATTCTTGTTTATCTAGCAAACAGACAGCGTTAATTAGTCTCGTAAGAATGTCTCTATTACGTCGAACCTTCCGCTTGTGAGCCGATATCTCCGATTTAAATTGGTCGTCTAAAGCATCTACTCTGATCGACAGCAGTAAAACACAATGATGAACGAAGATAAGTCACAGTAATTTCATGGCCAGCAATAGATTTAACTAGGTTTTCTAAATGTTTGAATCAAGTATTGGCTCAGCTATTGTTCCTGTCCTTTCCAAACAACAAACAATACCAGCAAAATACCGCATTTAGATCAGCTCTACCAGCCAACCACTCACATTTCCTGTGCATTTGCTGGGTTTTTGAAAGATCCGGGGTCGGCCTACCAGTTTTTATAATGTCAGTTTTTTCGTTAAATATCCAGGAAGAAAAAGACTTTGTGAAATGGTCTTTTATTATACAAAATGACATTGTAGGAAGTATTGAAACCAACACTGAAACGATCCTAAAGTATATAACTATAACTTCAAATATAATGCATATTGTTTAAATGCAACGTAAATAAAACGTAAACGCACAATTTAATAAGGTATGACTACAACTTCAAATGTTAGAAATGGATAACGCATATGTTTTAAACATGGTACTATTGTATATAAAACGTAACACGCACAGCGATACCAGCAAACTCAACACCATGCAGTCCAACTGAACTCAAGCTAGCTTCAGTTCGCTATCATGACAGTGGTGGTTTTCTATCTCTCTCTACGTACGCGCGCATCTTTCTACACAGAGCTACCTCAAGCTGGGACGAACCTGCTTCACCTACTGTAGCAGTGACAGCGTATAAAGTCAGTCTAGTTAGTCACGTTAGATAAATCCAGTGAATTTTTATTTTAGTTAATTAAAATTAGATTCAATTAAATATAAACATCTACTCTAAACAATAATTCCAATTAGTGTGTCGTCAGTCATTAGTGAAGCAGTGCTTCACTTGCTTCCCTTGACCGCACACCACTGACGATAGCCTATATATTGTAGAATACGTGTTTCTCGCTCCTGTATTCTTATCCGTATTGAATTCGATTATTATTTTTATTTTTATTTATAGTTTAATTGTTTTCTGTTAATTGATAATTTATAATTCGATTTCCTTTAGTTGAGACAAATCGGCTAAGTTGACTCCACCATCGGCGCTTGTTTAATTGTGTCGGACGACGTTAGGTTGTTTAAAGGTTTATAAATTTAATTTTTATTTGCTGAAAATAATTTTATTCATTAACGAAGTACTTACTTGTAGTGCAGATCCCACTTGTTAACCGTCCTGTCAACAAGGCATGGTTGCGGTGATAATTTAAAATATTTAAATTATCTCGTGCCGCTTGCGAGTGGTGCCAACTGCTGTCAGCTGTTCAACTAACCTGTATTCGTATCGTCTAAGAAATAAGTTTCCTTAACTCTTTTATCTGGTTAAAATGTGGTTTATTCATCAATAATGCTCATGAAATAAAGTTATATAATAATCAAATCGATTATCGTTCATTGTACAATAATAATTATCTTAATAAAATCTCTTTCTCAGGGTGGTTATTCTTGTTATAGAATTAGTAACATTGAAAATCTTGGTTAAGTTGTTTTATCAAAAAAATATAGGTTCTTTTAGACTGCAAAATACACAACTAAAAGATTCATACTACTATAATAATTGAGTAGTAGGAGAGTGATTACATTAACAAAATAAAATCTTAACTAATAACATGAAATTCAAAATATGACTATCGTCAACATTTTAGGTTAAGCCTGGCGTATCTGAATAGAACCCAGTTAATTTTGGTTTGAGAACAAATCCTTTGAATAATACATAAATACACAAATGTAATAAAGTTATAAACCCCTTTAGTGTTCATACTAATTCATCCCATTCATCATGGTTGATAAATTTTATCGGGTAAGTTGATAACTCTTATAATTATAGTTGGTTGTCATTAATCTTCTTAACTTTAAACAAATTAACTGATATAATAAGGTTCAATGCACTCTTAGTGTCCATATTAAAACGTCTTATCCATTATATTTGATAAATTTTATCAAATAAGTTGACAATTCTTATAAGTATAGTTAACTGTCGTCAAAACGTTTAATAATAAACAAAATAATTAGTGTAATATGGTCCAACGTCTCTTCAATGTTCAAATTGAATCATCTTATTCATTATACTCGATACGTTTTATGTATAAGTTGATAATTTTTCTAAGTATGATTAATTGTCACTATACTCCCTTTTATTCGCGCGATTGCAACTTATTGTACACTTTGCAATCATTGTTGCAGTATTACTCTTTCATTAATCTTCAGTAATTAAAATTTTAGTAACACTTTATAAAAGTTTGGTTATATTGACCAATGTTTACTTTTCGATGCCCGCACTGGTTACAGGTTAACTCGCGACTTTCTGGCGTACGGAGCGGTCGTCTGTCTTGCTTCGTCGACAGTGTAAAAGTGTGTTCGAATCTGGCTTCGGTTTCCTAACCAAATCTCGATTTACCTCTCCTGATTGGTGGAAAGATTGATGACATTCCTTCGAGCGTGCATACCCCCTTTTACTAAATTATTTAATTGTACAGAACGCTTGGGTTTTTGGGGTGGAGATTAAAAAAGTGACGCCAAACATTTTGTCTAAAATAATGCAAATACATTCCAACTGATATAAAGCTCTTACGTTACTTGTGATTGCTAATCTAGCCTTACCATGATATGGCAATTGTCTAGCACATTATTTAGAGTCCTCACGTGAAATACTTTCGTCCATTATTAACAAATATAGTTTTTTGAACTTACAATTAACACAATTTTTTAATAAATGTATACATTATTTAACTTAAATTAACACATGGCTATCATATCTCATAGAGATGATGCTTTCCAAGTCCTTTTATGTACTCTTTCCACAGTATTAGCTTATAGTTATTCACAAAACATATAGTTTATGCCTAGACTCCAGTAGGCCTATGACACTACTAATTAGATTCACTTATCATATTTCAATAGTTGACTCTGAACAAATTCTATTATGTCACAATTACTCTCGGATGACCATTACAACTTCTAGTCACCTTAGTTTTTGTCATTATACTGTTATTTCATTGATTTTAGTCTTTATAATCACCTATAGTTCTGCACTACTAGGTGTTACAACAATTATCTTTATTATAAATTACTTAGTCGTTTTTTGACACGATAATGTCTTTTAGCTGGACATCGTTTGAAACTTTCTGTAACATTTTACTTACCGTCACGCTGTATGACGTCATCATTGCATGATGTCATTGGGATTGTTGTAAATAAAGGTTTGTTTTAGGCTGGGGGTCATTCCACAAAAATGTAACGTCATCGAAAAATGTAACGCTTCCACACTTTCGATTCCCTACAGTCTAGAAATTTGATATGTAAACGCATCAAGACAGAAATAATCGCTGCTGACATTGAGTTTAGCAAACGTTTTAGTGAGAATAAATTTAGTTTTACACGCTCTGTTTATGATCGTCCGTGGTTTGGAAATGATTTACGTAATCCACATTATACGTTTCAAAAGCCTAAAAACATTATCATGCTTCGATGTTTCGGTTTCGTCGAAAGTGCTTTAATCTTTTAAGTCATTATCATTGACATAAATGATCATTGTAGTTACTCTAAAGTTTTACAATGTTTTGGTTTACATCAGGATATTCCCATTTGCTGGTAATTCAGTAATACTTCTTGCATCTAGTGCTGTCTGACAAGTATATTTTATTTACATTATTATGACTTAATTCAATGATAATTATCATTGGTTTATACCACATTAGTTATATTGCATATTATTTTTTATACTGAAATCAATTTCTTTCTCTTTTTGTTAGTATTTGTAAGGTTTTTTGAGTGTGCTTATTGCGTAACATCCATGCTGTCCATTTCAGTCTGTTAGTTTATATTAAACACAATACCTATCACCTTTTGGTACCTAATCTTGGTCATAGTATGGCCCTTATATTATCTAGATTCATTACAGTATAAGATACTATGGTTTTATAACATTTTTAACAATGATTCTAGTCATAATATGTGAAAATGCTCATTGAGTTAGGTTATGTGGATCCCCTACTCTGATTTACAACAATGGGATTACTTTGTGTTTTGTTCGATACCTTTCACTCAATTATTCTAACGTACTAATAGTGTTAATGATCATTTATTATTTTGGTATTTATGGTTTAGTTTATTTTATATTCTGTTTACAATTTTACTGGTGATTATCAGTTTTCCTGATATCCCTTGATTTATATCACTTACATTAATAGCAGATAAGATACAATTTTATTGTTATCTCTTATATAATAATAAATCATACTCATACAAGTTTAATTTCACTCTCCAGATCATTATTGATTACATTTTTATTTTAAATTAGAGTTATGGTCATAGTAAAGTCACCTAAAATAGTCTGTCAATGGTTTTATGTCATTAATAGTCCTTCACTCTGAGCTTCTCTTGTTTTATTTTATTTATTTCTCAGTTATACCTATTTTGGCATAGAGTTTTGGAGATGGTTTGTCTCTTCCTTTGTTTATCTTTTATTCTGAGTTTTTCTTCATAATGCCATTTCACTTATTGTCATTTTCATTATCTATGTTTTTCGTTTACCCACTTACCTAATCTATTGGGTCTTTTGGGTTAACCACATTTAATATATTTTCTTCTTTGTTTTGTTTTCATTACGAGATCATTCATTGTTTGTTGTTTTATTAGTTAGTCTTTAATTCTTGAAACGTATGTAATCTATGGTACATAATTACTTATGTTTGGTGGTTCATGTGTCTGGTAATGATTATATTATGTTTAACATTGTGTTCAAAAGTATGGTGACGATATGTAACGTTACAATATCCATGATCATATTTATTTATGATGTATATGTATGTAGGCCTATATAGGCTACATGATATATCATTTTTCAGGCTAAGTCCCGCCTTGTATTTTTCTGTTGTCCGCAACGTATACATAGATCCATCGCTGCCATCTTCAAGCAGATCCACCTCGATGACTTAGGAGCTAGCCTGCTAGGCCTGACCTGTATTTTATTTATACTGAAGTGTGACTTGAATGCTGTTTTGCGGTCTAACTCGTGTCTGTTAAGTGGTCGACTTCTCTTCTGGTGGTGCCGATTGATGAAAGCGTGAAGTAGCGGCTTCCAGGCTGGATGAAGTCGTAGACCGTTGTCCCGTTTGTTGAGAAGTTACGAGGTTTATTTTTCAGTTTCTATTGCCTACGACGATCGGACGTTCTTGTGTGTGTGTGTGTGTGTGTGTGTGTGTGTGTGTGTGTGTGTGTGAGAGAGAGAGAGAGAGATAGAGCGGGCACGCGTGTATTATTTCTTAGGTTTTCGCGGGTGCGGTATGATATTCTGCTGTATCTTGTTTTCAGGTGGAGAATTTCGCTGTATATTCCCGAAGGATTTATCCCAACTTTTCGGCAGATTATACTCGTCAGGAGGATCAGAATCGGACATCGTCCAACTGATTTCCACTCGATACCCTCGGATAGAATGGACATTCCATATACGGTATGCCTTTTATTTCATGCACACAGAATATCCCGTCATGGTGTATGAATACTCGAGTAACAGGATGTAGACCTACAATAAATATTCATGGAAAATGAAAATAAAATATAATCCATTCCAAGAATGGAAAATTTGCAAAATATATTGTATATAGGCCTATATATATATATATATATATATATATATGAAATTAAATTCTTGTTTTTGTGAATTAATTAGTTAGTATTAATAATTTAAATTTTTGTCATAAAATGTTTGAAAACGCAGAGAGGTTTGGTTACTCTGTTTCGTAAAGTTGTCGGGTAGTAGGCCTACTACCTCCGCCGAAAGGATAACGGTCGGAAGTCTTTGATGTAATATTGTGTTTTTAAAACTGTGACGCTATTACGATACTGGCTCTGTACACCAATCAGATTATCCCGTTAGTAAAACGACATTCTCACGTTCAGTTGATGTGGATGCGGCGTTTCCACAGTAAGTATTTATCAACTACAGCTCATCACCTTTAATCTGTCGTGTTATCGACATTATGCTATCGGAGTGGGCCTTCGGTGTGATCAGCGTATGACAAAGAAAATCCTGAGGACGCAAGTCTATAAAAATAGAAGGAGGGCCCGACCTAGGATAAGATGGTTGGATGATGTACTGGAAGATCTACGATAATCGACGTGAGGGGTTATGATGAGGTGGCAAAAGGTAGGAGACATTGGAAAAGATTGGTGTTGGAGGTCAGGGCTCACGTTGAGCTGTAATGCTGAAGAAGAAGAAGAAGAAGTGAGCCTTCGTTTATGTGATACACAGAAGGATGTTAACAATGTAACTACATTGATGGACAGAAAAACTTAATTACGACTGATAAAAAAAGTCGCTTTGACAGCCGACGTTAATGATTACAACGAGGAAGTATCTTGTTAAAGTTTGAAAAAACTATGTTTCAGTTGAGTACGGAGTACGATAGGTGAGACAAAAACTTTGTGCCGTGACCAGGATTCGAACCTGGGTTATTGCGGCCACAACGCAATGTCCTAACCACTAGACGATCACGGCTACGATACCGCATGGTGAAAGCGATAAGTGCTCTTAGTTGTGTTGTGAATGTGAGACCGGTGAATTGCTAACCAAAGTATAACAGGCGCCAAGCTCACGTTCGTTACTAATTGGTTACTTCCTGCATAAAAACGTGGCTTATTACGGATATATCTCTATTGGCTACAACTCTCTGTTCTTTTTATTCTCGTTTGAATTTTGTGTACATTTGTTCTACTTGTGAGTCTCCTGACTCTTTCGAGGACTTTATCCTGGTTATCTGTATTGTTTCATACAGTGAATCTTTAAGTTATCCCTCCACTGATGGAAATCTACGCCTGGGCCTAGATTTTTGGCTTGTCTTTTATTACAAGGCTTTTCCGTTCTGGCATATTTTCTTGGCGTATGTTTGAAGTAGCTTAGGTATGCTCTCTTAATCTGGTTTAGTAAGCTAATTCTTGTCTAAAGTTTTTTCAAGATGGAAGCACTGTTCTGCACTTAACCCACGGGAACGTGAGAATAAGTCCCAGAATCTCATTGCGAAATCTTTATTTTAATTCGAATTTAATCCGAAGACGTCGATTCTCTTGCAGTCTTACTGTTCGACGTCCAAGTTGGCTGTTGGCTCATAAGTGGTTACCAGAAGTATCAGATTGTCACCCAGTACTATTTACTGCCTATGAAACTTTTCATATTTTGTTTACACCAATTTCTTCGTCTTCTTCGTTTCTTTTGCGTTCAGGAGTAAGCAATTTCACCTGCCTTTATTTTCATCTTTGTTCGTATCTTGTCTTCTATATATGCCTTTCCCCTGAAGTTCATATTTATAGTTTGTTGCGATATTCTATTCTTTCCTATTCTTATGTTTCCTATTCTTTCTTTTTCAGTATGGCCAAGCTATTTCAATCTACTGTGTTAGATACATGCATTTTTTAACGAGTTCATGCAATTCAGGTATTACTACATCACTTCTAATTATATTGTTTTCAATACATTTTTTAACTATCTCAAGGCTTTCTCTTTGTAGTTTGGCGCATAACTTTTTAAGATAGTACCTATGTTTCACAGGTCTATCATAAAACAGTAGACTTATACGGTGGATTCGGAAAGTCACTGTGCACTAAACTTGACGAGTAGGCAGCTATGTTTGGATTGGTAACACTGTCTGAGTTTTGCGGGCTCTAGAAGTTACATGTAATTTTTGAAGAGTTGCTGTTGTTGCATGTACAACTAATCGTACGTTGAGTTATTGTTGTCGTCACGTGAAATTGTTTTCAGAAGCGTGACGGTTTTTTCGATTCAGGAACGCGTTGTTCTTGTTGAACATGTGTTTCATAGGATGCCAATATCACATACAAAGTAAAGAATTTGGAGTGTGGGTTGGAATTAGCAGGCTTCGCGTTGTGTGTGCTATATTCTTTGAACAGACAATTAACAGTGACCGTTATTGCTCTGACATTTTAATTAACCTTATCGGTCAACTCACAGAAGCGGAGATTAGTTACACTTGGTTTCAACAAAATAAGCCTTACGGCACACACAGCTAACAGGTCACTGACACTTTGGATGATATCTTTGGAGAAGGGATCATCTCAACGGGTTTGTGGCCACCGCGATCACCGGATTTGAGTCCACCGGATTATTTTCTTTGGGGTACGGCAAAGAAAACAGTGTATCGCAGCAGGCCACGCTCAGTTGAACAACTGAAAGCTGGGATCACCGCGTACACACGAAACATATCACGAGATCAGCTGGTTGAAATGTTTACAAATAAATTCAAACGTGTTCAGTGATGTATCGGTGTACGAGGGGTACGTTTCCAACACCTTTTATAAGTTTTTCAAAGTATGCTATCTTCATATTGTATTGAATCAATATAAATAAATAAATCAAAATTTTATATTTTATATTGCAACAATACATATATTTGCATATTTGCCCAGGGCGGTATTTTTGTAAATATTTAGCATAGAAAATATATGATGAACAGTTTTTAACAATATTAAGCAGGCTAGGAATTGTCAGAAAGCGTACACCTGCCCCGCGAGTGAATACAGCGCTTATGTGTTTGTGTGTGTGAACGCAAGCTACGACAGGCAAAGACGGGGTGATGCGTACGTCTGTAATCAGGTTTTAACCGGATAAAAATAAACTAATTAATACATTTTAAACCTGTGAGCAAAGACTTACCCCAATTATAAAAACACCATTATATTAAGGAATTGTTAATGAATATAGTGATGTAAAAGTATTGCAGAAATTTGCAATAATAAAGACGCCAGGTAATTTAATGTTAATTACTAGTTTAATTAAATAATAATTAATAAGTGTGTTATATGTGAGTGACCAGGAAAAAATTACGCAAACGATGATATCGCTCGTGTTACGAGGAAGTTTACGAAATCGCAAAAATTAACCAAAACGTGATTTATAATTAAAAGGACGCTTTGCACGAAGTGACAATATCTAACAGGTCGAAAACAGTCCTGGACTTGTCAGATCGCCGTCCAGTATAAATACCACCGGCAATTTTGGGGCGGTCTCAGAGACTCAATATATTTTCACACAACGTCACGCTGCTAGTCTGCCGACCGATCGACATCTGTACCACACACACCAAGACTTATAGAGGAACTCTGAACCATCACGAACAACAAACCGTAGAGACAGAGAACACAGCATCAGCATCATCATCATCAAATTCTCAGGATTCAGCACACACACACACACGCGCGCGCGCGCGCGCAACGGTAACGTCGTCAGTACGCAGGTGATGAATAAACAATTATATATTTTAGTTTGTGAAAAGAACTCTCAAAAAGAAACGTATATATGAATAGTAAAGACAAAGTTTTAAATATAGTTACTGTACATAAATTTAAAGGGTAGTTAAAGAAAAGAATTTAATTTAACAAGAAAATTTTAAAATACTAATCTTTTGTTGTATATTAAATTTTGGGTGTGTCAATAGAAATAAATAATAAGTTGGAAGTAAATGTTATTTTCTATTTTGTTTATAGCAACAATTAGTTTTATTCTTGAGTTTTAATATTATTTTTGCTTGTAAATGAGTTGCTATTATTATTTAGAATTTGAGTCAAAGTCAGACACACTGAAATAAAAGGTATCTAGATAATTTGTTTAACATGTCTGTTTAGCTAGTAAGATTATATGGGTGTTTATTTTTTTATATGTCATGAGCAGGATAGAAGATTACATTGTATTTGTGTAAACATATAAAAGAGAATATTTTTATTTATCTAAGATTCGAATTGTTTTTAATATTTGCATATTTTGTATTAATATTAATAAATCATAGAATGATTATTTTGAAACGGTTTTAATTAATTATTTCATGTCAACATCTCACTCCTCTTTGAAAATTAATAAATTATTGTGCAACTACATATACTTGACACAACGAGAACAAAAAAAAATTCTGCGACCTGGCTGGTGTAATACACTTCATAGTTGCGTTGAGTACATGGTAATGTATTTGTGTGAATTTTTGAAATACTTGTAACGTTGCAATATATTAATTTGTAATATTATTATTCCGGTTACGTGAAATGTATAGTGACTTTCCGAACGCATTGTATAATCTTGTATAATTTTTCATCATAATTTCCTTTCTCGGTTTTGTTTCTAAAATTCTTTTAATAGTTCTACAAACTGCCTGAAATCTGTTTATTTCTTTTAGTTGTCCTTGTTGCAACATCCTAGGTATTTATGTGGAATATTTTATCCAGTACCTTACTATTGACGTAATTTTGACCTTATTCCATTTCTTAAAATTAAATCGTAATAAACAGGGAGAACGAGTGCGTAGGCTATAGTGTACGAGAACTAGCAGCAGGGTAGAGCAGAGGCCGAGGAGTTACTCAAGTGTACAGAACGTGGTTAACGACGCCCGGTGCCCACCTCTAGCGCTACAACGTCGGTTTCCATCAGGGTAGACCTACGTCCCCAGGCAACTCTACCACTTGCTGAGATGTAAGCCCGTACACCCTTTTAATGTCGAGCACAACACATCATCTCTCCGCGTGCACAGACCTTATTACGTTCTGTATTTTCTCTTTTGAGACGGTAATTTAAAATTTAAGACGAGCGAAAATATAAAAAATACCTGTTTTTAAATGTAATGGGCCTACTGAGATTCTCTCCGCATATCCCTCGTGTTTTTAAAGAGAACATTTAACACCAAAAATTATGTCGTAATGTGTTTTGTTTCACCTGATTATTCAAAATTTTGTCTTTAAAACGATGTGTTTTAGAATTTTGTTTTTTTAGACTCGTAAAAAACCCAGCAACATGTTTGTTTATCGCAAAGGAAATTTATAATAAGCCCGTAAGTAAAAACGAGTTTACTTAGTGGAGATCTTTACAGTGAAACAACTAATCACAACCAATCTGCAGCCGAAATAACAGAAGTTTTCTCAACGTAAAGAAATGTCTACAGAGACGAACAAACTCCCCTCACCCTAGAAAATATGTTAATAGTGTGTAATTTTCAAAAATGTAAGAACATTTGAATTTATTGTACTACAAATATTTGGTGGATCACATTCTTTACTTCGATGTAGGCCTCGATAATACAAGTGAAATTTGATGTCATCGCTTCCATTTTCATGCCAGCGACGGCCGATATCAGCTGTTTCCTTCTCAGTATAGTAATTATTGAAAAATTAGGTTTAGGTCATACACAAGAAATACAGTAAACGGGCTCCACGGATAGAGTGTATAAATTGCAATAGCTGTTATCGTCGGCATACGTAGTTTGGTATTTAGAAGTAATATAAAATCATAATATATAAAAATGTGTCATTTTAATGTATCGAATTAGGCCTATACTTAAAGAGCATACTATTTGTTATGATAAATTAGACACACACACATATAGGTTATATATCGCCATCATCATCATTATCATCATCATCTTCATCACTGCATGGATAGGATTTCTCCTGTTCCGGACTAATGACTCCCGCCATCTTGTGACTGGCCTGCCTACAGATCTTCTTCCAATCGGCTCATACTCATAAGCCAACTTCGGAAAGCGGGTATTCTTTCTAGCAATTTATATAATTCGGATTGAGATCATTTAGGGAAACTATATCCAGTTCTCGTCTAATATACCCGTATCTTATATGATCGAGTCGCGTATATCCCTTTGCCGACCTCAAATAGTTAATTTCTGCAGCCTGTAATTGGCACCAGTCCTTATTCCTTATAGTCCGGGCTTCGCATCCATACAGCAATGTTGGTACTGCCATTGCCTTATAGAATTTGATGCACGTCTCTTGTCTATTGCATAGAGGCATAGGTTATATTGTTACGTAATGCGGAGAAAGAGTTACGCCATTACGGAACGCTCTGGTAGGCTACATTGGAGAACGTTGTTATTACGTAATGCGGAACGTCTCGTGCGTTCGATGGTGTCGATCTAGAAGCTTCTTGACTAGCCCAACGGTGTGTGTTTCTGGCATGGCCGCGCTGAAGTATTCTCTAGAATTTTCACGTGTTTGTTAAAGACGCTTATTATGGAAGCCTGTAGACTATAAATAGTCCATACTTGCTCCTTAGAGTTCAGTGTTATGTCGGGCGATTTACACAGTGCGTCGAAGTTGTGTATTAGTGAAAAGTGATTATAGCGCGGAATTGTTTATATTTGACGTTATTATTGCGTGTGGACAAATCTAACTGGAATTATTGTACGAGCTGATTATAAACTGTTATTTGTGATAATTAAAGCTGGTTTTTAGTGACGTCATTGATGTCTTGTACTTTGTTTTCCACTGCACCATACGACGATCAGTAGACCGTCGTAACAATGTAATATATTATATTCGCAAATAATAAATTTATTATATTTACAGATGAAAATTATTATTTAATAATAGAATATATAACAATAAATTGCTTTAAGGAACCGAAAATATGAAAACTTACTTTCAATGAAGAAAAAAACACACACATGTATGTATGTATTTGTTTAATTATATTTGTTTAATTTTAAAAGATGTTTTAAGTAACATACATATAGGCCTACATTTAGTTAAAAGGTTCGCATTTAAATTTGAAATTCTGAGGATGATGAGACATTTAAATTTGAAATTTAGGCAACAATCTAAACAGTACGTATTAATTAGAAATGTATGCCCACTGTACATCATTTATAAGCCTCTTTATTTTTCTATTAAAAAATTTTTTTAATTACAGAAATACACATACAATTGCTCACATTGTATTAAGGACGGTATCAAGAGAAATCTGTACAAACAGGATTATGATAACAGAGAAGGTGTATTTAGGGTTTTAGTATGATTGACAAGTTGTCGACTAGTGGGGTGGCAGGTGGGGGCCTTGCTAACCCCTCGCTTTGCGCGCACACACATGTCCCTAGCCCTAACTCGCCCCTAGCCCTAGCCTACGCTTCCCTTATAATTCTTACATACTTGTAATAGAGTTACAGTCTTCATCCAGCACCAATCAGCGGAAATAATGTCTTTCCCGGCGAATCACTTTTATACGGAGTTTTATTTTGACTCGATTTTATCACTACTCTAGCTAGATCCACTTTTCTCCTATATAAAAATTATCGTAATTATTCTAATAAGTTACGTAATTTATTTTTGTAGAGTCATTAAAATAATTTATACAAACGCTACTGTTTAACGTCAATGTCGAAGCTCTTGTTGTTTTGATGATTATTGATTAAAATCTTTCTAATTTCCATATGTGTGCGAGATTAACCAATAGAGAAAAATTCTGTTCTTATACTCGTAAGGATATACAGACCTCCTATATAGGCTATATTTTTCTTCATTTTATGGATATGTCTACATTCCATAAATAACAGAAACGGAAACTAAGATAGCAGTAATGTTTGGGGTCTACCGTGCAAAAGATTAGGACAGCCACAATCTTAAAGGTCTACTATAATTTCCTTCGTCATTTTTTAAAAATGTCTTTAATAGTTCCACAAACTGCCTGAAATCTGTTTATTTTTCTTTAGTCGTCCTAGTTGGAACATCCTAGGTATTTAAATTGGAATAGTTTTTCCAGTATAAGAATTAAATTTACAGGCTACGGAATAAGTGATTTACACATACTAATTTTTTAGCCATATGTTGTTAGAAATAAACGGTAAGGGAATGTACAAGGCAAGGGAATCTACACGACAAGGGTATGTACACGGCAAGGGGATCTACACGGTAGGAAATCTACACGATAAAGGAATCTACATGGGAAGAAGATCTACTTGGTAAGAAAATCTACACGACAAGGGGATCTACACGGCAATGAAGTCTACACGGTAAGGGGATCTACGGTATTTTTGAACTACTAGCCAGAATCTGAAGTGTCCCATACAACACTAAACAGGAAAATTCTGTGTAGCTTTAGATTCGGAAATTGATCAATGAGAAGAAAACACGTACTGCTGTGTAAAGATTTTGGACGAAACTTCATCATAAGGTATCAAATTATTCCTTTATTGTACTTGAGATTCGTGAAATGCTGTGTGTTACAGGATACCTGTTTTCGTTTTGAACAACGTTATTATAAATAAAAATCCTATGAATTGTTGATCGAGGCATGGGTTATCGACATACATTAATCTGGAATTTGGAAAAGCGTTGATAAGAGACGCATCAATAATTTTCATTATCTGGGCTATAACGTGTCTTACATTACCAACAAACGTATGGTGAAGAAGCTGCAGAAGTTGAACAGAATGTGTGGGACCATCAGGAGAACTCTAAAATCAACGAGTAAGGAAACACGCCTGAAACCTATAAGGTGTTGACCTTCTCCACACTTCTCTGTTGGTCTGAGAATTGGACTAAATCCCAGGCCAGTCGTATTCAACCGGACGAAATGAGATTTTTCAGACATGCGTCAGGATATGCTCTACAAGATCGGAAAAAATGCGGATGTACGGGAGAAACTGAATATTATAAATACACTCGATAGGTTTGCCCGATATCGGTTATAAAGGTTGGAACATCTCAACAGAATGGACGATTGCCGCATCACCAAACAACTATTGGATTATAAGCCGGAAGGACGGAGATGCGTAGGGCGTCCGAAGTGACCGGCCCTAGTCTGTCTGCTTGTACCCTGAACAAACATTTTTGGTTTAATCCTTGCTGAAAATGATGACGATGTTGATGAAGAGACAAAGGAAAAATACTGCTACTTTGTAAATGAAGCGTGGTCATATTTGCAGTAAAAATATTACTTTTTACGAATAAATAATATAATCGTGTCTTTCTGACTATTCGGGGAGATGTAGAGGTCCCCTGTCTTCGAGCTCCGACGTGTCTTCATCCATTCGTTTCTGTGCTCATGCAAGAGACGATTGACTCTACAAGTGGAGTAACGATGGTTTAAGCACACTTACGAATAAAGAAGGCATAAAAAACTGAATCGTGAATTTATAGGAAAATACCAACAGCTTTCTCGGAATGTACAAATTAGGTAACAGAAATATGGAGACAGATGCACCTGATACGGTTAATGATATACTAAGTAGAGAACAGGATTTTGCAGTGTTATGGCCGTGTTAAAAGAATGGCAAAGAACGGATGGCCAATGAAACTACTGAAGGAGGTCAATGAAAATTCCAAATGGGGAGACCACCTCTGTAAAAGGTATCACATGTTATCAGAGCAATGGACAAGAAGTGTTTAGTAGAACAGCTGCTGATTCTTATGAAGGGAAAAGAACGCGTAGCCTAACTTCTAGTTCTTTTGTAATATCTTGTAAATCCATTTCGTTCCTGTGGATGTGTGTTGTCTGTAGGTGGTCACCATCTGTTCCGGGTTTTTGGACTGGAGGACAGCTCAGATTCGCAGATGACAATACATCACCAGTGTAACGTATTGAATTGCTCTACCACTCTACCATCTTTCGTCCTTATTTTGATTTCAAGTTCATGAGAAGAGTTAGTCTTTATAGCCGTTCAGACTGCGGCTCAGTTTGAATCAGTCAGGGTGACAAGAAGAAAAGAGAAAAATATACCGCTGAGAAATTTACCTTTCAAACCTAACTACCTGATCCTTACGATCTGTTAGGCAACGATATTTTACGTTTGAATTTTACACGCAGGAACGAACCTAGGATGATTTCATTTCGGTAGGAGGGATTATTTTTCAACCACATATCGTTTTCTTACAGTATTGTTTTTCTCATGTTATAATGAAAATCGTACCAAAAATTAAAACTAACAGGCAAACAGCTGTAATTCATTAATTTCATTAAAATAAATTAAAAACATAAATCAGACAGGCTTCCAGTTTGCCTTCCAAGCCTAATAATACCTTCCTGTGGAATTTAAATACTTTAAAGAGAACACTAAAAATAAGACAGTCAAGAAAGTAAGGGTTAGGGTCTACTAGCATGCATATAATTGCTGTGGATATAAATGTATCCAACAGGGTTGTGGATCTAAATTTTACAGCATGTAAAATAATGTTAAATAGTTTTGTTAAAAATATAAAGATTATCAGACTTTTTCAGTTAATTGCATTAAAAAAAACGCAACCCGTTTAAAATTTTTGCTCCAACATTTTCGGATTTCGGGGGGATATATCCCCCATATCACCCCCTAGGTTCGCCCCTGTACACGTATGTATAAGTGTGTATACACGTATACACAGAATGTAGCCTAAAAACATGAGGCCACTAATAGAAATGTCAACAGTAGGCCTACATGTAATTTGAAAGACATTTGATGACAATGCTGATGACGCCTAATGTAGAGAGAGTTACAATGGGGTAAGAGCGATGTACATCTGTCGCCACCTGCACCCCTCCCGACAAAGCAAAGCAGCCCCCCCCCGCAATTTGTCACTATTCATTGTCACCGCTGGGAGGAGGTGTTGCATTCGCTTAAATAAACCGGAGATAATGGCACGGCTTTGGTTACTTATTATTGAAATAAAACTCACAGCTTTGTATACAACTGTTGACAAAACTAACATCACTCGAAACACACTCCACGATGGTTTCACTGCGTCCATTATCACATTACACGCCGCGTCGCTTGCTGCATAAATACGTTAATATGTTCAAGTGATTGAAATATTAATATTGTACGCCACTAAACATATATTAAATGCAGTAAGTACTATACACACACTGTACCCCTTCATTTCGCAGCCACTTGGCCAGAACATTCGGGAGCAGGAACCAAGGCGTATGGCTTCACTCATTTTTAACTAGAACTCATTTTAGTTGTGCTTGCGTGTTTAACAGTAAATTCGGGTTGCTGACTTCAAATAAGTAAACCTGGAAACAATAAAGATTTCCCGGGGCGTTTGTATGGACTCATGGACACAGTATAGACAAATTATGGGAAAATTAACGTTCGACAACTAAGGTGTGAAAATGAAACTCTTTTGATACCTTTAGGTATCTTTTTGATACCTAGTCACATAACTCTTCTAGGTTAGCAGCCCATAGGCTGGTTTGCAGCAGCTCGCCATTCCTCACGCTTCTCTGCTTTTCTTTTTAACTCATAATATGATGTGCAGTTCATATCGATCATAAGCTGTTTCATGTAGTCTAAACGGGGTCGTCCTCTGTGATTCTTCCGTTCAATTGTTCCTTCTATTATTCTCTTAAGGAACCCATTGTGTCATAGTATGTGTCTTACATACTTAGGTCTTCGCCTTTTAAATTTCGCAGAAAGCTCTTCTCCTCCTGAGCTCTTCTACAGACTTCCTCATTCGTTATCTTTTCCCACCAGCTTATCTTGAATATTCTTCTGTAGCACCAGGTCTCAAATGCTTGGAGTCTTTTCTTGTCGCTTTCTCCACCTGTCCAAGATTCACTCCCGTATAGGGCAACACTCCACACGTATGTCTTTACTAGATTCTTCCTTATTTTTAGGCTGATATCTAAAAAGTGACCTTTAGCTGAAAAGGAAATATATAACAAGTGTATTCATGTATTTTAGCGTATCCCAGATTTTATAGTCGTTTACCTGCCAACAAATAAAAAATGAAAATAAAAATTTGTCTCACACATTTGAAATCTTGGCTAATGAATAGAAGGTCATTTGAATATCTTTATTATCATATCGTCAATAATAACTTTAACCACACGAGATATCATTAAAAAAAGAAATTTATTTGGGTTTGTATTTATTTGTAAAGAGTAAAGCTAGATTTATTTGTGATGTAAAAGATTCATGATTTGTTTATTACTAAAAATTGTTAACACTTATCATAATAATTTCATTTAATTTGCAAAGATTATATCATATTTAATTCAATGTAAAACTGTTGATTTTATGTTGAATATTGCCATAACTGCCAAACATTAGGTCAATTACTTTACATTATTAATAATAATTATTAATACTATATCATAATTGTAATCATTTATGTGAATTAAGGTTAAAAAGGATTATTTCAGTTGGGGTTAATTTTGAAATATAAAGCATCTATTTTTTTTTTAGTATATGCCTATGTTAAAATTTACCATAGTCTGCATAAGGTTTCAGTGACTGCACAATAAGTATATGACAATATTGGGTAAGAACTAATTGGACCTATGAAAGTTGTTTTTTTAATTAAACGTATAGCAAGGACATTAATAAACCTTAACTTGTCACTGCTCACAGTACGTGGTGAGCAGAAAATTCCTAGTGCTGTGAATGTAATGAACATTGTACCCAGAATTTATGTGACTTTTAGAAGTGAATTTAATAAATTTCAAATTTCAACATATTTTGGACCGTTGTGTTTAATATACGTTCTAACTGTGTCAATAATGCATGGAATTTTAATAATGTCAAAAGATACTAAAAAAAAATAATCTTTTGACATTATATAGGGACTTTGGAAAGAAAATGGACTTGCATCCCCTCTATTTTGCATTGCCCTGAACAAACTCGTAACGGATTTGGGCATAGATATACATACATATATATGTATGTAACATAATTACTTACGCAAACGACGTTAATATACGACAACCATTCGGAAAATAAAGTCCGGTAGCCTTTTTAAAAAAGTCTTTTAACTAAACAAATATTTTATTGCTTGCGTTTATTAAGTTTAATCCTAATTCATTTTTCCACGTACTTGCCACCATCATGTAAGTAGCCTACTTATCATATATCGTAGCGTGGAACAAGTTTCTTTATTCCCCCCACAAAGAAGTACATCGCCTGTTTTTTCAACCATCCTTCCACAGCACTTTTGAGTTCGTCATCGTTTATGAATTTCTCTGAAGCCAAAGAATATTTCAGATGTATAAAACGGCGGAAGTCACTCGGCGCCAAGTCTGGACTATAAGGGGGGAGCGATAAAAAATACTACATTTGAATTTCTGAAGTGTCACGCCCGTGGTCTTAGGTTGTCGCCAACATATATCTAATACTACTGTATTGCTATCGCCCGTAAGTGGAGGTGTCACGGAGTGAGACAGGAAACGACTGCGTCTATCTCTTTTTCTACTACTCGACCCGTTGTGCGCAAGCGTCCTACGTTGTGCGTAGCCATATATGGCTATAACTGACGCACGCTTGTAAGCATGCTCAATTCTCGGACGTGCGCATAAGACTCAAAGTAGTAATGAGGGAGACAGACGCATATATGTCTGCACCGTAATGGTTTCGTCGTCCTTCAGACCCCTACTAGCAATATAGGAGTATTAGATATATGGTCGTCAAGTAGGACGACATCTGAAGACAATAGGCCGCGCCGGCGATTGTGTATCGCCATTCCCAGCTTTTCTAGTGTTTGACAGTACACTCTAGATTTTATTGTCCAGGAATTCCACAAGTAAGACCTTTCTGGGTGGTCCCAGATAGCTGCTAGCAAATCTTCTTCTTCTTATCTGGCATTACAGTCTTTGGTGGGCTTTAGGCTCCTCAACAATTCTCCTCCATGCTTCCTTGTTCTTCGCCCTTCCTCTCCACCCTCTGATTCCCATGCTAACAAGATCTTATGTTATGTCATCCAACCATCTCACCCTTCGTCTGCCTCTACGTCTAGTAGTATATAATATTCCCTTCAGCTTTTTCTTAAGTATTCTCTCCTCTGACATTACTTTCACATGTCCCATCCAACGCAACCTCTGTGATTTGATAAATTTCACTATGTCTTTTCCATGTATGAGAGCCTGTAGTTCATTGTTATTGCGTATTCTCCAACAGCCTACTCCTATTACTGGGCCATAAATTTTACGCAATATTTTACGCTCAAATGATTTTAAAGAAGTTTTATCATTCTCTGTCAAAGTCTACACCTCAGATCTGTATGTAACAACTGATCGCACAAGAGAATTATTATTCTCTTGTGAGGTAAGTTTTATACCTCTTGTAACAAGATTGCTTTTAAAAATGTTAATACTGTATTTGCAAAGTAGACACTATTTCCTGCTTGTATCCTTTCTCTTATACTCATCCTAGTGGTATTATCACTTGACACCAAGCCACCTAGATAACTAAAGCAGGACACTCCTTTGAAACACTTCTCATTCACATTGAAATCTATAGTAACCCTTCTGGTCTCTGAGTTGGACATTGCCATGTATTTTGGCTTGTTCTTATTTACTACAAGACCAATTTTCATTGCTTCTGCTTCCATTAATGCATACATGTCTTTGAGGCTATCAACGTTTCTTTCTACTATTGGAGTGTCATCTGCATGTGCACATATTTGAGAAGATTTCACGAATACTGTCCCCCTTTTATCGATTTTTTTGCTAGCAAATGTTTGCTTAAAATTTTTTGTTTAGGTGATGACCTACGCTTCCATTGTTGTTTGGTTTTTGTGGTTACCTGCAAAATCCAAGTCTCATTTCGGGTAACAATACTTTTAAGGTATTCTTTTCTTTAGCACGATACTGGTCCAAAAACGTCCTAGCTGCTTCCGTTCTCTGATTTTTATGGGGGTCGGTGAGTGTCTTTGGCGCCCACCTGGCACAGATTTTGTGTTAATGTAGTTTTTCTGTGGCTATTTCGTACAGCACAGTTTGTGATATTTCAGTGAAGTTATCACTTATCTCGCTTGTTGTGAAACGCCTGTTTGTACGAGTTTTGCCATCGACACGTTGCGCGAGTTCGTCAGTGACTAGTCAACTTCGGCCACTACGGTCATCGTCATGCATACGGCCGTCAGCGAATTCCCGACACCATTACTTTACTGCCACACATCACATTTTCGCCATACACCTCAGTAATTTGGCGATAAATTTCCGGCAAACTTATTTTTTTGGGGCGTGCAAAAATCGTGTCATAGCACCTACTTTGCACTTCGGCGGATTTTCAATGAGACTATTCATTTTTGATAAACGTACCGTCAGTGTACACGAAGCACATTGAAACATCTGTGTTCGATGAAGTCAGTATAAACCAAATTGACACACTGCGGCTGTTCGAACTCGATCATTTCAGCTGCACAGAAGCTATGCGCAATCGGACCTTATTTTCCGAACGACCCTCGTAATTACGCCGCAAAGCGAACAGTCAAGAAGACATTCAAATAGCTAATGGAGAGGCCTGCGAATGTCGGGTTGTGAATCAATGTGACGACAGGATCAGAACTAGAATATAAGAGATGACAGCTTCGGGATTGTCCAACATTTCAACCACCTTATCAGCAATGTAAATTATAACAATAATATGATCCAAGAGCTAAGGATGGTAGCAGGGATATTCGCTCAAATTCTACACTGGGTCCAAGTTGGTTCAACGAAAATATAAATTTATGACATACAAGACGGTAATATGACTTATAGTCATGTCTTCTTCTTCTCCTTCTTCTTTAACATTACAGCCCAACCAGAGTCCTGTCTTCCAAAACCAATCTTCTCCAATGTCTTCTATCCTTTGCGATCTCGGCGTAACCCCTCATATCAATTCTCCTGAGATCTTGCAGCACATTATCCGACCATGTTAGCCTAGATCGACCCCTCTTTTGCTTTTACAGACTTGCGCCCTCAGCACTTTCTTTGGCATACGCCGATCATCCGTCCGTTCTAGGTAACCTAGCCATTGTATTCGTTGAACCTTTATGAATCTTACAACGTCCTCAAGCTTCAGGCCATAAACACGTCGTAAAATCTTTCCTTCAAATCCTTACAGTGTTTCTTGCTCCTTTTTTGCTAATGTCCATGCCTGACCTCCATGAGGAACAACCGGTCTGATAAGTGTTTATATATTTTCATTTTGTGTTGTGACTAATGAGTCTGCTTCTCAATAGTCTACTGTTAGCATAATATGCCCTATTTCCTGTTTTTATCCTGTCATGTATCGTCGTGTTTATGTTTATCGTCCTGTCATGTTCATTATCTATCATATAACTCAGGTAACTGAACTTAAGAACTGAATCAAATGAATTACTCTCTACGAATAAATTATACAGATACCTCGTCACATACGGATGCAAAACTTGGAAAGTTACTAAGAGGAATGAAGAAATGCTGAGCACATTTGATGATGATGATGTTTAATCATCGTAAAATAATTTTGGTACATGTCTTGGTTACACGTTTTTTTAAGAGACTTGTACATTCGGATTTGAGAAGAAGACTGTATGCGGTAGGAAAGGCTTATCCAAGATAAAATTAAAACACGAAGCACTAACGAAGAAGTAAGAAATGTTATAGGAACGATACAGACAGTGAACAAACTGAGAGGCCTCTTTCAAAATTGTTAAGACATGTAAAAGATCGTTGGCTAAAAACGACGTATCTGTAACAACTTCAGGAGAAAGAAAACGAGGAAACTACAGGCAGTCAGGAAAACTATGGAGACTGGGAAATGGATAATTAGACACTAAAGGGGGTAGAGGTATTGGAGAAGAGAGAGAGAGAGAGAGACGCGTCTTAAGGTCCTACTACAGCGCCTTTGAAGATCATTTTCAGGTCGTCACCACGTAATGTCGTATCCGAAAATACAAAGAGAGTTAACATTAAAATCCAGGCGGAGCCGAGAACGCCACCCCTTTAACACTTCGACAATATCAACCCTTAATACTGTAGGAATTAGACTACACAATTTCGTTTGGATATAAAATTCTATTTTATCAATTTCTTGTATCAGTCATATTTAAATTTTTTACCAGTTAGAAAATTATGTATCATAGGAACGTAGAAAACGTGTAAATTACATTAAATATTGGAAAACAGAACCAGTCTGATAATTAAATTTACACGTACCGTATATGGGAACGATGTGTACGAGAACAAAACGCTGATACAACGCAGACTGTCGCTCTTGAAACGCTGTGTCCCGATTTAGCGTTGGTGAATTACTTTTTTTGAAAACGCGACTGCAAAAATTGAACCGAACGACATTGTGTTTTAAACAAGCGACAAAAAAAAAAAAGGAAAAGCCACGCAGGAAATTGTAGTGAGCAGAACAATCTATGTTTGCTCACGTCCTATTTACGGCCAGCTGTAAACAGCGGAAAAACAAATAATTAAAAAGCAAACTTTGAGATTGGCGATGCTGACTAGCCATGGTGTTGTACAGTATACGAACACGCAAAGTAAATGATTTAATAAAGATTAGATTTAGGTAAACTTAAGCCCAAATGATAGGCTATCTTCTGTGCATAATTTAATTACACAGGTTAGCAAAACAAAAGTCTTCGTTTTTGTAGGACAGACAAGAATAATAATTAAAAATCAACCTACTGTGAAAATCAATGTTTTGAATTATCTTTGATGCAATATATTTCATAATAACACTTAGGATGTTTATAACAAAAAATAAATAAGTTTAATTAAGAGCGTGGAAATATCAAAAGAACGCTGACATGCTCAGGGTTTTTAAAATACCGCAAAATTATAGCAGTTTATATTTTGTTGTATGGTTTTGAGTGTTAGTTGAGATTAACAATTTAACAAAAAAGAAAATTGAAGAAGAAACAAAGCTTCTACGGTGGGTTACCGGGTACACTTATTAATTCAAAACATTAGGATGTTGCGTACAACTTGCGTAAATATCATCATCATCATCATCATCATCATCATCATCATCATCATCATCATCATCATCATCATCATCATCATCGTCGTCGTCGTCGTCGTCGTCGTCGTCGTCATCATCTCCACTTCACGGATTAGGCTGCACTGCCTGTTCCGGAAACCATATCGTCCTCGGACGCCCGACACTACGATACCCTGTGGGTTCATAATCCAAGGCAAGTTTGAGAAGGCGATCTTGCTGCATTGTTCTCAAATGCTTACACCAGTTGAGCTCGCATTCCGTAATTCTATCCTGTAATTTAAAAATTTGTAATTCTCGCCTTATCTGTCTATTATTTATTCTGTCTCGTAACGTTCACCCTTTGACCAACCTGAGAAATTTCATTTCTGCTGATATAACCTTCTCTCTTTCTATCTGTGAAAGTAACCATGTCTCACTCCCATACAGCGCCACCGGTACAGCCGTAGTCTTATAAAACTTAAGCTTAGTGTCTTTCCTAGTTTTGTATTTTAAGGTTCTATGGATTGTCCCACATATGTGTTTAAATTTATTAATTCTTTTCGACATCACAATCAACTGCGGGAGATATTTCGCATCCAAGGTAATTAATACTGGGTACCTGCTCCAAGATGTTTTAATTTACCTCTGTCTTTGTTCTTGCTGGATATTTCCCTCTAAAAGCCATTACTTTTGTTTATGTGGAGATAGCACCAAGGTTCCTATAACAGAGGAATTCCTCTACTAAATTCCTCAAGATGAATACTCCTCTCTGCTCTGTCTGTTGTGTAATTACAACATCGTCTGCATATAAAATAATACTAAGTGTACAATTACCTAAATACCTTGTGTTTAAATGAGAAGATTAGATGGAATTTTTTAGATCTAGGTGGAACCAGTATTGGAACTGGATGGATGAGAACAAAACTCCAAGCAGGCCTTCTTGTAAGTTTAAGTTTACACACTGCTTGGAGAAGGAATGGTGGACGATTTCGATAGTAGTGGTCAGATTAGATTTCATGAGTCCCGAAGAGACCTTTGGCTGAATCCTTGAAACTGGTGAACCTGACGATAATAAACTTATATGATGTACACAGCGTTTAGACTATTTATTTTTCAATTAATATGTGCTTCCGACAATACTTTTGCTCAGGAACATGGGCGAGACAGCGGTGAATGAACCAGAACCAGTAGAACCGGCCGTTAGTGTAGATTCTGCTGGTGATTTCCGTGAAATTGATTGCAAATATTGTGGCAATATTGTCTAAAGTTGACAGTGCTGAAAACATCTACTTTAGTTTGGTTTAAAAAATTAGACCGTGAATGATCACAATCACATCTCAAATCAGACTGGCTATTATTGTCATATATACCTAACCCACATGCATCTTCTTCTGAAATTCATATAGGCCTATAGGCAGATTACTTTGGCGCATTAAGTCTACACACTCCCAACAAATAACCGAACAAGGCGTTCAAGAAACAAGTATTGAAAGGACAAGTGAAAGGCTGAAGATATCAGGCATATCAAAAAAATGCTGGAGAGACGGGGACATGAAGAAGGGCTTGACAATGACTTATAGTAACGATAGAGAGAAATGGAAAGTTGAAAAAAGTTTGATGGAAGAGGAAAAATCGGTCGTTGTAAATTAATCTGCGATGATGAAATAACATTAGTTGAGAACATTCCATGTAGTATCTTCTCTAAATTTCCATAATGCTCAATCAGAAATGGTAAGGCGTATTGCGATGTCTGGGTAACAAGAAAACTTAAAAGAGTTTTACTAAGACCACAGTGGGAAGTATTACTGAAGACAGGTTAGAAGTGTGGAAGATTGCAAATAAAGAATTGGATTAATGGATTAACTGAAAACAATTGAGATGAATGTAATGTACCCAAGAAAAGATGACTCCAAAAAATATGGAAGAGCTAAGACTGGCAGCTAAGAGTGAAGAGGAAAAGAAGAGGAACGATACTTTGGTGATGTTAGACTAAGAAAGCGATAGAGAGAGATAAGACAAAAATCGTTAGGATAAGACATAAATAAAAGCTATGACGCCCGAAATCCTGGACTGCGTAGTTTCTACTGGCACACGATAACGATGACGACGACGACGACGATGAAGATGAAGATGATGATAATGACGACGATGACTTTATATGTCACCCATCGTTTTCCCACTATCTCCCCAAGCTTCTGAGACAATCCGGTTTGCATACTTGGCTTTCCCAAAGATCTGTCACTTTTCATTCGGTCCAGATGTCAAATTCAGTTTCTTTTAATGTCTTTTATTACACTAGACATGCTGGTTCATAGGCCTACTGCTTTTCTAGCGAGAGATGAAACTGAACTTCAGAGTACGTTACACAAATGTGGAGCGGAGTGGAGAATTGCGGGATTAAAATATTACGACTACAGAGCGGGGTTTTTACAGATTCTGTCGCATCCTACATTTCGACAGCCAACCTCTTCTACAACAGCTGTCTTCTGCCTTTCACTACCGTCGTCATGCAAAGCCAGTGTTACTGACAGATATAATTTAACTTCCGTTTTGGTCATCTGTTCGCTGTCATTTTCATCATTATGTGTTCACATTGCAAATGAGCTGTCTGGTATTCAGTCCTTCATCGTATAGGGTACTTTTCCTGTGTCTCCTAATTTATCATTAGAAATGTTTTGCAACCTGGACGTTTTATGTATTATTCTGGGAAAATCCACTTCTATAGTTTAAACTTTTTCCTGTTTGTGACCGACAGTTGCTGTATACGTCATTGTCGGCTCCACAAGTTCTTTATAGAGTGACATCTTAATACTATTAGTATTGTCAGCGTTTATTTTAATCCTCCCGCAATTGAGGTTAAAGTAAATTTTGAGAATTCAAGAGTAATGATAATATTAAGTAATAGTAAAAAATGATTAAACATTATAATAAACAAGCAGAGTGATATAAACATTTGGTTAGCATAACAAAGAATGGTGGCAGATGTACTAAAAATAAAAAAAAAGGTAAAATATCAATGGCAAAAGTAGCTAGTTTGCAATGAGAAAAACAATTCGTTTATTTTGTTTTCTTACTGAGAAGGAACAGATTTATTGACGAGCTGTGTTTGGAGCGTGGCAGTGTGGAACAGTCGTGGACCAAAGGTAAATTGATGTACAGAGTCGTGGTGTACAGAGGTAAATTGTCTGGATGATTCGAGATATGGATATGGAGTAGAATGCAGGATATACAATGAATTATAATAGATATTTACCATATATCCGTCGTGCGACTTCGTTTTTCTCGTCTTATTTTGACGCGTTTCGGCAACGAATTGCCATCTTCAGAATCTTAATCACTCATATGAGATCGTTAAAAAATTAAAAACACCAAAATCATTACGGTAAAAGTGCATGATTTTGGTGTTTTTAATTTTTTAACGATCTCATATGAGTGATTAAGATTCTGAAGATGGCAATTCGTTGCCGAAACGCGTCAAAATAAGACGAGAAAAACGAAGTCGCACGACGGATATATGGTAAATATCTATTATATTAATATAAGCGACTTGGAGACAACTAACCTAAAATGTATTACAATGAATTGATATGATATAAAACGAGATACTGATGGGAACGATAAGTAAACGAGAAAATTATTGGCGTGTCTTAAGAAAATGAAAAAAAAACTGGATAGAACAGTGGCTCTCAACCTTTTTAACTCCGGGACCCTCCTTGAAGCATATGGGACTTATGTTGAGACTTACATCTCAACCCTCCTTTATGGTCCCATAAGCATGAGCGCAGGCAGAATTACTTGTAGGGGTGTGCGCCGAGGTTATAATCATATTTTTGCTAACACCGAGTACCTTAAGCCCTCTTTTACGCTTAAACAAATTATACATTCTTAATTATACTTAATAGTACACAGTAAATACATTTTCTAGCCTGACTTAGCGACCCACCAAACGCCTCCCTCTGGACCCAGTGGTAGATCGCAACCCATAGGTTGAGAAACGCTGGGTTAAAACATATGTTAGTTAAGGAAGAATTATCTTACTGAGAATAAAACAGAAGGGAATATAAAGGGAAGAAGAGAAGAGTAACAATTACTGAGAAAATCAAGTAGGAAGTTGTTATGCAGAGATAAGTGAGTGGGTTACAATGAAATGGAGACGCATATTCAGATCCTAAGGCTTGGAGTTGGCACACAATAAGGATTTGAGTACAGTAATAACTTGACAAATGTACTGAACGCGTCCTGGATTACCGGCACGTTTCCAACCATTGTACAAAGGGATTTCATTTCAACTCACTGTACAGATTTGGTGCAGTTTGTTCAGCACTCAAGATTCACTACCATGCAAAAAAGTTGGCTCAACTATAGTCTTATAAATAAAACATTATTCTACTACTTAGATGGTTTTAGTTCCTTAGATGCTTATTCGCTCTTATTTTTCTTCAATCTTTTGGCAATGCAAACCGAGATAGTCAGTGGCCTTCACAACCTCTAACCCGAGCAGACAATATCCTCAAAAAAAAAGAAAACCCGTTTGACCTCCCTTCTATTGACTCTGTTGACGTTATTTACAGTATCCCTCTATTTCGATCAACAGTGACCTTCCCATTTCTTGCCAAATAGAGTTCCTTTCAAGACTTTCCTCAACTGCTGAACGCCTCATACACTGACCATACCACTGTATCCTGTGTATTTATTTAATCCTATTATTCTAAACTGTCAGGCATTAGGCACTGTGTTTGTTCCGCCTATAAAGGCTATCTTTTATGTCTCCCGAGGACTTTCAATACCTCTTCCCTGTGCAGGCTTACGTTCCAATACTGTTTTCAGGATTCCACCCACGGGCATTCTCTTTACATTGTGTGTAGGCGTATGTGCGTAGGAATCGTCTTTGTACTGCTTATACGATTTTTTCTTTTTTTTTTTTACTGCTGCTTCCCACAGCCTTTCCTATTTGTACCGATTATTCTTCTCATAATTTTTTTCTTTCAAACCTGTCAAGTTGTGCCCAAGTTTCCTCCTCTAGTGTCCATGTCTCAGTGGCTTACGTAACTATAAGCTGAATGATCGTTTTGTGCAGCTGGAGCTTTGTTTTTTTCCTTCTCACTAAGTGACTCCTAAAAATCTTCCTGTAAAAAATACGAACCGTTACGAGCTAAAATTCTTTTCGTAATTTGCTCTGCCTTATCTGCCGTGTTATGCAGAGTGAATTTCTTCTCTAAATACTCAAAAGACGAGACTCATTTATTACTCACCTACAAGATCGTATTATTCAGGAAATTAGCTACACGTTGCTGCTAGAAAATGTTAGAAATGTTACATGATGCACTCAAGCATGGCCGGGTTTAATAGAAGGCCGGAATATTAAACGTGGCAACGTTGCGTCTGAGGCCTATAAGCATAGTGTAATAAAATAGCTAAAGTGAACATGTTATATTTTGATTTAATTTCATAATATTACTAAAATAATGAGTAGGCCTATTTATAGCTAAATCTAAATTATAGGTCTGTCCGCACTTAGTACTATACGTTTAAGTTGAAGAAATTAGTGAATTAGTGTTAGGCCTACTGAATTTTTGTTCAAATTATTGAATTCGTATCATATGAGTTAGTCAATTATTATATTTCCTAAATAATATAACAGTATTTTAATAATAAAGTTTTAAACTGCAAAAAATGAAGAATTATAAAACTCCTGTTAACCGGCAATTAAAAATGACGCGATTTGATTATTGAAATACATAAATTAAGAGACCGTCTAGTCGGCCTCAAATATCAGCTGGTTTCAGTGTTGCCACGTTTAATATTCCGGCCTTTTACTAGAGCCGACCATGACTCAAGACACTGTTACGTTGACGCACCATAAGACGTAGTTACGTTTTTCAGGAAGAGTTGGAAATAATTTTTAGGAACTGACTACGGCCTTAATTGTTTGTTTACTCGTATTTTCACGCAGCTGCAAATTGCTAAGGTCAAGTGTCTGTGTTTTCTGTTTTCCAGATCATTGAACTAGCAAAACTTTACATAAGCGTTATAATTATGCAAGGAATCAGTTGTATTATGTGGCACGTTAGTTGTTCATCGACGTCACCATTGGATGTCGGAGAAAATATTGGATCTATTCTCATATTAAGCGGAAGATCACCAATGGAGAAATTTGTGCTCCTATATAATAAACAACTGGTACTTAGAAAAACTGACCGATGACAAAATAGTAAAAGAATTGGAAGAGGAGACAGACATGTTGATGGAAGGAAGGCCAAGTTGGGAGGAAGTAAGAGATGGAATAATTGCAACAGCACAGCGTGTTCTAGGGAAGAGAAAGTTAGAACCACGGAACCGTGGATGACACAGGAAATGTTGGATCTAATAAGGAGGCGTAATAAGCTGAGAAATAAGGATTATCAGGAGTACAAGAGAATAAAAAATCAGATTACCTCTATGTGTCGCATTGAAAAAGAAAATTGGATGAAACAACTAAGTCTTGAAATAGAAGATGATTTCAGTAGAGGAAAATGTGATAAGGCATATTTAAGGATAAAATCGTTACAGTTGAAGCATAAGACTAGAAGTAATGTTGTTAAGGATAAAAATGGTAAAATACTTTTCGAAAATGATAAGGTCAGCGAGCGTTGGAAGGAGTATATAGAGGAACTATATGATGGGGAAGCTGTGGTAGTCATGCAGGAGTTTCTAGAAAATGAGAATGCTGTAGATAGAGATATGGTAGGACCGCCAATTAGCAGGGTGGAATTTGATTATGCCCTTAAAGGTCTGAGTATGAAAAAAGCGACAGTGCCTGACAGTCTACCAGCAGAGCTTTTGAAAAAATGTAGGGGAGAGAACGAAAGACCAGCTATTTCGAATAATTACTGGGTGCTATGAAGAGGGAGTATTGCCAGTTGATTTCATTAAAAGTAGAACAATCACAATACCAAAGAAAGGTAAAGTAGACGACTGTGCTAATTATAGAACGATAGCCTTAATATCTCATGCTGCTAAGATTTTGCTGAACATAGTGAAGAACAGACTGGAAGGAAAGATTGATCACACTTTGGAGGAGGATCAGTTTGGATTTAGAGCAGGTAGAGGAACCAGAGAAGCAATCTTGGCTCTGCGGCAGATCTTGAAGAGGAGAATTGAAGTGAATAGGAAAACCTATTTAGTATTTGTGGATCTCGAGAAGGCGTTCGACAATGTTGATTGGAAGCTGTTGTTTCAAACTATGAGGAAGTCAGGACTTGACTGGAAAGTTAGAAGAGTAATCTTCAATATTTATAGGTTGAAAATTACTGAAATAGACATAAATGGATGTAAAAAGGAAGCAATAATAAGAAGAGGGGTAAGACAAGGTTGCCCACTGTCACCGTACTTGTTTAATTTGTTTATAGAAGATGCTGTAACTCAGATGAAAAGGAGTTCTAGGGGAATTAAAATAAATGGGGAACAGATACACAGTATTCGCTTCGCAGATGATATTGTACTGATGGCTGACTCAGAAAAGGATATGACCCGAATGTTAGGTACGTTTAACAAAATTCTTCACGCTTGGAGATTGAGGATAAATGTTAAGAAAACTAAAATAATGGTTGTAAGTAAAAAAGAGAAGACATTAAACCAACCATTATGTTGAACAACACAATATTGGAGCACGTTACTGAATTTTGTTACCTGGGTAGCATAGTTACAAGTGGGAATAAGTGTCTGGCAGAGATTAAGAGGAGAGTAGCTCTGGCAAAACAAGCATTCCAGAGCAAAAGGAACTTATTAACAAGCAACCATATTAGTATTGAAACAAGGAAAAAGTTTGTTAAGGTATTTGTATGGAGTTTTTTAACTTACGGGTGTGAATCGTGGACCTTAGGGAAGGTGGAGAGTGACAGACTTCAGGCAATGGAGATGTGGATTTGGCGGAGAATGACAAAAACTAGTTGGACAGATAGGAAGACGAATGAACAGATCTTAGAGGAAATAAATGAGAATAGAACACTGCTTAGGAGTATAGAGGTGAGGAAGATTAAGTTGATAGGGCATGTGATCAGACATAGTGTTTTTTAACTAACATCTTGGAGGGCAAAGTAGTGGGGAAGAAACCCAAAGGAAGACCAAGAACTGCATACTTCCGCAGCACAATGAGTGTCGTGAATAGTGGGTCCTATGAAGAAATGAAGAATATCGCAAGGGATAGAGTGACGTGGCTACAGCGACAAGGCATTGCCTTTAGGAGTTAATATATAATAAACTGAAAGAAAGAACAACAAAACATTTTCGACTATTATTAAGTGGCCGTAATTAATACCGTTCGAATACACTCAAAACAATTTACGTTGTAATGCGACTTATTGAAGACAACGCATAATAGTCCTATACAGACCCGACACCAAAATTAGCTGTCAGTTTGCTATAAAATTTGTAAGAGCACAAACAGTAACCCGTTTCCCGCAAGTGCGACAGTATATTGAGCTTAAAACCAGCCTACGAATGCATCTCGGCTCTTTCTTTAGGGGGGGGGGTGCCTTGATCTTGAAGTGGTGCCTTACTCCGTGTGCTCTTAGAGTGGAAATCACGTCCGGCCATTCTTTTAGTTATTGTGGCCCACGTTATCGCGTGGAAAATCCTTGTAACGACGGAATTGTGGCTGTAGCCTACGTGAAATCTGATATGTAAACTCTTTCCGTTCTTAGTTCAATCCTGATGTAAACAAACCCACGTGGCAAATCTGAAACGTTATTAGTCAGGGGTGTTCACACTGTTCACACAGTAATGTATTACGCGCATGTGCAGAATGTCTGTATAGTCATGGGAGAGTTATGTTGCCTCTTAAATCGGGGCACATCGTTTTAAAACTTCTTCCTTATCACCGTATTCTGTATCGTATTGAGTTAATATGGAGCCAGTTTAAAGGATATGTTGCCCGTCCAAACACAACATTAGCTGCTTGATATAAAACAATTTATTGAGAAGGCGGTAAATGAAACAATGGCGGACAAGTGGAGTCATGGTATGCAGCATATAATCAAGGAAGATGATAAGCTATGGCAACTGGCCCACATTACCGACGTCGTTGTGGACAGTGGAGAATCTTATCAATAATAACGGTGATTCAAGTAATAATACAAGTTCAGACGCAGATATGGAAGACATTGAATTACTCTCTGACAGCAATTGATAGTATTCAGTAGACTGGTAATTATCACAGCTTCTGTTTTCGTTTTAAATAAACTTTACTTTTTCGTTTGTTGCGACTAAGTAAAGTTAAAAAATTAAGTAAAGTTAATGATTTAAACGTTAAAAAAAATAATTAACTGATGTTATAAAATATTTCACTGTCTGTCTGACATTGTCACACAAATTTTACTTTGGTGAGGACAAATTATTACAATTTACGTGTGTTTATACAGTATCAATATTATATGTACCCTGTCTGTACTCCTTCTGTCAGCACTTTCCGAGACGCCTTTAATTTAAGTAGCAAATAGCGTTTCAGATGTGTCACGCCTGTTTGTTTACATCAGGAGTAAGCGAAGAACGGAAACAGTGTAATTATGAATAAACAGAGAGACAGGGTAGTCCAGTACCGTGTTTGCGTCCAGTCGCGTTAACAAATTCCTAACACTACGCGTCTAAACATCCGGTACCTTCTCGACTTTGTCACAACAAGCGGACTTCTAGCGGACCACATAACTTAGCTGCATGCCAGAGACCTCCACGAAACATTGGTGAACGATATAATCAGTTTACCATGTGGTTTTACTCGTACTTTACAAATTATCTATTTTCGTAAGAGATACCAATTATTTTGTCTCCTATTTATTTAACTTGGTAGGTTTTTTTTGTTTTGTACAGTACGTATTCTGTATCTGTACAACTAGGAGAAGTTTTGTAATACGCCTAATAGTGTGATTGTATTTTTAGAAGGGTTAATAAACATTGTATCGATTTCTCTGGCCTTTAAGAATTTATCTACTGTCTAAAGATAACGATTTACGCGATCCTTGATTGTATTGTAACGCCTATTCATTAAGTAAATAAAATGAGTGGAGCCTTTGTGACGCTTGTCACGTAATGAGTAATCAGCAAGAAGACGCAATGTTTACAGATTTTCTACTTCGCACGACTGACACGAACAATCCCGTGCTTTCTTGTAAACGTTATGCCCCAATGGTGACCCTATCTGTAAATACGGAAGGCAACACGGGAACCCTGTGGCCAATTTTGCTTTGCGTTTGGCAAAAACTTGCAAACGTTCGAGTCTGAGTAGCTCAGTTTCTGGAAAGTGGGTATTCTAATAAATGGTTTAATAAAAAGTAAGTGTTTTATTGGAACGGTATTAAGGAAAGCGACAAGTGTTTGGTCGTTTATTTGCGTCGGAAATGACTGTAATTCAACGAGCGTAGCGAAGTCTCGGTTTTAACGCGACCGTTTGGCATTTGTCTGTCTGTCTGTCTATCTAGAGTACGTTTCACGACAACTTTTGAATGTGCCAACCGACTTTCGTAAAACTTAGCGCGTGGGGCCATACTTTTTCCCACATTGTTTCCAAGATAACCCGCCTCTTTAATAGGGGGCGGAAGGCAGCAATGTTGTGGAAAATATTTTGAACAAATCGCAAAATTGCATACACAGTAGGGTATAAAATTAAAGGGCACTTTATCAAAAATATGAATATGTGGTTAGTTTGTAAATATCAAAATTTTAGAACACCAGGGCACATAAAAGGGATACAATATATCAAAAAATTGAGGAAAATTGTAAAATTCCGTGCTCAGTATCAGACTAAAGGAAATTTTAATCCTAATACAGGTTTATTGTTTACTCTGAAAATTTCTGAACTTTAGGTGCAGCACGGGCCAAAGCCGGAAGTCAAAATTTTAAGAAAATTGTAAAAATCTTTGTGGAGATAAACTTATGAGAAATTTTATTCAAACTACAAACTCGCTATCTTTAATAATTTGAAAAATTTATATTTCTCAACACCCCTTGCAAATATTGAATTTCCTTCAAAAATTTTGTAAACTAAGTTTGTAAAAATAGGCCCCTACTTTACGTATTGATATCAGTTATGCAAAGAGAAAAAGATTAAATATGGGGTAAATAAATCTATTGAAATTTTATAAACTTAAAAACCACGACTAACTATTTGTAATTTAGGTATTTCGGTTATAAGTTTATTCAACAAAATAATAAAGTAGTTCGGAATGTTTAGTGTTTATTGTATTATTGTCTACGTTACAATTGTTATTCTACTAAAAAGTAAAGTAGTAGAATAATCGCGTTTTCGTTATTTTTCTAATAACTGAAAAATTTCTCTTTGAAATTTCTGATTGAAATATGTTTAATAATAAATATAGGCCTATTTCGATAAAAGCAGTCAACGATTTTTGGAGCTCATCGAGTTTGTAAGTTACTTAATTTGGTGACTTTTATCATGTTATGAATCAGGCGTATTTGACATTTGCATAACCAGGACTGCTGTAATACGTGTAAATTAAAAAAAAAAGAGTATTAATAAAACTGTAAAGTAGATCTATTAATGTTCTTTCGGATTAGCAATCATTTATTCCACTAACAGTACCAGTATTCAAAATGCGATCCTCGAAACAGTAGGCCTATTTAATATGAGACTCACTTAGTCATGCTTATAGTATCTATAATGTAGGCTACAATAAAAATTCACGTTTGGAGCAGTCATGTGTGGATTTTTAGTTTTTGCAATATGCTGAACAGTTCACAGAATTTGACAACGGAATATCTGTAAAGTTTAATTCAATTTAAGCTTCCAATAGTCAGTCCATGATAGTTGTACACATGCATCGGTGCCGTTTGTATGCAGCCACGCTAACCAAAACAGTATCAAACTTTCAGAAGTGTTCTGTTCATTTCCGCTCGTCAAATTGTAGTGAACTTTTTAAATCGTTTCTGCAATTTGAATATTTATTACGATACGATAGGATTACATTGCAGATGCCAGACAACATGGTAATAGGCCTACGTGATGTGGCCCTTTTTATATCCCTCTGTTAGAGTTGACGTAGATCAGGCTATGTTATTTACACAATACGGTTTACAAACAAAACAATGTGGCCGGTACTATGCATAGTCGTACACCAACTTCAACTGATGAGACTAGGTACCAGCTGGAGGTGAATGAGGAAGCCCCTTGACGTCGAATGAAAATTAATCCACTTCTGAAGGATTCAAACCCACAAATCAGTAAATTAAGTTTTGTTTATTACAATTTTGCTATTAATTTAAATCTTTGTGAAGCCCACAACTATGGATTTTAAAGATAAATAGGCCTATTCAGTGAGGAACGAAATCGTTCTACAAAAACTGACGGAATCTCTGTATACCTTTTACCATTTATTTCTTAAAAGTCGGTATGGACAACAGAATTTAAATTTATATCTAACCGAAAATTAATTACTGTTTTAAATTATTAAAACCCAGAAATTAAATACTCAGTTACAGATCGTATCGAGTTTATCTTGACGAAGGTTAACACTGTAGGCCTATTTGTGAATAAAATTCATTCAGCACAATTTTGAGATTCAACTTATTAGATGTAGCTCTATAATGAACCAACGGCTGAAGCGTAGTGGCCACCCCATCTTCCTTCTATGTCGTACGGATCAAATTGCCAGCTTTACCTGCCTCTCGTAAACCATTTCCGTGGTACAGATAGGAAGACTTGCCTTCCAAGATAACACAATTATTTCTAAGTTTTCTTCGAAACAACCTTTTACAATGGAAAAAGTGTCATTGAAGTAATTTAACCTACGATTTTTATATAGGTCTAATACTTGTAAATATTAAGCGTTTGTACACGCCAATAATAAAACACATATGGGTACGGGCAAACACAAATGAATTTCCTCATATAGCCTCTACAGGCCACGAAGGCTGTGGTTTTATGGGTCTAGATTTTTGCGTCGAAGAGTTTGAACATTGACCAAGTTAATAAACGTAAGTGCTTACACATTCATTGATATTAAATAACTGATTGCTGTGTGTGTGTGTGTGTGTGTGTGTGTGTGTGTGTGTGTGTGTGTGTGTGTGTGTGTGTGTGTGTGTGTGTGTGTGTGTGTGTGTGTGTGTGTGTTGGAGAGGGAAAGTGAGTGGTGAATTTACGGTTAATTGGGGGCTACAGTTCTTGTCTTAAAAAAAAGTACATACAATTCAGAATATTGAGAATCAAACGTGAAGTATTAACCAAGAATATTGAAGAATATTTAATGATGCCCTGGGTGACGATGAAGAAGTACCAAAACAGAAGGGCACTGAATGTTCGGATTTTTCGCAATAAGGACTTCATTACAACTCAAGGTCAACTTACAAATTTTTGTCTTCAAGACAGAGGACTCCTCTAAAAATTATGTTGTTGTTGTACATCTGCT
>CM068368.1:774800434-774807934 GCA_034769895.1 Magicicada septendecula
GGACATCGGAATCGATGGTTGCTTCATATAGACCGAATGAGGGCCGACGGAGGATTGCCCAGGCAAGTGCTCTTATTATAAGCCCAAAGACAAGCGACCTCTCGGGAAACCGGGAACAGATGGCTTGACTCTGCTGACCGGAACAGGCGATATCACCTAATACTCGTATATCCTCTTAAAAACCTTACTTATGTTTACCTGTCATTCCGTGGTATTCTCTAAATTTCTTCAGCACAAAGCCTAAAATGCCTTTAATCAGTTCTTGTCTGTCTTCTCAGTGGGTCATGATTCTCAGTCACCCAAAGACTTGAGTTCCAAAAAAAAACTTTATGAGATTCTTTCTTGTCTTAAATGTCTTAGTCCAGATTGTTTAAGGGTAACAGCTCCTTGTTTTTTTTCCAGGAACAACACTACCTTTGCTTGCACTGTCGTACTAGATATTTTCTTATGGCCTTCCGTCCTATGAGACTCCGATACCTGTATTTGAAAGTTTTAGCTGTCACAGATTTATACCTCTCAGTTAAACATTAATAACTCGACTCGAGTCGTCTAAAAGCACCATGACATCTGTTCCCTTTATGACCATCTTCATGTCAAACCTTCGTCTTTCCATGACAACCATGTTTGCCGTGTAGATCGTTCTCACTTTCAACCAAAAGAGCCGAACTGTATCATCTGTAAATCCGAACATGGTGATGCATTTATATGAACACAATAATGTTGTCATTTGAGCGCGGAAGCATGTACTATCTATAATTTAGATATTCGCTTACGTTGCCTTTAAATACGTGCAGGGCTCTTGTCAATTCCGTTAAATGTTAAAACTCCCGGGCTACTTGGCCGAGGTCGAACGTTTAAACCTGCATATCTGCTACTGTTTAACTTTCGACGACTCCGCGGTTGTCATTATCAGAGCCGGAACTGATCACATCCTGTTAAATTTCCCTTACAGTTTGGTAGCAAATAGTTCATAGACATTGTTAGGAACATGCCAAATGTCTTCTTCTAAAACTCACTTCGGCCTGTTTTGTAATCCGGAACATTAATGAAGTTGTAGTAAAAACGCTTATATTAGTTTACTACTTTGGTTATTTTCAATAACTGTTAAATTTTTAAATTTTACATTGCGGAAACTTGCAGTACTCAGGGTAAAGCCACTATAATCCAAAACTATGCTGTAAAGTAATTAGTGAACAAGCGGGCAAAATGCAGACCTTTGTTTAATGAAATCCAAACCAAATATCCGAATCCACCCCTCACACTTCATTCTTTCTAAACCAAGGTTGCCACCGACTATGGCGGAAGGTAGAAAATAGTGATGAAAAACAAAAACCTCCCTAGCCTTGGAATGCTCTAATAGCGTCGGGTCAGAAAAACAAGGGTTGTTCAAAGAAGAATAGAACATATTAAATAGAAGGGACCTCAAGCAAGACAAGATGAAGCAATATGGGAGTCCGGTTACCACAATCACAAGACGTGAGTCCGTGAGGCTTTAGGATAAAGGTAAAGTCTCATTTTTTACAACAAAAGTAATTTCGTCGAATATATGTATACGTGAATGTGTAGCACCATAAGAAGGTCACAAACAGGGAAAGCTACCAGAGAAACGCAAATTAAATTAAGTGATGGGGGAGCTCACTCTATTGTGAGGTTCGAATGCTGGTCATCAAGAATAAATTATACGAGGCAGACAGAAACATCAGAGATTATATTTATGTGTCCATCATAAAATGTATTAGGGTAGACAAAATTAGAAATAATATTCCAAAGCTGACTGTGAACTAACGGCCAGAAGTGAAAGGAAGTATCGCCAGAACAAGGCGAGATAGTGAAGCCGGAACAGGCTATAAGGCCTAAACCTCGAAAAGAAGAAGAAGAACAACAACAACGACTACTACTACTATTACAACAAGACGACGAAGAATATTTATTTTTGATAATATTTATTATTACTAGTGTGCTCCCTGAGCTGAAATGGTTTCTCATTTTTTTGAACGAAGTAGATTTATTATTGGGCTAAACTTTGATATTATCAAATTTTTGATAATAATTTTAGTTATAAAAAATAAAATAAAATAAAAAATTCCAGTTACTCAACTATTTTTTCTTTTTCTTTAGTTAAGTATCAATTTCCCAGTAACCATACAATAAACGCGAAAAATTCCAAACAACCAGATTCGTGTTAAAATTGCACTTAGTCTAACAACCGGTTAGATTTTACAATTTTTTCAAATTTGTAATTTTTTTTGGCTCTGGAGTCCAAAAATTTGTAACTTTCTAAAACCGTATATACTATATTCAGATTATAGTTAAAATTCCCACTAATTTTTTACCCCGCATGAATTTTTGCGATTTTATTAACATTTTCACCCAATTTCTGGACCCCCGGCATTCTAGAATTTAAACATTTTCAAAAACAAACGCTACATCAGATTTTTTATCAAATTTCCTTTAATTTTATATCCCACATGAACTTTTGTGACTTTTTCACTATTTTGACCCCACATTTTTGCCTCCTGCTCCCCTAATTTTTGAGGGATCAATCTAAAAAACAAAAGGTTCTCTAAAGTAAAAGAATGGACAAGCATGTCAAGTTTTACGAAAATCGGTTGTGATCGTGTTTTACAAAAGTTATCGTGAGACATATCCTGCATAGATAGACAGACAGACAGTTAAAACGGTCAAGTTAAAACTGAGAACTCACTTCGCTCGTTCAGTAAGTTTAAATCCTACAAGGCTGTATATTCTTGTTTAGACGTGTATCCCTAGTTACCTGAGCTTTCCACTGTATCTTCCACCTACCTCTAGCATTCTGCCTTTCACTCGTTCACCGTTTAAATTCACATTTCTTCCTGATAATAAGTACATCCATATCATCAAATTCTTTGCAATTTTATTATCTTCGCTAAACTCTTCACATTTACATTTCCTTGTTTCTCAATTATTTTCCAACCTACTTTATATCGTCTTTCAGCGATAATTTCCTTACTTCCTTTACTCACATACTTTTAATTTTTCCTCTCTTCTAATTCTAAGATGAGATTCAGGAGTAGCTTATTGCTGCCTTATAAAACTCTTTTTTTAGTCTTTCAACTAATCTTCTTAAGTTCTTGCCTTCCATAAAGGTTTCGGGTCTACGATATGCTTTGCGGCCAGCCTGTCCCACACGTAAGCGATAAGCGATATGCAAGTATGATATACTTGCATTCTTCTGCTGATTCTTCTTAAAACTCTTAGGCTCTAAAATTCTCCATATTTACCCCTCCAATTTATTTCTTCGCTTTCTTCCTAGTCTCAGACATTTTATTTACCTCTAGTTCTTTACTTCTGTTGTCAAATTTCATAATTCTCTTTGCTTAGACTTCTATTCATTGTCATCACTATTAGGCCACCAACATACACAATTATTTGATCCAGTTTCTCTACTATTACGAAGACTAGTTAAAATACGTATTAATATCTGAAATTTAGTTTGGATATCTAAATTTTCTACTTGCTAGTGTAATAAAAGTTACGCAAAACGTGTGATTATGGCGGCACCTGCACGGCGCCCGACTACGTAAGTTCCAATCGTATTCCGATCGAAACAAGACGAGAATATTTAAGTGATACAATTTTCATGGGAACGTCGAGCACAATAGCGAAGCAATAATGAAAACGTCATTCCGACAAACCGATACATACACGCGCTGCCCGCTCGATTTACGTAAACGCCAGGAATAGCTTAGTTTTTTCGATAACAATTTGAACCTTAACCTTTGTTCAAATAACAAGCACATCAAAGAAGAAAGTAAAATGTGTCAAAATTACATTTTACAACAAGCAAACAAAGTATTTGGAAACGTCAAACTCGTTGTTGACATCAACGGATATGCGGTGAAATGATAGTTGATTTCAATGCGGTGCACCTTCAAGTGATTTAAGTACATCGTTCGTCTGACAGTTTGTCAAATAGAAAACACTGACAGCTCGCGATGCCCTCCACATGCTAGTGTGTGTGTGTGTGTGACGTAATAGAATCACGCGTAACGGAAACCAGCCCAAAACGAATCCACTGAACAGAGAGAAAGCATTTACTTTTACGTAAGATACGCGTTACGCGTTGGTGTACCCCTATATGGGATTATGCTAACCTAGCAGAAAGTACGGTAACAGTTTTGTGTAGACAGATTTCTGAGGAAGTCTTTGGTGTGAACCGATATGAATAATCTAACTACCGTCTGTTCTTGCTGCCTCGATCTAGAGCAGGGATTCCCAACCGGTGGTACGCAAGAAGACTTAGCTAGGAAAAAGTATTTACTTAAAAAAATAGATAAATAAAAATTTATGTTGAAAACAACAATAAATTTTCATCGGGCACGATTTAAAACGATGACACTTATAAAAACACAACCATTAATATACTATTCATGTTGTATCAAGTTCATTATTGAGAAAACCCCAATAACCTTTCTCCGGTGGTACTCGAAATGAACGTGGAAGACCAAAGTGGTACGCGTGTCCGGTAAGGTTGGGAACCATTGTCTAGAGAGTGGAGGAGGATGACCATACCGTGAAGTTGTCGAGTAATATTCTGTAACAGTCACTTGGCCAACAGTCAAGAGCTCTTTAACCACAGTAAACAGTCGGTATTTCTGTATTCACTTGATCCAGCATCCTCTTTTTCCGTTCAGAATTTGTATCGTCATTCATTCACTCTAATCATTAGAGCGTGTGTTATACGTCGTCCGATGAGGCTTCCACATTCCTTTCCTTATCTTAAATATTTCATCACAGCTTGGCCTATCCCCCCATGAAATCCTTTGCATGTTTCTACTAGTAGCATGCTCAGAAGCGTTTCCCGCCTCTCATCCCAACCGTCCACGATACAGATCCACTCTCCGTACATCCAGATTCATAAAAGAAAGACTTTCCAAGATTTTTCCTTATTCTGGTGTAAGGCTGACATTCTTTGAAGTTCATCTTTTGACATTAGCGTTCCCCTTAACATTTTTTTATTTTTCTGTCGTCGTCGTCTGAATTGTATGGCTTCCACGGCCGGTAGCAGGCCACATCTAACTATCCAAAAATCTTTTGGTCCCCGCGACGGGAGCTCTACAAGAAGTTCGGGACGCGGCACAACAGCGGACAACGGGCAAAAGCCCATCGTCTTGCACAACCCTTGGTCATCATATGGCTTAGCCAACCAGCGATTCTCGGCTTAGTTCCCGTTACTACTACCCTGTGTTTTATGATTATAAGCAACATTTGCTATCCGTGATGGATCCATTCTTAACATATACTACTTCCAGCTTTGGTATTTTCTTGTATTCTACCGTAAATATCTTGTTTTCAAAGTAAATATTTAATTATCCTCCTTTCGTATACCCGCTTCTAATCTATTTCGTCTATCTTCGTGAATCCCTTTACCAGTCTCAAAAACTTTATTTCTTCCGATCGCTTACATGTATGATGACCATTTTGTCCAAACCTATCATTTTGCGTATCTAGAATTTGTTTGTTTTGGGGGGGTGATAGATCGAGTCGGCTTCGTACCAAAGAAAAAACAAGTTAGGACTAATCAACTATAGGTCTATTGTCTTCAAAGTGGTTGAAAAACGTGTGATAACGTCCTGAAATCAGTTTTGGGGGGGTGATAGATCGAGTCGGCTTCGTACCAAAGAAAAAACAAGTTAGGACTAATCAACTATAGGTCTATTGTCTTCAAAGTGGTTGAAAAACGTGTGATAACGTCCTGAAATCAGTCCTATTAAAGTAAACTGTAATAAAAATACGCGGTACGAAACATTGTTTAGAAGATACTTATTGACTGAACTGATTTTCCTATATCACATATTTCAAACCTGTTTATATATTCAAAAAATAGTTACTAATATATTAGCGTGCACAGTAACAAAAAACAATAATAAAACGGCCTACAAATTAAGAGATTAACAAAATTCGTCAACTTTTTTTGACCATCTGGAAGGAGGGTACGGTCCCGCGTTCCCTCGTAAATACGCCCCTGTTCTGCATAGGTTTCGCTTTCCCACATAGACGTAGATGTTCCCATTCGTTTCCAGAATTTTAATTTTTCAACAACTCTTCTCTTTAACTCGTCGTTTTTGCTATAACCCTACTTCTAAAGTTCCCCGCTTTTGATATCATAAATGAGCAAGAATCTCCATAGCTTGTTCTTGATTTCTGTCAGTGTTATAGACGATGCCAATACCTAAATAAGTAAAATATTTTAACGGTTCTCCTGATAAGGCAATCCTTGCTCTAATCTAACGAATCAGTTCCCTGAAAAGTCATAACCCTTGTTACCTCTGTAGATATTTTGCTCTTATAATCCTCTCATGCTTTCTTTATGACTATCTATGCTAGCTTTCATTATCTTCGAATGTAATGTAAGCTAGCAATTATCTTTCAAGCTAGATTAAATGTAACAAATGAAAGGCAGTATAAATTTTTGATGATACGAATGGCATCGCCCGTAATCGTTTTCCACCTTCCAATGATATCATCCAATAGATGTTATAAAGAATAGGCGACATACAATACTACATCCCTGTAAGAATATAAGCCTCTAATTTTTTCTATCAGTCTTTTTTTATTAAGTCGTCCGTTTACCTCCCACATAGGTCTTCCTCTTATCGTTCCCACGGTGTCCAGTCTACTACGTTTATTCCATTATACTACGCGTTTATTATATTATACAGTATCTTTTTCTCATACGTTATGACCTGCGAACTTCCACTTCAGTTTTGATGTCTGCTTCCTAATATCTTTTAATCTTTTGTATTTATAGTTCACTAATCTTTCCTGTTATTTTTAAATGTTGAATTTACCTTTCCATTGCCCATTGTGAGTTTTATTGCTCATTGCTCATTTTATTCATAATCTGTTAGATTGTGTCCTCGGCTATAGCTTAGACACAAAGACGTATAATCCCGGTTTTTTAAGACTCTGCGGTAATATCATTTGCTAATTAATTTCTATCTTTACGAGATGTCAAAGAGTTTAAGACTTTGTATGAAATAATTTAAGCGAAAACCACGTCTTAATAGTTTTCAAATGTTACGTATCAATTAAAAATTACACAGTGATACTGATATAGATAAGATGTCTAAACCGTAATAATAACAACATCATAATATTCTTCTTCACTTCACGGAGTAGGCACATTGCCTGTTTCGTCTTCATAGTATATCTCGCCATTTCCTTTTCGCCTTCCTACATTCCTTGCTCCAAAGGTTCCTGTATCTATATGCTACTTTGAGTAGCAGTCTGTCCTCCATTCTATCCAGACGGTGCGACCATTCCAGGCGATATTTCTGAATTTCATCGTTTATAAAGAATAACTATAGCTCATAAACAATAATATTACAATATAATAATAACAAACATAAACAGACACAAGTGAAAGAAGTCCATCAGAGTCTACAAATAGTGGAATCAAGGAAGAAGATGTAGGAAAGAGGAAGTATTCACAAGGCACATTGAGGAAGTGAAGCATTT